>BSBK01001818.1:0-454419 GCA_027943335.1 Chamaecyparis obtusa | reverse complement strand
GTATCTGCTACTTGTATTCTAGCTAGTTATATATAAACTTTTGAATGGACTTTGGTTTCTTTCTCAACAATAATAATGATACTAAGTTATGGTCTAAATTTTAATACAAAGATTGATGTATAAATTGGCTCCTACCTTGTAAATAATGATAAATTGAGGAATTGTTTAAAATAATTATCCTAAAGCTAAACGACAAAGTAGATTAGAACATTTGGTATTACTAAAATAGATTACAGTGATAGTATCAACAAGACTATCGATTAGAATATCAACGGATGTATCCAAGCATGACTCAGATAAAAACTAAGGGTCATTTCTAATATTAATCATTGCAATTTTAATATCAATTACAAGATATTGAGGTTTTTCACTTTTTATACTGATTGATAGCTTAATTCAGGCAAATGACAAATGTTACAACAAAGCTTAACATTAATAACTAGGATTCAATATATATGTGACCAATGAGTAGTCATATATATTTTTTCAATTAGAATGCTTAATTTGTCTCCATGAATATGTGCCAGTTGGGTCTTAAATACATCTGTCACTCTTGATTCGCGAGACAGAGATAGATCAGTTAAGTAAATGGAGATTGATACAAGTATTACTAACCTTAGTTCTCAGAGGATACTCCTTTGCAGGACATTAATGATAGACTATAGCTCCATGACAAATGGATTTCATTATGGTTCTTTTTATCTAAGTTTAGGTCTAGTAGTCTCCTTTTATTTCATCCTCTTCTCCCTAGCCATATGCTTCAGGTTCTGGATTTAGCTTAGTTTCAGATTTGAATTCTGAGGTAATCTGTTATCTTGAAGTCAATATATATACTATATTTTGGATTCAGGAAATAGACTACCCTAGTGCTCTTATGCTTCAGTGGGCTTTGTCTTATGTTGCTCCTCAGCTATGGATTTTGTGGTAGTTTCCCTTGCCCTCTGTAGTGGTTGACTTTTATTTTGGATCATTAGCATAATTCTATATGGTGCTATATCTTTAAGAGATTATGGACATGTGTATGGATGTTTCTTTGTGATCAACTTAATAAGACCATGATTACAAGGAAATGGATATTTCTCTATATTGCTTACTAACTCTTACAGACTTTTAGTTTCTTCTTGTCTCATCCTACCAAGCTAACAAACTCAGCTAATTTAGTCGAATTGGATATTTCTTTGTTTATAAGCAGGATTAATTTCACATCTCTTATAAATAATAAGAAATGGTTTACCACAGTTTTAAAATAGGGTTTCCAAAGGAGTGTTCCTTTTATAAGAGTATGATGTTAGGTTTCTTTAGATTTAGTCTAGGAACAAAGAGCAGCTAGACCCACAGTATGCATAAACCAAGGGGAACAGGTGCATGTATCTTCTTTTAAACAAGTAATTATATTATTAGGCTCTACTTGAAAATGACTCTCTTAACAATAGTTTGTAAATTTCGGATCAATAACAAAGTATGTTATGAAAGTACCAACAAAGATCTTAGCCAAAATTTTAGACATTTTAGGTAACGAAGGGTCAAGAGTCATCTTGAGGAGCTAAAGCTAGGATGGGATAATATACGTGAAGATAACCCCTGAGCCAAACACATTGCTTCTCACGAGATGGACTTTAGAAGAAAGGAATTGAACAAAAACTATGAGCGTTATTCGTAGAAGGAAGGTTTTTTGGGGGTACCTAAGTAACATAGTAGAATCGAAAAGATATAGAATAGTTTCATATGGAATCTATAAATACAATAGTATGAATTCGATCTTGGAGGGTATGTTCTCCTAAATTTTATGTATTTGAATCTGAACTACGGTCCTAGGCACAACTAGAGGTTTTCTCAAACCTGCTCTTTCCTACCAGTGCCTGCACTGAGCATGTTTTTACTCTTGTATCATTGGCTTATGATTAATAAAATTATTGGGCTTCGAACTTTTACCGATAAAAAAATAAAATTATATTATATTATAATAATTATATTAGTTTATATAATTATAGATGTAGCAAAAATAATTTTATTTTTAATTATAATTATTTTAATAATATAAATTGTAATTAATTTTATTTAATTTTTATGTTAATTTATATTATTTTGTAAAGTATAACAATAAGCTTAATTTTATTTGTAATATAATTTTAATAGAGAATAATGCAATATGGCTAAAAAGGTGGAAATAAAACTATTTAGATTTCATATTCCTAAATTTTAGTGTATAAGACCTCATTTCATTTAGCCAATCAAATGATATAGAAATAATTTTTGTAAGTTATAAACTTAAAAATATTGCACTTAAACCTTACAAAATCTAAATTTATGATAAAATACAAAATATAATAAATTCTAATTGATAGAAAGAGTTTCATTTAATCACTTAATCACTAATTCACAGTAAAAACCATAAAATGATACAATAGTACTTAGCCTACCCATGGATAGTACTTTCCTTTAGTTTTTAAATTAATTATAACCTATAACTTATAATTAAAGTAATTTAATTATATATTTTTTATAATTATAGATAATTATTGAATTGTTAGTACTTGCGGGTAGGCTAAGTACTATTGTATCACTTTTTGAGTTTTTGATGTTAACTAGTGATTAAATGAACTGTTCTACACCAATGAAAATAAATTCTTTTTTATATTTCATTATAAGTTTTTTCATTTGTAAAATATAGATGCAAATTATTTAACTTTATAATATGTAGAAATTAATTTTTGATCATCTCATTGGATGAATGCATTTCAAGTCTTATTACAGGAGTGAACCAATTAAAATTTACCACGTTTGTTATTTATTGTCCTTCCATATTGCATAGTTTTCGGGGCTTGGAAACAATTTTTGTTTTTATCTTTAATTAGGATTTTCATTAATATTTTTCTTTTTTATATTAATTGTATATTAAAATTTTTAAATTATATTACATGAGTTTATTTTAGTATATAACTCACTTTTTCTAATGTAAATAAAAATATGTAAATATATGATATAATATAATATATATTTATTCTCATTTATATATATTTTTAAAATATTTAAAAATTTATTATGTGTTAATTATGCATTAATAAATATTTTAGGTAAACAAATGTGTGATATATTTTCCTTCCAAAATATTATAATTTAAATTAAACATAGTAAATAAATGTTTTATTTTATAATAATAAATTATTTCTAAAAAAATCAAATCTAGTTAAAATTAAGTATAAAATATTTTATCAATAATTTTTTTATTTTTTATTTTATTTTTTATTTTTTTTATCGGTAAAAGGCCTAAGCCAAAGATTTTATTAATAGATTAAATTATAGTACAAACATTCCATTCTGTGCGGGGCACTGGTAGGAAAGAATAGAGAAGAAAACCTCCAGTCTAGCCCTGGACCTTGGTCCAGAATTTCTATTACAAACAATTTTATGAGGGCATTCCCTCATTTACATCAAAGATGAAGGCATTCCTTCATTTTACAATTTCAGTTTTATTTATCTCCATACTCGGTTCTAGCTTGGTGTTAAATATATTGATTTATCTCTGTATCGATGGAAAGAAGATCGCCTCATATACATCAAGTATTTAAAGATGTCGCTTCGCTTATAGTTACGGTTTTAATTTATTCCCCATACTCAGTTCTATCTTATTGTCAATTATCTTTATATATTTCTGTATCGATGAAATGAAGATCTTGTATTCCTTTGATTCCTTTTTCTCTACTATCCTGTATACATACAAAAACTATGCGCCAAATACATGCTTGTTATGTAGTTAGAAAAGAAGATTCCTACTAACTTGGAAGTTATATATATCCGATACTTCAAACTTGATATTGTTGCTATCATAAAGAGTAGCACATACCACTATTTTGTGACTTAAAACCTTGTGTTTTTAAAAATAAGAAGTGTTCAATCAGTAAAAAAAGATTAGCCTGATTAATGAGAGATACGATTAAAAAAGGAAAACCCCACTCCCTTATTATCTATGCTTCTATAAAGACCCTTACTTCCCCTAGACGGATATTTCACTATTAATCTAGACACTAAAGTTAAGTTCTACCATTGCCTCTAAATCTCCATAGTTTCAAGAGATACCATCTTTATATCTATTTGCTACTCTGAAATTATAAGGTGATGATTATTTCAGGACCACCTTATGCACTTCATTTTTGGTGTATTGGGCATAATAAAAATCTCTAATCCAAGTATAAACTAAAATGAAGTGATAAAAACTATGCTTATTTAAAACATTTTTCATGACTCATAGAATGATACTTTAGAAGTCAAATAGAGATACAAACGATTAAGCTCTCAACTTATTTAAATAGTTAGTACAAAAGAAACTATGCAACAGTAATACCATCCTTTGATCTCTGACCATAAGAAGTAATAGAATGAAAGCTATCAGTTAAGCAGGAAGATACATACTAACCCTCGGAGATGTTACTATTTAGTCTAATATACCATTCTTAGCAAATAGATTTTGGATGCGAGGAGTCATCTGAAAACAAACAAGTATATCTATTAGACATAGCATAATTAGAAATTTAAATAAACCAGAATCTTAAAGAAGCAGCTTTTATGCAAGACATAGTACAACCATGACAAGGGAAAACTAAAATGCTGAAAACTAACCATAAGAATGCCAGGGTAATCTGTTTCCTGAAGTCAATATAAGGTAAATATATATTGACTTCAAGAAGATAGATTAGCTAGGGATTATACACTAAAAAATATGAATACTAATCCTAAAACGAGATGCTAGGAAGGGTTGCAAAGGCTTATAAAGAGAATACCATTCCTAATAATAGGTTTACAAAGCCAGAAAAAATCCATTTGTCACAAAGGATAAATTTAACATAAATGCACTAGAGATGTCACACCTCTAGTTATTAATGCAAGTGACATATGTATACACCGTTTTAACCTTACTAATATTATCTTTGTTACCCGTATTACTAAGTGCGGGATGTTAATAGGATCCAATTGCCATATATTCCTGGGGTCAGATCCCATCTAATGGTCTCTAAAACTAGAGATGCCACATTTAAAAGGGAGATGGAAGCATATTTCAAAGTAATGTAGAGTAAAAAGCATCAAAACTCAAATATGGAATAGCTAGGGTACAATAAAACTCCTGCAAGAATAGCAGGTTCCACCAGATTCTTCTAATACTAGAAAAGGATCTTGTTTACTAATTAGCAGGGTTGCTACTCAGGTGTCTAATTTAAGTATCTCCTAGGGAGAAAAGGGGTAGCTTGATGAACCAAACAAAAGGAAAAATGCAATATGCTATATGAATTATTAATCAAAAGGGAGCCTTAGATACTAAGGAACTCAATATAAGACTAAATAGGACTAACAAACCGTTATGAATGCTGAGAACTTATGTCTATGGTTATAGAGACTATTTCAATGAACCATACTCTACTATATGCAATATGTATGTGATAGGAGCTAATTACTACCTGGCCCACATACTTTATTCTAGTCCTGAGAAGTAGTTGGTTAGGATATAACATAACATGAAGTTAATTGTAGGTTTACAAAAATTTGCAATATAGTAGTAATTCCTATTCAAAATAAAAATCAGCTATATTGATTCTAATTAGTCTAAACTATCTGTAATGCTAATGTTTGGTTTTGTCATATGTTATTAATATTTTCCTTATAAAAATTCTTCTGCAAGATGCTATTGAGTACATACCGCTTGAAAGTTAAAAGCTACTTGTACCATAGATTACAAAAGGTTATCCTCAGAATAGATTTCTACATAAGTCCAAAAAATGGAAGGTATACATAAATCCACTTTCTTACTGACTTTGTTGTTCCTGCTTTGTGAATTTGAACTTTCTGAGTCGAGGTATGAGTTTTCCTTTTTTGTGATGCTTCCCTTCTTCCAACCAAAGTTCGACAAGATTATCTAATTATGAGTCCAAAAAACAAACCATGTCTACAATACTGACCTCATCCAGATGCCAATATTCATAAAACCAGTCTTCCTTAAGGGGTTTCCGAATGTGGAGGTAAAGAAGCAAAAAGTTAATATTTCTTTTAACAATATCTTCTCTATCCTTGAAAGCATCCAGGTTCTCAGATACTATAATGTGGAGATAAGGAAGATGATTTCCTTTGGAGGATACCTCATCTTAAAACTTAGGTCTTACAATAGTCAGGTCATCTCTGATATTACAAAGGGCTTTATCTAGATTGCCCAGAAATCTTCATTTGAAGACTCTGAAGCATAGTCTCCATATTTCTTGTTTTGGATACCCCCAAAAGAGAAGGGTTGCTACAAACATGGATGTGATATTGGGTAGGACTCTATATCTATCCCTGTTATCAAGGAATTCAGGTCCAAGGATGTGAAGGGTTGCCCTTATGACCAGGCATGCTTATTTATCAACACCTTCTTAACATGCTTAGGCGTAATCCTTCAAAAAAGGCCATTTGACTCCTATTACAAGTAAGCAATATTGGGGTTTCCATGCTTATCTACCACAATAGAGGGGAAATAGGGTACTGAGTTAGTGGTATAGCGCGGATTTAGTTAAATGTGGGAAGGTTATATATATTACAGTCAGTAGCCAAGGCATTTGGGTTTATATGGCTAAAGAAGCGAGTCCCTTCGACTACTAGAAGGGATACAAGAAGTTATTCTAGAGTAGTTGAGGATTATCTTAATATTTCCTTTAGAGTTTCTCCAAACATTTGATATTCTATTAAGGGAGCACACATGGGTTAAAGTAGGAACCTTAATTTCAATTCATCGATGGAAAAGAAAACATATAGTGAAAATACATATCTGAATTAGACCAAACCAGTGAGAAGAGTTATTGAAATAAAATTTTCCACAATCCATGAAGATTAAAGAAAACTATCTAAGATGTTAGTAGAATATACAAAACTATATTCAAACTGAATTGAAAGGTAGGTACAAGTAAAATACTATTTTTAATTACATTTAGCATTATCTTCCTTATCTCCTATAAGTCTATGAAATAAACTCCTATTTAGTACTATTAAACATATGTTCATTGTATCATGTTTTATAGTTAAACTATATAATATAAGTCCTTAAAAGGATAATTGAAAACCGCAAATCATATGCTTTCCTCTTTCTGGATTATCTAACAATTCCAAATGTTCTCGTCCTTCTTCATTAGAACAATGAATTCTTCTTCAGCTATTGTCTTTTTTGAATGGCGTGTGCATATGGGTATCTCAGGGGCCATAATGTGAAAATTTTCAGCATCTACTTTGTCCAGGTCTCCTGGGATGGTGAAGCCCTCCTGTCTCTAGTACTTGATTACTCCAATTGAATCCAACTCTCCAGAGAGGACTTCATTATAAAGGAAATCTAAGTTCCTAAGCATCTCGGGCCAGTGCTTGTCAAAACATTCTTCATCTTTGAATGAAATCATGGGTATGCGTTGGGATTGTGGGATTGCTTCAAGCTTGGACGCTTCAATTTTCATGGTGATTTCAGGGTAAGGGATGGTGAGTTGGTTATCTATGCATTTTATCAATAATTTTAAATAAGATATTAAAGTGAAATAATTTATAAAATTTATTAAAACTAGAGATTTTTATTTTATTTTAATGGTAGAACTTGGTTACAATGAAAAAGATTTTTGACTTGCAAGATTCTAATTCTTGACATTTAGGTAACAAGCATCGTGCTAGACAAGATCAAATATTAATATATATTTGTATAAATTGAAATTAGTATATTGATTGAAATAAATGTTTTTTTTGTTTTTTTTATGCAAGCTCTACCTAGGGGGTAGTACCCATTATATTGCCAAAAAAATAGATTACAAATGACTTCGGAGATGTCACTCCCATAACTTCTAAACACATTCAATTCTAACTAATCCTAATCTCAATGGAAGAGGTATCCAATACCCTCACCCATCGATAACAACCTAACTACAACATCCTCTGAAAAAATCTTCTCGTTTGCTTGAAAAAATGCCACAAACTTGCCCATGTCATACTCTTTAGCTACACAATTCTTGTAAACCAGCCAAGCCTTTTTCATCAGCTTTTTCTTTTCCTTGTCTTTAGGGGAAAACAGGGCTTTGAGCAAACCTCCTAAGAGACTAGGATCCATCAAATCTAATGTCGCAGTCACTTGATGAAAGTGTTCATTTGCAATCATCCTTCTGACTATTCCATTGAAGGGCACCAGATGACCTATTACTTGGATAATAGGTAGGAAGATATCATATATTATCTTCCTGTCATGTATATGAGATCCTGACCAGTAAGAAGCCCCTAACAAAGCTAGAATGGTTGCCTTTTCCCTGTCATTGGCCTTGTTGAAAATGCATTATATCTGCACTTTTGATGCTTTGTTCACCTCCGCTTCCTGAAGACACTTGCAGCCAATACCCATCATGTAAGCCATGATCTCCTTCAACTCTGCTACTTGAGAAAACCTACAGCTAATATCCTTGATTATCTCTTCCAGATGTATTCCATTCAATCGGGATATTATATAGAAATATGTTCAAAACTACAACCAAAAAAGCTATTGAATCAGTTCACATGCCTCCTTAGTCTGTCATTACAGAGATTCAAAGGACTCTACAATGGTCATGCACAGCTGTAGAAAGAGCCCATCCTTCTGCCCGTGCCAGCAAAACCACCTATCCTATTCCCTTCTTGTCAAGAGGATCGCTATCCCTTCTAATAAGTATTTGCAAATCCTCTGGGATAGAATTCACCTTGTCAAATTCAAAATCATTACAACTGTTAATACCCATGTTGGCCAATTTGTCCACCACTTGATTCCCTTCTCTGTATACATGTTATACTCCAAAGTCTGCCAGCCTCAATAAGTGTTCTTTCAATCTAGGAATCCATGAGGCTAGCCTCCAATTAGTGAAAGAAGATTTCACCATCCCGTTTATGATAATCTGAGAATCACCTTCAATGATAATTTTACCACTGACATTGGAGGAGCACCAGGCTAGTCCCACTTCCAATTCTGAAATTTCCACAACATTGTTTGTAGTATAACCCACTTTCCTCACGATGCCTTTCAACAAATCTCCCTTATCATTTTGAATGATTGCTCCTATCCCACTAACTCCTAGATTTCCTTTGTTGGCTCCATCAAAATTAAGCTTAATCCAACCTTTTGGGGGAGCCTACCATCGAATTGCCTTTCTATCCACTTTTTTGTCTTTTAGCCTGTGATCTTCTCTATGACTTGTGTTCCATGTTTTCTCCATATCCAAATCCCATTTAGTCATGAATTTAAAATTAAGCCCCAATATTCTATTATTTACCACTTCCTCTATAGCAATTTGGATCTTCGATTTGAGGTGACTGATTTCCAAAGCTTTTTCTTTGAATATCCTCCTATTTCTCTCTTTCCAAATGTGCCAACCAGCATGGAAGGACTTACTAACCAGAAGAGACCCCATTTAGAATGGCTTCTATCTTGTGGCCAAGATGATAGGAAATCTATAAGCGTGCCATTTCTTACACCTTGCCATTGTAGGTGGTCCAACAGCCAATCCCAACATTCACTAGCAATCGGGCACCATAAGAGAAGATGGTCCATCATCTCTTCCTCTTTTCAGCACATGATGCACCAATTCAAACCGGAAAATCCAATTGATTTCAATCTGCTACCTGTTAAAATTCTACCATGCAATGCCACCCAGAGGAATGCACCAGCCTTAGGCAAAGGCCACTTACCCCAACACAGTTTAGTTGGCCAGTAATTATTGCTCTGTCTGCACCTAAGCAGCTCATAACCCAACTTTATTTTGTATGCACATGGTTTTGACACACTCCAGATTAAGTAATCATCTTCGTTAGAGCGGATAACTAATTTATTAAGAAGCATCTCCTGCAACTGAATGCTATTGTTTGACTCTAGATCACCAATGATCCTCCAACTTGCCCTAGGGGAAGAAGGGGAATTAAAGATCAAATAATCAGCCACCTTACTACCTACTGAAGATTCCATTCTGTTCACCCAATCTCCATCTGAGAAGTAACTATCCAGTGGTTTATCCCCTAGCCATGAGTCTCTCCAAAACATAGCTCTATGCCCATTTCCAATCTGCCATGTGAGATGTTCTGTGATGACATTCTTGCTATCCCAAATGTGCTTCCAAAAAAGTGAGCCTAAGGGTGCATCTGCAGCAGTCAAAATTCTATCCAGATCTCGAGCATCAAGATACTTAGCATTCATAATTTGGCACTATGGTTTGTTTGGATTCTTATACATCTTCCAAGCCAACTTGGTGCCCAATGTTGTGTTTTGAAATTCCATGCTTCTTAAGCCTACTCCTCCCTCCCCTTTGGCCAGGCATGTCGTGTCCCAATTAATGAGATGAATCCTTTTATCTGTTTTGGATCCTTCCCATAAAAACTTTTTAAACAGATCATCAATCACAGATGAGATTCTCTTAGAAATTCTGTATACTAACATGGGGTAAATGGGAATGGTAAAGAGAACTGACTTAATCACGATGATCCTCCCTGCTTGAGAAATCCATCGATTCTTCCATGATGAGGCGTTGGATCAGTTTTTTTCAATGACTCCTTCCCAAAATTTATTATCCAATCTCCGAGCAAATAAAGATACTCCATGGTATTGAATGGGAAAAGAGTCTTCCTCAAACTCCAATATATGAATGATGGCATCTCTTAGCTTCTTGTTGGTATGTAGAAAGTATACCCTTGATTTAGAGGCATTCATAACTTGACCCAAATCTCTTTCATAGTCTGAAAGAACTGTCTTTATGCACCTGGCTTCAGAAACCGATGCCACACCAAATAGAATGACATCATTTGCAAATTGAGATTGTGTAATCAGATCTAAATTGTTTTGAATAGAGATTCCACACCATTTGTGAAGCCTAGTATTATGTTTAATGAGGCGGCCCAGAACTTCTGCCATTAATACAAAAAGAAAGAGAGATAGGGGATCACCTTGCCTTAACTCGTTAGTGGCTTGAAAAAAACCAGTAATTGACCCATTTACAAAAATAGAGAAATGCACATAAGAGATGCAAAAATGAATGCATTTGATCCATTCAGAGAAAAAACCAAACCGAGATAGGAGTTCAAGAAGAAAGGGCCATCGAACTCTGTTGTATGCTTTGCTAACATCAAGTTTAATGATCATACATGGCTTTTTGCTGCATTAAATGTTGTGAATGGTTTCCCCTACCAAAATGATACTATTCGATATTTCACAACTCGGAACAAAACCATGTTGTTATGCAGAGATGATTCTGCTGAGAATAGGTTTTAGCCTATTTACCATAGCCTTTTCCATAATCTTGTATAAAGTGTTGTAGAGCGCAATCGGTCTGAAGTCATCCATGGATGAAGCTTCCTATTTTTTTGGAATTAATGCTATGACCGTATTGTTTAATTCTCTTACGAACTATCCTTTCACTCCTGAAAGAATTCTAAGGGGAAACCATCTGGGCCTGATGCCTTATGTGCAGGATTGTCAAAGGTTGTTTTCTTAATTTCTAGAAGAGAAAATGGTTTCATCAATTGTACGTTGTCCTCATCTGAAACCATTCTTAGAATAATATCTAAAGACGCTAAGGCTAAAGAGGATAAAGAATCAGAGGAAGATCCCAAAATCAATCTAAAGTGAGAAGAAGCTACCTCCTCGATGATATCCTTGTTGTCCTACCATATCCCTCGACCGTCCTGAATGTGATTAATACTATTCTGTGATCTTTTAGCCTTAACTGATGGATGGAAAAACCTTGAATTACGATCACCTTCATTAATCCAAAGTTCTCTTGACTTGTACCTCCAGTATATTTCTTCCTTGTGAAGAAGTTCTGCTAGTTCACCTTTAAGAAGCTTTTCTTTTTCAAATTCTGTATTGGTCATCCTTGAAGCAATCACCTTTTGATTCAAATCTTCCAATTCTCTTTCAACCTTGAACTTTTTTGAGAAAATGTTTTTAAAGGAAATTCTATTCCATTCTTTGATTTTATCTTTTACCTCCTTCAATCTTTTAACCATTACAAAACTTGGGGTACCCTTAAAATGATCACTAACTTTCCACCAATTTTCTAGATTTGGCAAAAAATTCTCATCTCTCCACCACATGTTTTGAAACCTAAAATTGCCCTTGACCTTCGGGTTGGAAGATAAAAGATTTAATTGAATAGGGAAATGATCCAATAGAGTCATAGGGATGATGTTAGACTCCACATTGAAATTCGATTCAAACCAAAATGCATCCACCAAAAACCTATCCAATCTCTCAGAGATTCTAGTAAAGTTAGTTCTTCTATTAGAACATGTGAATAACCCATTAGATGTAACCACATCAATCAAATTTTTATTCTAAACAAAGTCTCTAAAATCATCCATAACCCTATTTCTTTTGTTAATGCCTCTAGATTTCTCCTCAAGATCTAGAATCACATTGAAATCCCCCGCCAAGATGATCTTATTCAAACCCACACAAGAAATCTTGGAAGAGAGCTCATTCCATAATAAAAGCTTATCTTCAGTTTGGTAGGACCATATACATTGAATATTGGGAAAGAGATGTGTTCATGGATCATTTCCACCATACTGAAACCAATGATCATGTTTCTCTAGCAGAGACATCTTGATAAAAGAAGGATTCCATAAGAAACCAATACCACTCGAAGCACCTTTAGCTTCCTAAAAAAAGCCTTACCATTGCTTGCAAAAGAACAGGAGACTGAGAGCTTTGTCAAAGCAAAGTTTAGTCTCTTGAATTAAAACTAATTCACTTTCTATATGCAAATTAATTGAATACTATTCTAAATGATAAATTAACTATTTTAAGATTAATAAATCTATCTAATTAGCAAACTACAATGAAGAATACAATCAAAATGAAGCTAAAATAACATTTTACCTTCACCTACCATGTAGCTTGTCTCCATTGCTCTCCTAGCCTTGATTTCTTGAAGATGTTGAGCTCTTCGATTTCCAAATGAAGCCTTTTCCCAAGATGCTACCAAAGTGTGGAGATTTGATGATGAATGCAAAGAAGCTTAAAACTTGATTATGCAACTAATGTATGGAATGCAAAATGGATTTGATGATAATATGGATGCTTGATTGCTCTTAGAATGCTTGGATGCTTGGATGCTTGAATGCTTGAATGCTTGATTACAAAAATACCTATTAGCTCACAAAGGGGAAATTAGGCTCCTTATATAGATTTTTGGAGGATCTAGGCCTAGGTGGCACAATCCTACGGTTGAGAATGAAAGGTGGAAGATCCTAGGGTTAGGATTGACTTGGTTGAAGGAGTTGAGAGAAAGGGGGATGCAGTTGGAATGTGAGAGGGAGAATAGGGATGATGTTCCTCTCACATTGACATGGAGGAGAACAAGGTGGAAGGGAAAGACACATGTCAAGTGTCTCTCAAAGACCTAAGAGAGAAAGCGGGAGAGACCTTTTCCTCATGAGGACTCTTTGTACAAGTGTCCCATGAGTCACCTTTGACCCTTAGAGGTGGCTTGAGAAGCCCCTTAGGAATAGGGATTGTCTCTTGACTTGGTTTAAGAGAAGACATGTGGTCATGAGACCAAGTCTTATGAGGCCACATAGCCCTTAAGAATAGGACATGTGTGGGTGAGGATGATTATCAATAAATAATTAATAATTATTATTTATTTTACCCAAAGTGATGTGTCAGGTGACTAGGTAGGTGAGGTGGACTAGGGGACTTAGTCATATTTAGGTGATTGTGTATTTAATTAAATCACTTTAATAAGACTAATTGGAAGACTTAGGATAGAGGAATAAACTATAGTGAATTTACTAAATAAATTGAATAATTTATTTAATAAATAGAGGAATAATTATTAATTAAATAATAAATATTTAATTAATTAACGAAGCCATTTTTAAGTGTATACATTTTGCCCCTCTTTGAAATAATGTGCGTGTCACATTGTTTCAAAGAAAATTTCAAGTATTTTGCCCCTGTAATTTCAAGTATTTTGCCCCTACCCCAGACAATGTCTGAAATGACCTAAGCATGCCCCCTCGAGAGATTGATTAACAAAAAATATTATTGCATTCAATTTTTTTAATTTATTTTTTTAAAATTTTAATTTTTTTATAATTTTTTTGTATGTTGGATAATCAATCTCACGAAAGAAACAGGAGAAAAGATGGGTGAAAATGGGGTGAAATGGAAAAAAATGAGAGGGAGGGTCCACACACCAAGCACATAGGGTCCACAGGCTATAAATAGGGCTAAGGGGTCCACAATAAGATCATTGTGCACACTTGTCATTTGGAGATCAAAGCATGAGAGAGAGAAGAGTAGAGCCGCCAGGATGTTGTTCCCGTTGTCAGATCACTGCTTTGAGAGGGCCAGATGCTTCCAGCAACCACCTGATTCAGGTGAGCCGGTAGGTGATTTGATCCTCTTTGTCAATTTGATGCTTTTGAATGTTTTACAGTAGATTTGTAGTGTGTTAGGTTAGATCTAATCTTACGTTTAGATTAGAAAAAAAATTGTTCTTAGCCAGAATATGAATGTGCCATTGCGGCGCATGAATGCGCAACAATTAGAAATGTTTGCGCAGAAAATACAAACTTATGCACATTCATTTAGGGTAGTGGCACTTGCATGTGAGAATCAAATGTTTGTGCTGCGAATGTGAATTAAAAGTGCGCATTGGTTCTTTTGACGCATTGGTTTCGAATTGTTGCGCAAATGTGCAATAAAATTGTGCATACATGATTTTCTATGCAAATGTGAAATGTTATGGTGCATTTGTTTTATGGATAGAATTTGGTCAAATTAGAAAGTCAAATAGGTCAAAGTAGATGTCGATAAGTCGATTTGATCCTTCGGCGGTTAAATTTGATCAATTAGGTCAAGATAGGCAACATTGTAGCATGGTTGCTAGTTAACTAGTCTTGACACTAGATGATTGATAAAATCATCTGTTAAAACATGTGATAGAACATGTTTATAGTTGATATAATAGGATAGATAGATGTTGTAGATTAGTTTATCGAAATCTAATAGCTTGATTTTATTTGATTTGTATAGGAGGATATTACTAATATTCTGATGTCACGGGAGAGATATCCCGTCACATAGAATATGAGACCGGCGCTATCAGAGACTGATAGACTCTTGATTGGTTCATCCGGGTTATATCATGTGATTTACACACCTAAGATTACGGTGAACCAGAGTATGATGATGACACTGGCAGAGTGGTGACACTCAGAGATGAGTACCTTCCATCTTTCGATAAGGGAGATGATTGTTACACTAGAGGATGTATATCGTATCCTCCGGCTTCCTATCATAGGGGAGTTAGTACATTATGATTGACATGGCAGAGTGACAGAGTGCAGAGCCATCTTCGGAGATGATGACATTGACGAGGGGGAGATCAACTAGGAGGACATGGTGGATTTGTATGAGCCTCTACCAGTGGTACTAGCTGGAGCGATTGGGGGTTTTGTTTGCCCTGATCGGAGATCACATGGATTTGCAGTTGGATGGGGCCGCACTCTACAACGGATGTTAGATGGGACCCATTTTGCTTGGGGGGTTTGTTTATTAGCGCACTTATATCATGATCTACATTAGGTGGTGTATCATAGGGGTGCATCACTATTAGTGGGTGTCACACTACTCCATGTTTGGGCATGGGAGCACATTGCAGTGACTCAGCTTGTAGCTATTAGATTTCGTGACGCAGGATAGTCATACATACATTTATATTCATCAATTTTGTCTTAGGCAAAACTAGGACACTTGGAGTTCTGGCGTTACACCTTTGATACATTAGATTCAGTGACATGGAGGCCTTACCTAGGGTGTGAGCCCTGGGATGATGAGCGGCAACTGGGATTTTGTTTTGAGTTGCGATGGCTTATAGGGTGGACACCCTTCATTCTGGAGAGATAGTTGGTCAGTTGGGTTTTGTGCCAGTTTAGCAGGATCCAGGGCATGCCCTAGGGAGTGACAGAGTTCGCTAGGACTCATCATGAGAGATGAGACTGGGGGCCGATGGCGTCATTTGATGTGGTGAGACAGGAGTTTTTGGACATGCCATTCCAGGCATGGACAATGTGACAGAGTGTTGTGGACCCTGGGATGACAGCAAATCTAGAGCAGTTCCTAAGAGACTTCCCTGTTCCATGCTTGACAGATCCAACTGCTAGGCCACCAGAGAGAGATCCAGCAGATAGACATCATGGGAGACGTCGAGGGAGAGGTGATGGCGGTGATGGTGGAGGAGGTGAGGGAGGAGATGGAGGAGATGGAGGGAGAGGTGATATGGCTGGTCCTCGGATGAGAGGAGGTGGAGTGAGGCAGAGGGGATTGATGCCACCCCCAACTAGACATGGATGGAGACAACCTCTGGCATAGCCAACACAGCCAGCTATAGGAGCTCCACTACATGTACCAGTGGCTCAGGTCCAGATACCAACTGCCCCAGTATAGGGAGCAGCTATACAGGATGATGCAGACATATTATTAGCACAGGGCAGAGTTGTATAGGGTGGATAGATCCCTGATGATGGATTGGATGAGCAGGATGCACCTATGGAGGATGCAGATGTAGATGCTCAGGAGCAGGCATCAGAGATGGACGTTGGGGGACAATATCCTTATTTACAGAGAGATTCTGTAGAGGAGGAGGATCCTGATATAGATTCATTGATAGTCCAACTAGCCATGAAATAGGTGCAGGTAGACCATGTTCCTGATCTGGAGAGGCGGATTGAGAGGCTAGAGAGCCAGATGGGAGTACTGAGGCATGAGCAAGATGCAGTGATTGAGAGACTTAGGGAGTCAGAGATGTTTTTAAATGAGCTGCAATGTACAAAGGATTTGGGTCCTCATGGAGATAGCTTGAGAGCCATGGTACGTGCCAAGAAGGAGATATCCTACTGGCAAGAGGCTTATAGACAGGCGGTCCTAAGAGATTAGTGGATTGGGAGCTACAGGGAGAGCTTAGTAGCTGTTAGGACTATGATTTATGAGAGAGAGGCACCAGCTGGTGGCAGAGGTGTATCATCACACCCTCCTAGAGCACCGACAAGTTCAAGAGATCAGGGTGGATCCTCAGCATCGGGTGATTCAGTAGCACGGGGCTGTATTGCATCTCACAGATAAAGATAGATAGAGTTTGGAGGCAGTGGTTCATAGATTTTGAGAGATCATTGTATACACTTTTGTATCATGTTATCATTGTATAATTATTATTTTTTTGACTTGATGGACACTGAATTTGGACACATTGTTATATTTTTGTATATCATTGGACATTTGGACAGTTTTGTTGTAGCTGATGGACTTTATATGATTGGCTCTATATGATGGACTCTATATATATAGTGATGCAGTTCTATCATGATTTACTTTGATGATTTTATACATGTGCGTACTGACATATGCAAGATGTGATGATTTACTTTAATATGCATAGAATGTATGTCTTAGAATGCAAAATGCTTTATATTCTATTTGATATTTTTTATGCTTAATGGTTAATCATATGATGTTGATATAAATGCATGCCTTAAATGATTTTACACTATACAATGCTATGTGATGACTAATGAAATGATGTAATGAACAATGTGGATAATGGATAATAAATGAATGATATAAAAATGCACATAATGGATAATAAATGAATGATATAAAAATGCACATAATGGATAATAAATGAATGATATAAAAATGCACATAATGGATAATAAATGATGATGATTATAAATGAATGAAAATAAATGATGTAAAATGCATATAATATGTAATGAATGGAAATGTTTTTAAGATGACTAAAATATACAATGTTCACCCTAATGAAAAGATAAGGAAATGTGAATGACAACTATAACAAAACAACACATGAAACATGTGTGTAATATAGATGGATAATATACAAATGAACATAACAAATAAAGATAATGCATGGCCTAAATGAATTTGATGTTTGTAAAATGCAAGATAAAACTCAGTGTTTTTGTTGTCCAAATGTCCTCAACTTTAATAACAGTATCTGACACAAGAAGAATGGACTATGAGAACAGATAACCTAATAAGAAAGATAACCTACAAATCCCTATAAAAGGAGCACTGATATGCAAGTCATAAACTGTTTAAATGAAACACACTATGAAATGAGTATATCTCCACAACTTTAGGTAACATCTTAGAACTTCATAATAACTGGAACTTGATTTTCATTAGTGAGCTTGTTATGTTGCAA
This sequence comes from Chamaecyparis obtusa, assembly GCA_027943335.1. NCBI lineage: Eukaryota > Viridiplantae > Streptophyta > Pinopsida > Cupressales > Cupressaceae > Chamaecyparis > Chamaecyparis obtusa. The sequence goes on along the minus strand of BSBK01001818.1, from coordinate 436,189 downwards.
GGAAATGCAAGCATCATGGTATAATTAAACCAGGATGACCTGAGCACTTCTTGCATGGAGTTTAATATAGCAAACTTGACAAGCATCTAGGTATAATTGAACCGAGATGACCTGATTTTTGTTTGCATAATAGACAAGGAATATCTCCCCCCTCCATCGGGGAACAAATATTTGGAGTTGAGGTATGTGCTGGCGTATCACCATAAATAGCATTTGTAGAGCAACATGATTTGGATGTTGTCAATACTATTAAATGGATGAAGGCACTTATGCGTAGACACCCCAATTATTTGTTCCTTCGATTTCATTGGAAAATATCCCACAAATAGTAACCAAAGAAAATATCATGCCCCATCCTGGCTATCCTAATCAGTGACATATGAGAGTTTCAAACCCATGTCAAAGATATCACAAAACAACATAGGAAACATGATAACAATGAAATCCATATATGAATGCATAATCTACAACAAATCATTCTAACATGGTTGTCATGAATATACATTTCTTTTTTCCAAAAGATAGTGTAAGATAAAATGATTAGTTCAATTGATGATGTATAGTCAAGAATCGATAGATAAACAACCATGTTGTCGAAGGATAGATCAATAATTCTGATTCATCATAAAAATATCATTATGAAAGAATGTTTGATTGTGTTTGCTTTGTCTAGTGAAAATACTCCATTTTGTCCTCTAAGAGTCATGACTATCATAGATCCACTTCCTGAACTAGGTCGAGGACATGCCCCCAGCTAGGTGATGGACTGACTTATTAGGGATGAAGAAAGACGCAACAAGACTAGGATGAAGACCATGAAAAATGATCAAGCTATGATGGGGTTTTATTATGGGTAGATACAATGGATGGTGTATGAATGGGCCATTTTATTATAATATGTACATGGCGGGAATGGGGACTGACTAGCCTTTTTATTGTGGATATATACAATGAACGGACAAACTAGAAGAATCCTAATAGATAAAGGAGCTAACTTGATACACATGGCGCTTGTTTCCAGGTTTTCACCACATGCTTTTATTGCAATTTTTCTTTTGATTTTTTGATTTTTTTTCATAATTTTTTTGTATTTACAAAATATATACATAGCCCTTGCATTGGGATTTCAAGGATAGAACTTCTTGAGATGGATACTGTTAAGAGGTTCATCCAAAGGATCTCCCTTAGGCATGGACAATTGATAAGCCCCAGAACCATAAACTGATGTAACTACAAAAGGACCTAACCAATTGGGTTCGAACTTGCCCTTCTTCTCATGATGCAATTGATTCTTTGGATTTTCTCGAAGAACTAGGTCACCCAACTAAAAGTCTCTGATCTTTACCTTACTGTTATACTGACGAGACATACGCTGCTGATAGACTTTCAAATGATCATAAGCTCTCTAATGGCATTCATCCAACAACTCTAGTTCAGTCAATCATGCAACTCTATATTCTTCATCAGGAATCAAATCTTTGAGAGTGATACGAAGTGAAGGCAACTCGACCTCGAGGGGCAGGACTGCTTCAGATCCATAGACAAGGGAATATGGGTTGGCTCTAGTGGGAGTATGGATGGAAGTACGATAAGCCCATAAGGCTGGATTTAGTTGGATATGCTAGTCACAGCCAGCGTCATTGACAGTCTTTTGTAGGATTTTAACAATAGTTTTATTTGACGCCTCAGCTTGGCCGTTTCCTTGAGGATAGTATATGGTGGAATAGTTATGGGTGATATGGAATTTTGCACACAGTTCATCCATGTCCTAATTTTGAAACTGTTTCCCATGATCAGTAATGAGATACATAGGTATACTATATCTATAAATGATATAATTTAAGATAAACATGGATATTTGTTTCCCTGTGGCGGTAATCAATGGAACGGCCTCAATCCATTTAGTAAAATACTATGTCACAGTGAGAATCCATTTGTGGTCGTTGGAAGATGGAGGGTTGATATCACCCACGAGGTCAAGTCCCCACTGACTGAATGGCAAGGTAGTTGTAAAAGGATGTAACTCTTGTGATGGAGCATGAACAAGGTTTCCATGTATCTGACATTTTCTTGCATGCCCTTGCAAAGTGAAAGGAATCTGTTTCCATGGTAGGCCAATAATAATCCATATGCATGAGTTTCTTAGCCAAAGAGGGACCACTCGAATGTATCCCACAAATACCCTCATGTACATCTCGCAAGGCAGTTTGAGCTTCATCATGCTCAAGACATCGTAGGAGAGTACCGTCAAGACCTCGCCGATAAAGGGTATCAGATATTAGGACATGGTGGGAGGCTTGGTGGAGAAAAGTTCATTTTTGATTTCGGGATAGGTTAGGGGGTAGGATGTCATTTTTTAGATAGGAATAGATTTTTCCATAGATTGGGGAGTCGTGTCTAATTAGATGACATATAATACTCGTATTAGGATCATCATATGCAGGACAAGTCAAGGATTCCACCAAGAACTCAAAATGGACCTTGGTATCTTCTGTATCAAACAAAGAAGCAATCGTTGCCATTGCATTAGTAGCCTTGTTATCATGCTGAGGGATCTGCTCAAAAGTGATGACTGAGAAATATTGTTTGAAGTCATCAACCATACGTTTATATGGTAATAACTTATCATCTTTAGTCTCATAATCATCATTAATCTAGTTGATAATCAACTGAGAATCCCCATAGACATTCATTTCAGTTACTTTCCATTATAAAGCCATCTTTAACCCAATTAGCAAAGCTTCATATTCTGCTATATTATTGGTGCAAGGAAAGAGTAGCTTGTAAGATTTCAGAATTGTGTATCCTTGTGGTGTGACAAAGAGAATACTAGCTCCTGAACCCTGTTGAGTATACGATCCATCAAAATATAGTTTCCATGATTGTGTAGATAAAGCTAAGATGTGTGCATTAGGAAACTCTGTGTGTATAGGTTGGTCATCCATTAATGGAGCATCTGCTAGCTGATCTACTATCACTTGACCTTTGATAGCCTTTCAGTCTACATATTCAATATCAAATTCACTAAGTAGCATGACCCACTTAGCCAATCTGCCTATCAATGTTGTTTTGCTTAATATATACTTTAAAGGATCAATCTTTGCAATGAGCTAGATAGAATGTGACAACATGTAATGTCACCACTTTTGTGATGCAAAAACAATGGCCAGACATGCTCTTTCTATAGGAGAATAGTTTAGCTCATATCCCACTAGAGTGCAACTAATAGTAGATGTCTTTTTCTTTTCTTTCATGATCTTGCTGAGCCAGAAGAGCACCTAGTGAAACTACTGTAGTGGAAATGTAGAGCAAGAGTGGCTTGCCTAGAATTGGTGACATCAGAGTTGGAGGATTTGCTAGATATTGTTTGATTTGATTGAAAGCTTCTTCACACTTATCATCCCATTGGAATAAGATATTTTTATGCAATAGATGTTGAAATGGATGACTTCGATCTGCTAGTTGGGAAACAAATCTTCGGATGGATTGGAGATGTCCCTGCAAAGATCTTAACTGACTGATGTTAGTGGGGGAATCCATCTCCATTATTGCTTTAACCTTTTCTGGATCTACTTCGATTCCTTTAGCTGAGACAATGTACCCTAACAGTTTACCAGATGTGACTCTGAATGCACATTTCTTTGGATTGAGTCAAATCTAATACTTTTCCATCCGGGTGAATATTCTATCCAATACTCTCAAATGACCAACTCTGTCTTTGGATTTTGCTAAAATGTCATCAACATAATCTTCCATAATGGTGTGCATCATATCATGAAAGATTGTGGTCATTGCTCTTTGGTAAGTTGCTCCAACATTTTTGAGGCCAAAAGGCATCACATTCCAGTAGTATGTACCCCATGGACAAGTAAAATAAGTCTTTTCTTGGTCTTCCGGTGCAATCTTGATTTGGTTATAGCCAGAAAATCCATCCATTAATGATAACATCTCATGCCCAGCTATTAGATCAACAATAATGTCAATATTTGGCAGAGGAAAGTCATCTTTTGGACAAGCTTTATTAAGGTCTCGAAAATCAATACAAATCCTGATAGACTTGTCTGGTTTTGAGACGGGGACAATATTTGAAATCCACTCAGCATAATCAATAGCATGAATGAATCCAACATCTAGGAGCTTCTTCAATTCTACTTTAACCATTAGTGCAATGTGGGGGTGCATCTTGCGGAGCTTCTGCTTAACTGGTTTTACACCTGGTCTGATACATAAATGATGCATAATGAGATTTGGATCCATGCCAGGCATATCAGCATAGGACCAAGCAAAGTTGATTTTTCTTTCTTTGAAAATTTTTGCAAAAGCTACTTTCTTGAATTCCTGTCAAGGATGTTGCTACTTTGAGCATGCGTGGAGACTCTTCTGTTCCAATGTTAAGAGGTACTATTGGTTCTATAATAATAGCAGATTGCTCTCGATATAGATAGTTGGGAAGAGTGTCAATCCTTCCATCATCAGGCACCTCAAAGAGGTTTTCACCATCAGATGCATCATTTCTTTTTACTATTTTTGGATCTAATACTGCCACTGAGTGGTTTTCACCATTAGATCTATTGATTATTTTTATATTTTTATGACTGAAAGGATTGGCACTCTCACCAAAGTAGGCCATGTCATTGAGTTCTATCAAAAATTGTGACTTGTGATCTCCTGGTGGTAAATGATCCTTGATTCCGAGATAGCCTTTGATTGCATCATCATTATGGAATACATCAAGTTCTGGATGATCGGGAGAATCCCAATCGATAAGCTCGAGATGTACAAGGGGCATTGGATCATTCGGGTTAGTTTCAAAGGCAGAGATGGTATTGATGGAAAAGTTGTCAAGGTTTATGATGGTATCAACGAGGTCTATTTCCATACTCTCATTCGATTCGTCTATCGCAAGATAAAGGTCACTTTCCTCACAATCGACAAAAGTAGTATCACGTGGGACCAATCCTAGTGAGTCATTCTTTGAACTCTCTCCCTCAGGGTAATTGTTACTATGGTGATGGACAACATCAAATCCTGTCTCTTCAGTACAATTAGATAGTGAATCCCATTCATAATCATTTGAGTCAGAATCATCATTATCCCTAAGTCTATCAATGATTCTCTGTGCTATCCTTTGTTTCTCTGGATCTACATACATACCATTCTTTTTGAATTGTAAAGCAAGAGCTCTAGATATCTCATGAAAAGGTGTGACCTTTGCTTTTCCTTTTGGTTCTTTTGGTCCTTCTCCTTTGTATCCTAATCCTGCAGTGTCTCTTTGATAGTTTGGATTTTGTAAAATTGGTTTGATAACACCTTCTCTTTGTAACCCAATAGGTCCAGCACCTTGGTATCCCATCTTTTGTAACAAAGTATACCCTTTACCATAGACATCAGGTGATATATATTCATGTTTGATATCCTCTTCATTCTTTTGTGACTTAAGCAAATGATTAGCATTACACTCAGCTGCCTCTTTGGATATTGTGCCCCCACTTATAAATGTGTCATAAACAAGTGTTGAAGGGGGTTCTGATTGTTGTTTAGTGATCAAAGATCTACCATATGATCTAGGAGATAAAGGTAACTCTATAATGCAAAGAGCTTGACCTAAAGTGTATTCTCCCATACTTCTTTCTTTTATATCTATCTTGATCCCATTTGATTTAGAAGTTGATGCGATATTACTAGGATCACTGGGTGTAGTTGTAGAAGATCCAGTACGATTATAAGGTATCAGAGAATCAGATGTCTTTACTGTGTTACAATACTGGAATGGATTAGTGTCTCCTTTGATAGTGACCTCTTGACCATTATGAGGGAATTTCAAGCACTGATGATAGGTTGATGGCATAGCTTCCATGGAATGAATCCATGGTCTTCCCAATAGAATGTTATAAGCAAGGTCCATGTCTAGAACTTGGCAAGGTACATCTTTGATCATAGGACCTACTCTGATTGGTAAAACAACAGATCCCTTGGATGACCGCTCTTCCTCATCATAAGCTTTTATCGTGGTTTTCTTCTTGGGATCAACAACATTTGCAGAAAATCCCAATGCAAGGACTAGTTTTAATGTATAGATATTTAAGCTAGCTCCTCCATCTATTAGCACTTTTTTGATTTTATGACTCTGGACAAGGACTTCGATATGTAGGGGAGCATTATGAGGTTGGGTAATAGCTAAGTCATCATTTTTAGTAAAGGATAGATAATGTGGGGTTGTTAAGTGGCCCACCATAGCTTGAAATTGATCATGGTCTAGATTTGTGGGGACTTGAGTCTCTAAGAGAGCTTTTTCGAGGATATCTTTGTGAGATAGGGATAGACACAAAAGCTCTAAGATGGATATCTGGGCAGGTGTTTTCTTGAGTTGTTCCAAAAGATTGTACTGGTTGGAAATATTTGGTGTAGACTTTGGGACATAAACCGGCTTGTTTTGAGGTGCATTTGGTTTAGACTGGACTCCTTGGAGTGTAACCTTGGATTGAGCACGAGTAGTAACATGGACTGGTTGAATCTCTGATTTTCCTTTAATGGTAATGACATTGGCATAATACTTAGAAGGATGACATTCAGAAATGTTACCAACATATCGATATGGAGTAGAATTATAATTGGCTTGATTGTCACTCTTAGTGTTGGAAGAACCTCCTTTTTCATGCTCAGGAAGTGGATCTTTGAAAGCCATATGTGATTCATTTGAGGTATGTCCATCAACACCAATTTCACCACTTTCAATTAAATCTTGAACTACATTTTTGAGTCTTAGGCAGTCATTGGTTTTATGTCCTTTTCCTCTGTGAAACTCGCAATCATTTGCATTCCACCAAGAAGGTTTTACTCTAGGTTCAAAGTCTTTCATTTTAGGAAGTGTGATGAGTTTCTTTGTGATTAACTTCCGTAATGCTGATTCGAGGGATTCCCCTAAAGGAGTAAAATTTCTTCGAGGTGACATAAAAGGCAATCTTGGTTTAGATGAATCTTTGTTGGTGTTTTGATTTGATGATTGATTGTTGTAGGTTCCTTGAGTAGCATTGGCCTGACTTGTGAGATTGAGAAGGGGTTGTGTTGGTTTGACATTACGATTATCAACAATCCCATCATTGACAATGTTTTTGTTTTTATTCTAGAATTTTGATTTGCCATTCTTGTAGTTGTTGGAATTGGAATTTGAGGACCCAACATTGTCTTTGGAATAAAGTTTTATCTCACCTTTTCGGACCATGGCTTCTTCAACCTTGATACCATTTTCTATGAGCTTATTGAAGTTTGGTGGACATTGCAATTGTAACCTATAGCTCATTTCTGGTGTAAGGTTATGCACAAAAATATCCATCTTTTCTTGTTTAGGAATTGTTCGTGGATATTTGGCAAACAATTAACGCCATCTTTGCAAAAAAGTAAGGAAGGGTTCTCCATTCTTTTGATGTGCATTGCAAAGATCAAGCATAGTGACTTCATGTTTGATGTTATAGGAATAATGAGTCACAAATTTGTCAAGAAGCTCATTGAAAGATTTGATGCCTGGGGGTAGTTTAGAGAACCATTCCATGGCTTGTCCTCCTAAACTTCATGGAAATAGTCGCATAAGATAAGTGTCATTGTGAGCGACTTCAATACAAGCAGCACAAAAATCATGAATGTGGTCTTGTGGATCTGAATTCCCTTTGTATTTGTCAAATTTTGGTACCTCAAAATGAGGAGGGAATGGAATCATTGCTAAATTCTTATCAAAAGGATAAGGACATATATCATCCAAGGAATACTTCTTAGTTGATGATCCAGTTTGGATGTCACAGATTTGTTGTTGAAGCATCTAGATTTGTTGTAGAACGGGATCCAAAGATAACGTGTTTCCTTGAGTGTTTTGGGAAACATTGTTGTGGGAAGCATTGTTTTGTGAAGCATGATTTTGGGAAACATGGTTTTGCTGATCATTTTGAGAAGCATCAGATGGCTGTTTGGTTTCTTTTGTTCCATGAGTATCTTGAGAACTACTAGGAATTTCTTGATTGGTTACAATAGTTGGTTCTCTAAGATGATAGATATCAAAATCACTTGGTAGTTTACATCTCTCTATCTAGGCCTAGGAGTCTTTCCATGACATGATAAAATCTAGGATCTTGTGTAGCATTCCTAAGTTCTTGATCTATGGGTTCCTCTTCGAATGTAAAAAGTGAAGTTTTCTTAGGAGCTTCTGGCCAAGGATTCTCATCATTACTTTTGTTTTCATCCATTTTGTCTAGGGATTCTAAATCAACGGGTTGTTTTAGTTTCTGAGATCAAGTTTGAACCATAAAAATGGGAAAATGGATTTGTGGAATGAAAGATGTTTAATGAATAGATATGGAAAGAGTGGTTGATAGAAAAGGTAGTAAAAAGGTGTTGAAAAAGGATGAGACAACTTGATAAAATCTAAGTCAATAGGAATTATAGAATTCACTATGATATGACAAAGAAAATCAAGAGATAATAACCTAGGTAAGTTTGATTGAGGATGATAGATCCTGATAGGATAAACTCACAAAGATCAAAATCTGATAGATAGGGTAATGTTTCAACACTAGATTTGGAATTTCAAAGGATTAGAAGAAATGATTTGATGATTTTTGGTGAAGAAAGGTTGATGAAAATTGATAAAAAGTGAGGAAAATGGTCAAACTAAAGATCAGAGGTCTGTGTAACTCGAATGTTTTTTTAGAATCTTACTAAGGACAAAAACGGTATCTAAAAAAATGATTTTAAAAATTTCAAAGTGTGTGGAAATGCTCACTGTTGTAAATGTGCAGCAACAAATTGATAAATGCCCAACAAAATGAGACAGATGCATAGCAAGTTGTAACTGATGCGTGGAAAAAGTATCAAATGCACAGAATAGTTTAATGTATGCGCATTAAATTGGTATGAATGCGCAAGTTTTTATTTCTGATTGATTTGAACGACAAGATTGTGAATTTTGTCTGATTTTCTGATTGTTTTCTAGTTTTTGGCAAATGAAAAATGCATAAACACACACACGCAAGACATAAATGATTTTAATCTAACTATGCTAATATGAATGCACAAACACGTTTACAATCCTATGGTTGGCAAGAATGATATCTGCTGAATCCCCACTAAGATAATAAAATCCAGCCATGCAAATTCATAGCGGATAGCCTAGGAACTTGGAGGCACGGGCTCCTCCTTACAGTGCACTCACTTCTTAGGCACACCAAGTTCTGAATTCAATATGTCATTACTTCCCAAAGAACTGCTATCTCTACTATGAACCGTGAGTAATGTGGAGTGTCTTCACGAGCTTGGGTGACTCCTTGAGCCAGCAGATAGAAGGTTTTTGGCCACTATACAAAAGCTTTTAATAAGGACATCCGTTCAGGTGGTTGTGATCAAGTCATTTTCCCAATTAAGGGAGCTCTCCCAATCCTTTCAAAGCAAGGCTTTCACCTCTACTAAGTAGGACTTTAGTGTACCACTAGGGTACTGGAGGAGATTTTGGTTGCCACAATGAATTCACACCTGTCTAATGTGAGACTAATCACACTAGCATTTTTTATATACCGGTTTGGAAGGGCTTGGCTTTAGCCTATTACCGGTTGGGTCGTTCCTTGGGGTGAGTACCTCTTTTCCCACCAAAGACCGCCCTCTAAAAATTATAGCAATTTCTTTTACACCCAAGGTCCATGAATGGCGAGGGGAGAGGATACGTTGTTATAATTTTGCGATTACAAATAGCTTAAAAAGCAAAACACAATAGATACTTGATTCTATGCTAAAGAAGACACACAAAGTAAAAACATGTCTTTTTTTAAGCCCAAACGAGATTGTAGTTTATTTTGCAAACCCCTTGGCAATCTGCAACCAAACTGTTAGAAATTTTTTAGCAATGGGGTCTTCAAAATTATATCTTGCAAAAACAAACTAAAATACTACAAGAACAAATAGACACTTGTTAAAAAGTTAGCTAAAATGAAATATAATAGAAAACTGATTTTTTCTACAGAAATAAATAAATGCACAGAACAATAGAATAAATGCGCAACAAATGTGAATGTATGCACATAAAGTATGTATGCGTAGCAAAATAAGATGGATGCGCTAGGATATGGTATTAATGCACAAAAAGTACAGATGCACAACAAAAAAGTATGGATGTGCGAAATAGTTAAATGAATGCGTAGCAATTTGACAGAAAATGAAAAGTTAGATGGAAAGTTGTGGCTGTGGTAACATAAAATGTATGCGCAACAGAAATTAACAGATGCACTGGAATCGTGGACGGATGCACAAAAATAACCTATAGAAAAACCTGCACACAGAAAACTAAAAACTGAAAGTGAAAAACATGGGTGGCCCCACGGTGGGCGCAAAAAATGTATGCAAATTAGTTGAATACTATTCTAAATGATAAATTAACTATTTTAAAATTAATAAATCTATCTAATTAGCAAACTACAATGAAGAATACAATCAAAATGAAGCTAAAATAACATTTTACCTTCACCTACCATGTAGCTTGTCTCCATTGCTCTCCTAGTCTTGATTTCTTGAAAATGTTGAGCTCTCAGATTTCCAAATGAAGCCTTTTCCCAAGATGCTACCAAAGTGTGGAGATTTGATGATGAATGCAAGGAAGCTTAAAGTTTGATTATGCAACTAATGTATGGAATGCAAAATGGATTTGATGATATTATGGATGCTTGATTGCTCTTAGAATGCTTGGATGCTTGGATGCTTGAATGCTTGATTACAAAAATACCTATTAGCTCACAAAGGGGAAATTAGGCTCCTTTTATAGATTTTTGGAGGATCTAGGCCTAGGTGGCACAATCCTACGGTTGAGAATGAAAGGTGGAAGATCCTAGGGTTAGGATTGACTTGGTTGAAGGAGTTGAGAGAAAGGGGGATGTAGTTGGAATGTGAGAGGGAGAATAGGGATGATGTTCCTCTCACATTGACATGGAGGAGAACAAGGTGGAAGGGAAAGACACATATCAAGTGTCTCTCAAAGACCCAAGAGAGAAAGAGGGAGAGACCTTTTCCTCATGAGGACTCTTTGTACAAGTGTCCCATGAGTCACCTTTGACCTTTAGAGGTGGCTTGAGAAGCCCCTTAGGAATAGAGATTGTCTCTTGACTTGGTTTAAGAGAAGACATGTGGTCATGAGACCAAGTCCTATGAGGCCACATAACCCTTAAGAATAGGACATGTGTGGGTGAGGATAATTATCAATAAATAATTAATAATAATTATTTATTTTAGCCAAAGTGATGTGTCAGGTGACTAGGTAGGTGAGGTGGACTAGGGGACTTAGTCATATTTAGGTGATTGTGTATTTAACTAAATCACTTTAATAAGACTAATTAGAAGACTTAGGATAGAGGAATAAACTATAGTGAATTTACTAAATAAATTGAATAATTTATTTAATAAATAGAGGAATAATTATTAATTAAATAATAAATATTTAATTAATTTATCAAGTCAATATTAATTAAATAATAAATATTTAATTAATTAACAAAGCCATTTTTAAGTGTATACACTTTCCAGCCTCTGAAGCGCTCGCTTAAACAAGCACTTTTTGTTAGGAGTCGCTAAACCCCTGACATTCCAAGATGATATCTTCATTTTCCACCAAGGGAGACTCCTCCCTTGGCTTTCTTCATGAAATCGAAAATGCTGACAATACCTTTCTCTTTAGCCCTATCTTCCCTCAACCTTCTGTTTGAACGTCTACCTCTGCCTCCTTTAGCTTTTCCCAAAAGAATGTTCATCGATTGGCTAATACATCTAGGTTCAATATTGCCCAACTCATCAGCCAACTGATCTTCTGAAGAGTCCTTATCATAATCCACCTCTGAATCTGAGCGACAATGAGTATATGGGATAACAGCCTTAGAAAAGTCTTTCTCTTGAGAATGACCCTGCCGAGTAGTTGAGCATTCTCCTTCCTCCTTGTCCACATTCAAAGCCTCCATTGGCGATTCCTTCAAGAACTTCTTCTCGGGCTGTAAATTGGTTTTAGTAACCATTTTTTGAATGTTGTCTTTCTTCCTCCAAATTTTTGCAGGTTTAACGAAGACCCTGCATTCAAATGCTAAATGATTTTTAAGCCCACATTTCAAGCATTCCAGCATCTGGTTTTCCACTTCAATGGACTGTTTCCATATCATATCTCTCGATTTCAGATTAATGAAATTTGACATTTCTTGAACCGCCGCTAATTTGATTCTTGCAAAAAGATAAGAATTGTTGTTAACAATAGATCCATCCACCTCCAATAAAGTGCCCAGCGACCATCCTATGTATTCCAGAGTTGAATCTCCCCAAAATTCAAGCGGTAAATTATATAGTCTTATCCAGATTGGGTGCTGATAAAACCCCAATGGTAATAGATTGAAATACAGTTGCCACGGCTGAAGATAGAGTGGAGAAAGCCCAAAAAACCAATTTTGATGAGACAATATCGCCTTCCTATCCTCCTCATTCTAAAAAATAACGATGAAAAAAAACTTCAGAATGAATTTTATGATGACTTCCTTATTCCAATTCTTCTCCACCCATTTTCTTGTTTGCTCTCTGGAAACCCTTTCTCCAATGAAACGCCCTATGACTGTAATTTTTTCCCACATTGCAGAATCTTCTTCCACATCATCTAGCAGAGAAATATCCACCATTTTTTCCTTCTTTTCCTGAGAAGGCTGCAATTTGGAAAAATCCTTATTTCCCCCATGAAAATGATCAGATCTCTATGAAAAATGTCCATCCTTATTTCTCCTCACCCATCTCCGCTGCATCGCTCTTCGGGCTTGAGATTGAAATAAATGTTAATAAAACATTTGAAGATCATTTTCTGACGAGTCCCCAGAAGAATGAATTATGCAAAAGAGAAATTGAAGAACTATTAACACTGGGTTTAATCTCTCCTTCATCTTCCCCAATTTCTTGTCATGCAATGTATGTACATATATCATTAAGAATATACCAATTTCACTAGTAGAGTAAGAGACCATTAACATATAATTGTATTGTTATTAAAAATAAATATTTAAAATATATTTTTGAAAGATTTTAAGTTTTATAGATATATAATATCAATTATTCAAATGTTCATAGATGCCTATTTCAAATCATACTCTTTCTGATATTAGGTGCCTTCACAAGAATATATCTAGTGTATTATTCAAATGTAAGTACATGATAATATCTAAATAAATTTAAATAATTATTTAGTTTAAATTTTTAAAAATTATATGCTAATATAATTAAAACTATAACTAAAGGCAAGTACTTAGCCACTACTTGGCACTTGTTATAATTATTTGTAATAATAAGTATTTTTTTCATTTTAAAGTTGAGTAATAATGGTGATTGTTAGAATAGTGCAACAATTATTTTTTTAAGTAAAATGTTTTTTTAAAAAATATATATTTGAAAATATAAAATATAAAAATGATAACTTATTTGTTATATATTGAATATTTAATTATTTAATAATAAATATGATGTAGATTGATAATATCAATATTAGTATTTTATAATAGTTATATTTATATAATTATTTTTATTAATAATTATAATACGTTATATATAAATAATCCAAAAATGTGGTATTAAAATTGTTGGTCTTTTATATTCCGGAAATTTCGTGTATAAGACTCAATTTATTTTAACCAATCATATCACCAATAAATATTTTTCACAACTTATTGACTTAAAAAATGTGCATGTCAACTATAGAAAACATAAAAAATTTCACACAATCAGAAATATATTTAAATTTAATTGGTGGAGATTGGTCCAAAAAAAATCATTTAATCACCAATTAAGGCTAACAATCCAAAAATGGATGCAATAGTTACTAGTATATATTATTTTCTATATAATTAAATAAAAACAATACTTTTTTAACATATGTTCTAAATTAAAGATATTAAAATTGTGTAGAATCACTTTGTATCAATGTTTAGCTCACATTTCTTAATATATTATTGTATTCTTTTAGTACTATCCTAACTATGGATCACAAAGTGCAAATATTGAACTAAACACTCGTTGATCTATTGTTCTACTACTTTAGTAATATCCTAATGATAGATCACAAGGTGTGATTCAAATGTTGCTACTAAACAAATCAATACAATTAAAATTGAACACTTCTTCACATTTACCCCTCTTAAATGATGATGTGACTTATTACAAATTAAAAAATATCCATAAAGTTGATTACTATTATATTACTCCAAGTTTAATATTAATTTAGAAAAAGGAAAATAATATTTTTTAAACATATGTTCTAAATTCCACCATCTTTTGTTGTAGATCCCTTGAAAGTATCGCGTTGGTTGGTTGTTCATCACTCTATAATCTCTCACCCTCCTCCCATTGTTGTGGGTGAGTTGTGTACCCATACTTGATGTGGGTTAGTGCCCTCTCAATGAGCTTCTCTTGATCTTTTTGTAAATATCTTTTATTTTTTCACCTATAGACTATGGTTTTGTAAGAGATAACACCCTTATTTTAATGCTTCTAATAATAGAAAACATATATTCTAAATTAAAAACTTTAAATTAGTATCTGAATCATTTAGTATCAACATTTGTGTCTAGCTTTTATCTATTATTCTACTCTTCTAATACTCTTCTAATGATGAATTAAAAAAATATTCAAATGTTAGTGCTAAACAAATCAATACAATTAAATTCAAAAACTGCTCCACGTTTAAATTATAAAAATATTAAATAATATAAAATTGAAATGTCATGTGACTCCTTATAAATAAAGAAATATCCATAAAGCTGATTACACTTATGTTACTAAAAATTTAAATAAAAGTCCACCATATTGGTACTAAAAGCTTTTAGAAATTTTATAATATTTCATGAAACTTCAAATTGAAACACTCTACTTTGTCAACAATCTATTTTTTATAGATAAAAAACCCACCAATAATAACAATAATAACTAGTTAATAAACATCATCTTATCACTATAGCTAGTCGCTAGACAAGAACGGATAAGGCCTAGGGGTGGTGACCCCACAAATGACTAAGGCCCTTGTAGCCGTTACCCACCCACAGGTGTCCCCACACAAAAGCACGATATTCACGTTCCTTTACCAAATACCAACTACTTGTCAACCGGACAAGGACACATCAACACTTCCACCGCAACCGCCAAACTAACACGTGTCGGTAGAGCAGGAGGTCACAGCCTCCCTAAACAGCTTTGGATAAGATATTTCTCATCGACGCAACGGATTACAGGTACCCGACGGCAAACATAGAAAAGCACGGGATAAGACAGATATTTTCTTTTCTGTCGTATTTTCCCGGCCCGAGAAAGTGATGTGCATAATACGGCAACTTCATTTGCCAAATTTGCCGGCATCCTAACCTGAGGATTTGGACTTTGCACCTTGGGTTAATGAGGAGGAGTTAACACCTGCCGCCAAATAACTCCTCCCCGCTTCGCAATAATCGTAGCGTGCGACAACTCACGTAGAAAAGCGTGCCATAAGTTTGGATAGATAGTAAACCCTAACCCTAACCACAGGACTTGGCGCGCTCTCCACGTTTTAAGCATTAACGGCCTGTTTTGTCGCGGGCTCCACTCTCGTGTCGACACGTGTGGTTTTCGGTACCCCTGAGGCCTACAAATTAGCTGCCCGGGTTAACCTTTTCTGTGTCGTTTGTTCGCTGTATGTGAGTTTTCAGTGAAAGAGGAAGATTGAAGGAGTTGGAAATTGGAGTGAGAGAGAGACGGGAAATGGCTCAGGAAGAGAATGGAAAGCATAATGGTGATGCAGTGGCTGCAAAGGCAACGGCGGCTCCTGTGTTTTCTGCTCTGAGGCCTCATTTAATGGTGGAGGCTCCCAAGGCGGCAGACGCTATTCAGTTTTACAAACGGGCTTTTGGAGCGGAAGAGGTTGCTAAATCTTTGCATCCCAAGCGTAAGGCAGAGCAGGAGCTCCCTCTTATCCTTCACGCTCATTTGAAGTTCGGTGCTGCTGAGCTTATGGTCTGCGATGAGACGGAGGAAGCCGGTGAAGAGTAAGCTTTATTTTTCTGCTGTTTGTTTAGGACATGGTTGGTGTGAGTATTGATTTTGTGCGGTTTGTCCGGGACATGGTTGTGCCTAAGTGTTTTTCTTTGAGTCTTTATCAATTCTAGAAATGTCTGTTATGGGTTCCAAAATAGTGCAAATGTTGAGCGTGCTGTGGTCACTTCTCCTAGGGTACGTATTTTTTGTTGTTCTGAAACTGGAAGGTCTGTTTTTGGTTTCGTATTAGGTTACGGATTATGCACAATGCGTCTTGTCGTTAGAGCGGTTAGCGCTCTGTCATTTATGTTTGAGCGGCTGGTCAGAGAACTTTATATACTCGAAACCCTAAGTAGTCTCGAACTCTCTGTTTTAGTAGTTTGTTTTGTTATACTTTGTGACTTTTACAGAGTGATGTGGTGTTCGATAGGTTTAAATGGTCCCTGTCATGTGCTGTTATTTCGGTTTAGCCCTCCGAGTTCTTCTGGTACTGTGTATTGCGGTATCTTTATGTACGAGTGCTTTTAAAATTTAAGGAAGCTTCTTCAAGTGAAAGCATTCCTCTCGTTTTATATTTCTTTACTGTAATATTGTTCGTGTCTGAGGTGGTTTGGGTTTTATTCGAATATTTTTTAACCCCTGATTGGGATAGAGTCGTAAAACATGCGTTAGGAGTGAAATATTTGTGTGAGGTTTGCATAAGTCTCCTTTTAACTTTGTAATTTTCTCGACTTTTTGAGTTAGAGTATTTGAGGTTTTGGACGCTTTCATGTTTCCCTGTGGGTGTTTTTTAATAACCTTCTTGGTCGAAGAGGTTAGACCCATTTCCATTTCGTTTTGTTTTTTTTGCTTTATTATGGTTGTTTTCTGTGCCATGACATCGTGATGTGTATTTATGTTTGCCTATTCATTATATTCTGTTCTACCTAGGTTTTAAAATCCGAGATAATGTTATCTTAAGTCAAGCGAAATTTGTCAAATGGAAACCATTCTAGAAGCGTTTTGGGTAGTTAGATTTTAGTTATATTTGACTAGTTTCTTTAATGAAATAGGTTTGTTATCTGTTGCTAATTTGAATGTGAGTAGCAATACCGAGCTATATTTAGCTTTTGAGTATTTAACCAGACGAGGAGCTATGAAGAGGAAGGCTCTTTTCTTTAATGAAATAGTTCTGGGTTTTCGCTTTTTTCGGAGTAATTTGTGACACATCAGGAACTATCTAGCAACATCCAGAATTAAATTATTCATTGGAATACCTAGGGACCAATTATTCTTGTAAATGAAATTTCGTTTTCACTGAGTATGACTTCTCTTAATAAATCGAAAAGTCGCTCAGATTGTGTCTTATTATCAATATCCTGTATCTGTACCTTGTATTTGTAGCAGCAGCAGATATTTAGGGTTTAATATCTCGTGAACGAAATTTCCTTTCTTCTGCCGACTTTTATTAATAAAATGAAAAATCTCTGAGATTGTCTTATTATCAATGTTCTGTGACTGTACCTGGTACTAGTATCAATGTTCTGTGACTGTACCTGGTACTAGTATCAATGGCACTCGGGAAGTGATTAAAATGAGTATAGTAAATGGTTGCATAAAGTTATCCGAGGGTTTTTGCGGGGTTATTAAAACATGTCAGACGTGTGTAGTACGGAAGAATAAATGAGGAACTGACAGAAATGCCCATGGAAACTGTTCTTCGTATTACAGTTCATTTTCCTCTGTCTGGCCATTCATTGTTTTCTGTTTGTAGCTTTTAGATTGTTTGGCCGATTTGTTTTCTACAGTTGAAGTTATTCCTTCGTCTCTGTTTATACAGTCGCTTGCATCAGCGTCGTGGGTCAATGATATGGTTTTGAGCCTCATCTATTTTGTATTTTGATTTGGAGAATTTTAATTTGCTACGTTTGATGTGATTGCAGGGTGAAGTCGCCGCTTAATCTGAAAGGAACATCTGCAATATTGCACCTGGAGACGGATGATGTGGAGAGTGCGTTTGAAAGGGCAGTGGAGGCAGGAGCAACGGTGACGGAGCAGATATCGGAGAAGCCATGGGGACAAGTCTATGGAAAGCTCAAGGATCCCTTCGGTTTCGTCTGGAGCATTGCCACTCCTGTGAAGCACGAATCAGCATGCCCGGGGGTGCTAACTGAAAAATAGCATTAGTTTCGCATTTTTTTTTCACTGAATAGGTGCACCCGGGGCTCATTTAACAGGAGCCCTCTTGCTGGTGTTAGTTTTTCGATGGTATTAAACTTTCTGCACATGATATATTTCAACGATATCGGACATGTTGAACCATTTTAACAAATGAAAATCTGGTAATTGTTTTGGATTACTACGCGTAGTAGCGGTTTTGTCATACGCAGTTCCGTATTTTAATGCGATATCTGCATTGTCTGGAATGACCTGTACTCACTTTTGAAGTCACTTATGAAGTTATTGGGATTTTTCTGTACGTCTGTCATTTTAACGTTCTAATGCTTTAATGGACCCTGAGGAATTCTCAGTGCTTAGTTTTACTGCTATTAAGGCATGATTTACTCGCAAGGCAAATAATGTTACAGTGGATTCGTACTCTACTCTTTGTGCAATTTGGTCAGGGAACATGTTTCTCTCGTGATTATATTTTCCGTCAGGCGGCCTTTGAAATAGTGGGCGGACTTAATCTGAGATTTATTTACATGAACGATATATAAGTTTAGCCGCTCTACGACCTCTAGATATAATTATGACGTCTAGATTTCTCATGGCTATTTAAGAAACAACTGGTATATGTGAAATATTTGTACGATCTTTAAAGCTGGGGTTTGAGATTTGTTTTAACTTTGTTCTGAAATGCAAAACAATTTTTCTACGGAACGGTAATATTAATTATCTCTACAGGCCAGAGTTCTACAGAACAGTGCTTTAAAATCAGAATATGTGAATTCCTCGTGAGCATAGTAAAATTCATACTTAATATGGTGTAATTATATGAAAGTGTATTTCAGAGATAGTACAAACGTATTCTAGTTTTGTTGAGGTGCGCTTCACATTAGAAGGGGTAGAGTGCTTTTTGTTCGTATTACAAGTTCAAATTATTTTTACTTGCTTGATGTTTCTGATAAGAGCCAAAAATGTTTCCACTTAATTTGCTTCTATAGGGTTATTCAGAATGCAGACTAAATAAACTAAGCATGGTACAGCAGAGGAGACAAATTATATGGCAAAAATGCTGGTTTTAGTTTTACTTGTGCAAGATAATTAATTAGTGTTCTGGGTCAGACGGTGGCAGAGACGAGGAAAAACTAAATTGCAGAGACATACTCAGAAGGAAGTGGAGAAAAGAATGCATACACATACTATAAAGGAAGTGACGTTAAAGTGAATTTAGTTTTGCTAATAAGATATCAAGGTAATGGAGTGTTAAACAGAATTGTATGTCTTGTTGATGTATGAAAGGATGTTGAAGCTTTAATGTTACATCTAAACAATATGATGGGAAACAGCCTCGAAAAAATCCAAGGTTATGGGGCATGGAGTATTGAATGACACAAGAGAAAGACGGACAAAATTATTATCGAAAGCTTTTCCAAGCGTATTGACTGTAATACAGACAAATAAAGAGTAAAAAGTCTCTATGGCTTGTCAGAAAACATTATCTTAAGTTGGAAAAAGTATACTCGACAAATAAAGAAAAGACAATAATACTAATATATCATGCTCAAGTTTTAGAGATAATACTTTTAAGTTCTAGAAAAACAAATGAGAAGGAATTAAAATGATGGAGAAACTGATTATGGTATTCATTCAGAACGTAGAAAGAAAAAAACTGTCGAATTTAGAAAGGTAGACAGAAATTTATGATATTAAGTTAATAGAGAGTTAACAGAAGTTTAGGACAATAAAAAAATTTGATTTGTAATATTATTAAGTTAATAGAAAAGTTGGGGAAATAGATATTGGTAACCCATGGAATTACATCTTGTTTCACTGAAGTTAATCCTATTTTTCAGGAATGATTTATGATTTTATTGTTCTCCAAAAGATTGGGTGCAAAAGCTTCATTTGTCAATGAAGGCAGAAATTGTTGTAGTGGTTTCTCTTTTATTCTTCTTCAAAAGATTGGGTGCAAAAGCTTCATTTGACAATGAAGCACAAATTGTAGTTGTTTCTATCAAAAAATGAGAGATTGAAAGTGTATGTGCTATGAAAGTTGTAGATCGGAGATATTTGTCCTTTCAAGTGATGCAAATGAATGTTGGTGTGACTCACCATGGAGGCTGCATATAAATCTTACAAATCTTACAATGGTCTTCCAATGTAGCCCAATGATGCTCCATAATGGAGCCCACCACCATAACCACAATTTTTCCATTTGGTAGCATTTGCAATCCATTCCTCTACCTCAATTTTTGTTCTACTCTCCACCTCGTTTTCTATTTCAATTTTTGTTTGACTCTCTACTTCAATTTTTGTTCGACTCTCCACCTTGTTTTCTATTTTATCCAGCAAGACATTTAATTGAGATTTCTTGTCTTATTTGATGGGCATTTTGGGCTTCTCTAACAATTCAGATAGATAATGAGATGTACTCAGGCAAATGAAATTTGTATATAGAAAGCTCTCTAGTTGTATTGTCATCTATCAACAAAGCTTCATTGCAATAGAAAGAAATTTATTTCCATTAGTAATTGGGCTTTGGGCTGGGATGAAAATGGAAAATAGTTGGGTTTCATTTTATTCAAACTTATGTAATCCTTTAAATTAAAGTTACTAAACATTACCTCTTGAGGTGTTGGAAACAAATAGTTACAGGTTGGAAGTTGATAAAGTTGTGAATTAGAAATATTCTCTTTTATTTATCTTAATGAAAGAAACCTTTTTTATAAAGGAAACAAATAGTTACAGGTTGGAAGTTGATAAAGTTGTGAATTAGAAATATTCTCTTTTATTTATCTTAATGAAAGAAACCTTTTTTATAAAGGTAACAAGTTTTGAAAGGGTCTGGAAACCCTTTAACAAATAAAACCTTAAGAAACCAAAACATCGAAACATTAAAAGCTCCCAGAACAAAATACATTGGCCAAAAGGCAAGAAACCAAAACATCGAATCAAGAACATTGCAAAAATAAGATCATTAGAAATGACAGTCCAAAGTTTGTTGATGATAAGAAACATCATCAACAATCCCAATAAGATCGACAAGAGGCAAAACAAAGCCATTTTTTTCAACAATAGGTATCGGAGAGCGCAAAACAGGAGCAGGCTCCTTCCAAATCTGTGACTCACCATGGACACTGCATATAGATCTTATATAGATCTTACAAATCTTACAATGGTCTTCCAATGTTCCATCATCTACCATTTTTTTTAGTCTTCTTCAGAAAAAAGGCTCAAAGTTTGAATGATGCTCCATAATGGAGCCCACCACCATAACCACAATATTTCCATTTGGTAGCATTTGCACCAATCCATTCCTCTAAGCCTCAATTTTTGTTTGACTCTGAACCTCAATTTTTATTTGACTCTCCACCTTGTTTTCTATTTCAATTTTTGTTTGACCCTCTACCTCAATTTTTGTTCAACTCTCCACCTCGTTTTCTATTTTATCTAGCATGACACTTAATTGACATCTCTTGTCTTATTTGGTGGGCATTTTGGGCTTCTCTAACATATGATTCAGATAGATAATGGGATGTACTTAGGCACAATGAAATTTGTATATAGAAAGCTCTCTAGTTGTATTGTCATCTCTTGACAAAGCTTCATTGTGATAGAAAGAAATTTATTTCCATTAGTAATTGGGCTTTGGGCTAGGATGAAAATGGAAAATAGTTGGGTTTCATTTTATTCAAACTTATGTAATCCTTCAAATTAAATTTACTAAACATTACCTCTTGAGGTGTTGGAAACAAATAGTTGCAGGTTGGAAGTGATAAAGTTGTGACTTAGAAATATTTATGTCTTTTATTTATCTTAACGAAAGAAACATTTTTTGATAAAGGTAACAAGAAGTTTTGAAAGGGCCTCGAAACCCTTTAACAAATAAAACTTTAAAATAAAACATTAAAAGCTCCCAGAACAAAATAGATCGGCCAAAAGGCAAGAAACCCAAACATTGATTCAAGAACACTGCAAAAATAAGATCATTAGAAATAACAAACCAAAGATTGTTCGACAAGAGGCAAAATAGGACTTAAGCCATTTTCTTCAACAATAGGTATATGAGAGCCCAAAATAGGATCAGGCTCCTTCCAAATTTGACTCACCATGGACGTTGCATATAAATCTTACAAATCTTACAATGGTCTTCCAATGTTCCATTATCTACCATTTTTTTTAGTCTTCTTCAGAAGAAAGGCTCAAAGTTTGAATGATGCTCCATAATGGAGCCCACCACCACAACCACAATATTTCCATTTGGTAGCATTTGCACCAATCCATTCCTCTAAGCCTCAATTTTTGTTTGACTCTCTACCTCAATTTTTGTTTGACTCTCCACCTCGTTTTCTATTTCAATTTTTGTTTGACTCTCTACCTCAATTTTTGTTTAACTCTACACCTCATTTTCTATTTTATCCAGCATGACAATTGAGATTTCTTGTCTTATTTGGTGGGCATTTTGGGCTTCTCTAACATATGATTCAGATAGATAATGAGATGTACTCAGGGACAATGAAATTTGTATATAGAAAGCTCTCTAGTTGTATTGTCATCTATCGACAAAGCTTCATTGCGATAGAAAGAAATTTATTTCCATTAGTAATTGGGCTTTGGGCTGGGATGAAAATGGAAAATAGTTGGGTTTCATTTTATTCTAACTTATGTAATCCTTCAAATTAAAGTTACTAAACATTACCTCTTGAGGTGTTGGAAACAAATAGTTGCAGGTTGGAAGTGATAATTTTGTGAATTAAAAATATTTATCTCTTTTATTTATCTTAACGAAAGAAACATTTTTTGATAAAGGTAACAACAAGTTTTGAAAGGGCCTCAAAACCCTTTAACAAATAAAACCTTAAGATAGAACATTAAAAGCTCCCAGAACAAAATAGACCAGCTAAAAGGCAAGAAACCTAAACATCAATTCAAGAACACTGCAAAAATAAGATCATTAGAAACAACAATCCAAAGATTGTTGATGATAATAAACATCATCAACAATCCCAATAAGATCGACAAGAGGCAAAACAGGACTTAAGCCATTTTCTTCAACAATAGGTATCTGAGAGCCCAAAATAGGATCAGGCTCCTTCCAAATCTGTGACTCACCATGGACGCCACATATAAATCTTACAAATCTTACAATGGTCTTCCAATGTTCCATCATCTACCATTTATTTTAGTCTTCTTCAGAAGAAAGGCTCAAAGTTTGAATGATGCTCCATAATGGAGCCCACCACAATAACCACAATATTTCCATTTGGTAGCATTTGCACCAATCCATTCCTCTAAGCCTCAATTTTTGTTTGACTCTCCGCCTCGTTTTCTATTTTATCCAGCATGACACTTAATTGAGATTTCTTGTCTTATTTGGTGGGCATTTTGGGCTTCTCTAACATATAATTAAGATAGATAATGAGATGTACTCAGGCACAATGAAATTTGTATATAAAAAGCTCTCTAGTTGTATCGTCATCTATCGACAAAGCTTCATTGTGATAGAAAGAAATTTATTTCCATTAGTAATTGGGCTTTGGGCTGGGATGAAAATGGAAAATAGCCGGGTTTCATTTTATTCAAACTTATGTAATCCTTCAAATTGAAGTTACTAAACATTACCTCTTGAGGTGTTGGAAACAAATAGTTGCAGGTTGGAAGTGATAAAGTTGTGAATTAGAAATATTTATCTCTTTTATTTATCTTAATGAAAGAAACATTTTTTGATAAAGGTAACAACAAGTTTTGAAAGGGCCTTGAAACCCTTTAACGAATAAAACCTTAAGATAGAACATTAGAAGCTCCCAAAACAAAATAGACTGGCCAAAAGGCAAGAAACCCAAACATCGAATCAAGAACACTGCAAAAATAAGATAATTAGAAACAACAGTCCAAAGATTGTTGATGATAAGAAACATCATCAACAATCCCAATAAGATCGACAAGCGGCAAAACAAGACTTAAGCCATTTTCCTCAACAATAGGTATCTGAGATCCCAAAACAGGATTAGGCTCCTTCCGAATCTGTGACTCACCATGGACGCTGCATATAAATCTTACAAATCTTCCAATGGTCTTCCAATGTTCCATCATCTACCATTTTTTTAGTCTTCTTCAAAAGAAAGGCTCAAAGTTTGAATGATGCTCCATAATGGAGCCCACTGCCATAACCACAATATTTCCATTTGGTAGCATTTGCACCAATCCATTCCTCTAAGCCTCAATTTTTCTTTGACTCTCCACCTCGTTTTTTATTTTATCCAACATGACACTTAATTGAGATTTCTTGTCTTATTTGGTGGGCATTTTGGGCTTCTCTAACATATAATTCAGATAGATAATGAGATGTACTCTGGCACAATGAAATTTGTATATAGAAAGCTCTCTAGTTGTATTGTCATCTATCGACAAAGCTTCATTGCGATAGAAAGAAATTTATTTCCATTAGTAATTGGGCTTTGGTCTGGGATGAAAATTGAAAATAGTTGGGTTTCATTTTATTCAAACTTATGTAATCCTTCAAATGTAATCCTTCAAATTGAAGTTACTAAACATTACCTCTTGAGGTGTTGGAAACAAATAGTTGCAGGTTGGAAGTGATAAAGTTGTGAATTAGAAATATTCATCTCTTTTATTTATCTTAATGAAAGAAACATTTTTTGATAAAGGTAACATCAAGTTTTGAAAGGGCCTTGAAACCCTTTAACAAATAAAACCTTAAGATAGAGCATTAAAAGCTCCTAGAATAAAATAGACCAACCAAAAGGCAAGAAACCCAAACATCGAATCAAGAACATTGCAAAAATAAGATCATTAGAAACAACAGTCCAAAGATTGTTGATGATAAGAAACATCATCAACAATCCCAATAAGATCGACAAGAGGCAAAACAGGACTCAAGCCATTTTCTTCAACAATAGGTATCTAAGAGCCCAAAACAGGATCAAGCTCCTTCCAAATTTGTGACTCACCATGGACGCTGCATATAAATCTTACAATGGTCTTCCAATGTTCCATCATCTACCATTTTTTTTAGTCTTCTTCAGAAGAAGGCTCAAAGTTTGAATGATGCTCCATAATGGAGCCCACCACCATAACCACAATATTTCCATTTGGTAGCATTTGCACCAATCCATTCCTCTAAGCCTCAATTTTTGTTTGATTCTCTACCTCAATTTTTGTTTGACTCTCCACCTCATTTTCTATTTTATCCAGCATGACACTTAATTGAGATTTCTTGTCTTATTTGGTGGACATTTTAGGCTTCTCTAACACATAATTAAGATTAAATAATGAGATGTACTCAGGCACAATGAAATTTGTATATAGAAAACTCTCTAGTTGTATCGTCATCTATCGACAAAGCTTCATTGCGATAGAATGAAATTTATTTCCATTAGTAATTGGGCTTTGGGCTGGGATGAAAATGGAAAATAGTTGGGTTTCATTTTATTCAAACTTCTGTAATCCTTCAAATTGAAGTTACTAAACATTACCATTTTAGGTTTTGGAAACAAATAGTTGCAGGTTAGAAGTGATAAAGTTGTGAATTAGAAATATTTATCTTAATGAAAGAAACATTTTTTGATAAAGGTAACAAGAAGTTTTGAAAGGGCCTCGAAACCCTTTAACAAATAAAACCTTAAGATAGAACATTATAAGCTCCTAGAACAAAATAGACCGGCCAAAAGGCAAGAAACCGAAACATCGAATCAAGAACACTGCAAAAATAAGATCATTAGAAACAATAGTCCAAAGATTGTTGATGATAAGAAACATCATCAACAATTCCAATAAGATCGACAAGAGGCAAAACAAGACTTAAGCCATTTTCTTCAACAATAGGTATCTGAGAGCCCAATATAGGATCAGGCTCCTTCCAAATCTGAGACAAACTTTTTGGAACTGTATAATGCTTGATGGAAGCACCCTTCCACCAAGTATGAGATAATTTTTTTATTTAAAAAAGCTGCAATGTGTAGCAGTATGACCTGTTTTAAAATATTTTCTGCACCTAAAAGGGATACCCCTCATAGTCTAGTTATTGCATCCAATAACCTTTAGATGATTCAATTTTAATTTCAGCTGGAAGACCTAGCGACTAATCAATGTCTACCAAAATGCGGGCAAGGGTAGAATGGAAAATATTATAAGAGTCTTTATCAACTAACAAAAACTCCCCCACAGCCTCCCCCACTTCCTCCAGGATAGAATCATGCCAAAGATGAAAGAGGGAGATTAGGGAGCCTAACCCAAATAGGAATCTTGTTGAATACTTCAGTGGAAAGATTGAAATCCGAGTGCCAGGGTTTTACCATAAGCAAAAATTTATCCTCCTCCCAACTGAAGAAATTCACACAAAATCTTAGATCTATCAAATCTAACTACAAAGAATCCTTTAGTTAAAGGAAAAATGTGAACATTATCTGAAATTATTGGTTCCCATTTTTGGGACACCCAATCATGACGTTGGGGGAGAGTGGGCCAAAACCCCTTAAAACGACATATAAGAGCTTGTTCCATAAGGACCTTAGAGCTACTATCCAACTCCCCTTCAGAAACAACAGAAAGCTTAATAGAAAGAGATCCACTTACAAAAATCAGAATAGTGGAAGGTGCACTACAAGAAGATCCCCCAGGCCCATGCAAAGCTTTGGAAGCAACATTAGCATAAGAGCCCTCCACTAAATGGTCTTTTGTAGCGACAGACAGGTTGGAGGCAGCAATAACGAAAGAGGTGTTCGGACCGGTCGCAATTTTTTTTGGAGGAATCTGCGAGCCTGAGGGACCCAAAATGGCACCCACAGGAGCATTCCCACTCATAGGCGCAGGAAGAGGGAAGATCACTGAGCCTACACAACCCTGTGCGGGAACTCTAAAATTTGAAGAGCCAGGGCAGGAAGTGGGAAATAGTCCCTTTGCACCCACAACCTGAGCCATCGAACTTCACACTTTATTTGGGGATGATGTGACATGATGCTATAATGAAAGAAACAAAGTTATGGTTCATAAATAATATTATAAATTTGAACACATATTACTATTTTCCATCTATAATAAATCTTTTTCATTAAAAAATGTCTAACTTATAATTCATTGAAAGATATATCTATTAATTTTCATTTAAATTCAAATGCATTACTCAAACATTTATTACATCCATTGATTACATATAATGAATAATCTTTTACCACTACACAAAATATTTGAAAAATAAGTTTTTTATTACTTTTAAAGCATTTGTTAGTACAAAATATTTTCAAAAAACAATAGTTTTTTCTTTAATGATGTGAAACCATGGAGAATGACTCAAAACATTCTCAACCAATTAGATTGCAGATACTAATTTTTATATTTTATTGCAAATATATATTGTAAAGAGTTAATTTTTAATTTCATTAAACTTCTAATTTGAATACTTTTAAATTATTCACGTACAAGAATGAGTATGTAGGATGATTATTATGTGAATTATAATTGTCTAATACTGAAATAAAAATGTGCAATTGAAGATTAATAGAAAAATATTTAATATTGATTGCTTGTAAATGATATAAATACCCAAAGCGTGGAATCCATCTCCTATAACGTCATGGCGTTTCTATAGAAAGGTGTGTTTTCTCTTATAAAGCATATTTAGACATTTATTGATACCCTAAATCTCTTCCATTTTATATATTTGTTGCCCAAATTTGAGCAATTCCTCAATTATATTGCCCTCTTCCAACTAATCTCGATCTCCCCTTTTACATTTGATTGAATGACCATTTTTAATCGTTTGTTTGTAACATTTGAGTGACCCCTCTCTCCGCATCTTTAGATTTTGACCAAATTTGCTTATGAACATCTCCACTGACTGATTAACATCTTTTTGAATTTTTTTTGGTATTATCAGGAAGGGAGGAACTACTATCAAATTTTGGCGTACGTTATGGATAAACTATTGAGCCGCCTCATCAACATTACTATTTGTTAAAGAATGCTTCGATACATGCTCTAAAACTTTCTATCAACATATAAAATTAATAAAAAATGACAGGAAATGAATTTTCGTTTCACAAACAGTAAACAATCAACTAATACTTTCTGGCAATGTCCCATCATCTTCTCAAATTACTTACAATTCAATTTGAACAGTAGCAACACAGGGCATGAATGTCCATCAAAACATAGAAAATGTGGTTTCAACGATAACAATGGCATGATGAATTGGGGCATTTTCACTTGGTTTTGCAAGTATACAGTAGACAAGTCTATGAAATGCCGAAGCATAGACGACACCAGTGAACGGTTCTGCAAGATGCCTCACAAACAATAATAATAATAAGATTGTGTATGTCCGAAGCATTATAGCTTATTTATTGGAGAAGAATTTAAAGACTTTGTCTGCAATACGATTAAGAGTGTCCCATTGCAACAAATAAAGGTGTTAATGTTTTGATCTTGAAATAATAATAATGAAGTAAAATGACAGAAGGGGATGACTTGGATTAATTCCAAGAGGGACGACTTGGAATTAATTAATTAATTAATTATTTCAAGGTGCAAGTTGACCAACCTTGAGGAAGGATTGTGACTCTTGAAGAGTCACCATTATGGGTATAAATGAAGAATGTAGACCTGTTCAAGGAACTCACCAAAAACATAATGTGATAAGTACTTGAGCAGATTTACAAGTTCACTCTTTCATGCTATTCTTATTCTTCTTGAGCGATTTATTTCAGACCTTCTAGGAAGCGAATTGAAGGATCGAATTAAGGCTTGAAATAATAGATCCAAAGGTTCGAATTAAAGAAGAAAAGAGCAAATAAATAAAGTGAATTAGGGCAGACATTGATGAGAGAATTCATGCATTTAGAAGCAGACCTTAATGATGAATTAAAGTACATTTCGGTGACCACTAGAGATAGTGAATTGGAACATACTTGTGGCGACTTAGACCAGATCAATAGGGTACATGTTTGGTTATACTTTGGGCAGATCTAGAAAGTGAAATCTGTTGGCAACGAATTCAAGATGAATTCACAAGACCTTAAGATCAATCTCAAGGGCAGATCCAAGAACAAATTCATTTGTCTTAAGGAGCAACACTTATATACATTCATAGCACTATTTCAAAGATCCTAATTGGCAGACTACTACTACATAGATCATAAGTCAAATTAAGGTCAAATTGAATCAGATCTAGGATGACTTGAATGCAAGTCAAAAGAAGCCCTAGGTGGGATAACTTGGGCCACATCTAGAGTGAGTTGAAGGCTCAATTTTGAAGTCTCCTAAGTCTAATTTCAGAGATACTATCCGGGTTCTATCTCTCCTTTGTGATTTCTTATCTATATCATGTGTTTAGTGTTTGAAAGACCTCTATAGATTGTACATTCCTTACTATAATATGAAAACATTAACATGGTATCAAAGCCTAGGTTGAGAAAATATTTAATTTCAGATTTAGGAATTCAATCTAACTCTTTCAAAACTAAGAAATACTATGGCAACCGAGGTTTGGCTCAAATAGTAATTTGACTTTACATCTTATTACATTTTATGAGGGTTTTGATTTGCATCAAGATCTAGGATTCTGATTATGCAAATTCATTGGTCCTTCTATGCCTAATATTGATCAAGGCTCTTATGTTGTGAAACCATCTCATAATTGGCTGGAAAGATATGGGTAAATTTGTGTCAATATATTCTTGCATGTTTTTGAAACTATACGATTGACCTTCTAAGGGTAAATTACAAAATATCTGGAAACATACATTGAGAGGGAGTCTAACCTTGTGGACATTATAAGGTAAACCTAAGCTTTAGAGGGAGAAGACAAGATCTATAGAAACCTCTCTCCATATTGTTCTAGAGGGAGTTTAATCATGGGCTCACTTAAACCTGGTTTTGCGGATCATTCCTATTGTCATGGTCATTTGACATAGCTAGTTAATTTTTATTAGCTAATTATGAATGTATAGAAAGCACATTTTTTTCTTTGGTATATTGTGATATACTTTACAACATTATGTATGTGTGATTGCATACTTCACTTTGGTATATGTTGTGAATGTGTGAGAACATTAACTGTTTTATATTGGATACATACATTACGATACCTTGACATATTGGATTTATGCATATATGAGGAGCATACTTTATGTACAGATGCATACTTTGCTTGGACATATGTTATAATATATGTATGGTAATATGCACAACTAATTAGCATTGTTGTTTCTTTTCATATCTAGCTAATTATCTGTCACTGGCATAACTGATTAATTAACATATATTTGTGAGAAGCATACATTATGTTGTAGCGTATCTTACATTAACATATTTCTGTTATGTATGTGCATACTTTATGCGCATGACTGATTAACTTGATATATGGATGGAAACATACATTGTTTTTGTTTGTATGCATGAGAAGCATACTTTACATTGGCATATGTTTTATATTACCTTGCTTATGTTATATAGATATGTGAACACATTTCTTTTATAGTAGGAAACTATATGATATATGCTTGCATTGGCTTATGTTGGCATATGATTACATTAACAAATGTCCTCATGTATTTTTGGATATTCTTATATTCTTATGTGAATAAGATTTAATTGTGGTTATTCTTATACTTATGTGGATTCATGAGATAAGATTTTACTTATATAATTTGTTCAATTATTTGATTGCACTTATGCTCATGGCTAAGTTGTTCTTATGAATTGGATATTTAGAGAGTATCATGGATTTGATATTCTTCCCATGGATTAGGGATCCATTGCTGAGTAGTTGGTGGACATAATGGACTTGATGTCTGGAGACCATTGCTCTGAGCATTTGGTGAATGTCATGGACTTGATATTCGTTAGACCAATGCTCATGATATCATGGACTTGATATCTCATGGATCAGGAATCCACATATGAGTAGTTGGTGGACATTATGGACTTGATGTCAATAGACCATTACTCCGAACACTTGGTGAATATCATGGACTTGATATTCATTAGACCAATACTCTAAACATCATGGACTTGATGTTATTTTGGACACTCAAGTCAAGTTGACTAGTGGTTGGTAAATATTACTTTGAATATCATGGACTTGATATTCAGCCAATGTTGTTGATATCATGGATTTGATATCGGTTGAGTCCTTGTGACTCGTGGATCTTGGATCCATAGGTTGAGTACATGGTGACATCATGAACTTGATGTTGGGAAGCCATTACTTGAAGCATTTAGTGAATATCATAGACTTGATATTCGACCGATGTCCTTGATATTATGGATTTGATATGATGACATCATGGACTTGATGTCGGTAAATTATTGATGAATATCATGATTGAGTCTGTTAGACTCAAAGTTGAGTATGTGGTAGACATCATTGTCATAATGACTATAGACCAATACTCGGAGCACTTGATGAATATCATTGGTACTTGATATTCAAAATATTATCATGGATTGATGGAATACATGTGTGACTTATGTTTTCATCATGTTTGATAAGATGATAGATGTGATATCAATGACACTATTGGATAAGGAATCCATTGTGATTATGTTTTTGAGTCCTACTATAGATGGGAGATCTATAGGTTGATCTTTCCCTCAAGTCCAAGAGGGAGTGTTATTGTCATGGGCCTTATTATTCTCAAGATCAAGAGGGAGTGTTAATGTTTTAATCTTGAAATAATAATAATAAAGTAAAATGAAAAAAGGGGATGACATGGAATTAATTAATTAATTATTTGACGCAAGGGCAGGAAGCAAGAGGGGCCAAAGGATGGTGCACCCTAATGATCCAAACCTGCAACATGCGGAAGCAACACACAACAAGAGTGAGAGAGAGAATGCCAGATCCTTTAGTTATTATCATCAATTTGAATCATACATGCCAGGCTGTAAGGCCTTTCTGGTTACGGCCTGATATTACAATGAATTACAAAAGTCCTCAAATATGCGATGATCTGCTAAAAATCTATAATCTAATGCCTTCTATCTTCTATCCCCAACTGCTTCCTAAACTACCACCAAACATCTACATTTATACAAGAAGCTACCGAGCTAAGTCAGCCTTCAGATCCACTATTAACATAAGTAACGGTCAAATCTAGCACCACATGCTTCCTTGATGGATACAAACATTAATTCCATGATCCAATATAAATGCATAAGTTGGCTACAACAGGAAACAAAACTAAACCCATCGGTAAGCAAGATAACCGAGCAGTAAACAGATAACGCCGACTGCCAGTGAAATAATCGACTGCCCAGGAGAGAATCGACCACACTCAGTAACCAAAGGAAATCGACCAACTACCGACCAACTCGGTCAAAGAAGAAACCGAACAACACAAACAAACTCCAAATTTTTTTTGGTGACACAGGATTGCCAAGGACCCGAGATGCTCCTGCATCAGACACCTTGGGTTATTTTGAAATGATTCTCCAAATCATTTGGTAGGTCTGGTTCGAGCTGCATCCAACTCAAACTGTGAAATCCATGAACTGTCGTCCATCAGTCTATTCTTCCACTTAACTAGATATTCCATGTACTATTTTTCTCTTGTACTCTTGCTAACTCTTTCCTTCAATATCTATTCAACTTCATCATTATGCTTCTTAGGATATTCTGTCAGTACTGTCATTTCTTCATTAGGTTCATGATACTCATATAAATCATAAATATTGAAAATTGGTGATATGTCCATGTCATCAGGTAACTCAATCTCATATGCATTTCCACTGTCAAATTTCCTCAGAATTTTGCAAGGTCCAAACTTCTTCATCTTTAGCTTTCCATATGTGCAAACAGGAAACTGACCTTTCTTCAAATGAACCATCATTTCATCACCAACATCAAAAGTTTTATGTCTTCTTGATCTATCAGCTCTGTCTTTGTATTTCTAATTACTATCTTCCAACTTCAGCTTCACATCCTCATGCAATGTCTTCATATATTCAGCAAACTTTACTCCTTCAGCACTTTTCTTATTCTCATTAGCAATGTCTCTCAAGTCAGATATTCCTCTCGGTTGTGTGCCATTCACAATCTCAAATGGTATCTTTCCAGTACTCCTATTCATTGAATTATTATATGCAAACTCTGCTTGTGCTAACACAGAAACCCAATTTCATCCAAAGTGTTTTCCAAAAATTTCTAACAAATTTACTATCTCGGTCAGAGATAATACTCCTCAATAATCCATGTAATCTGACAATTTCTTTAAAGAAAAGATCTGCTACATGTACTACATCTGATGTCTTTCTACAAGGTATAAAATGTACCATCTTAGAAAATCTATCCACAACCACAAATATTGAATCATTACCTCTTACTATCTTCGGTAAGCCAAGAACAAAGTCCATACTGATATCAATCCAAGGTTTCTCAAGAACAACAATCGGTGTATACAATCTAGTATTTTGACTTACTCCTTTTGCAACTTGACAAATACCATAACTTTTCACAAATTTTTGAACATCTCTATACAACTGCGGCCAATAGTACTTCTCCTTAAGCAAATTCCATATTTTATCAATACCAAAATATCCAGCCAAACCCCTACTATGTTCCTCCTTTATCAAATTAGATCTCATCACTCCTCTCGGTATACATAACTGAATACCTTTAAACAACATACCTTATTGAATGAAATATTCATCCCATTTAGTGTCTTGTTGATCTTGAATAGGTGCTCTGCACTTTCTCCAAGGCTCAGAAAAACCAGGGTCATTTTCATACAAACCTCTCATCTCATCAAAACCAAGAACTTCAATTTTCATCTCGGTCATCAAAGATCTTCTTCTACTCAATGCATTAGCAACTCGGTTAGTGACTCCACTTTTATGCTTTATCACAAATGTATAACTCTGCAAATACTCAACCCATTTCATATGTCTCTAATTCAACTTATTTTGACCACCCAAATATTGTAAAGCCTTATGATCAGTATACAACACAAATTCATTCGGTATCAAATAATGTCTCCATTTCTTCGGTGCTTGAGCAATAGCATAGAATTTTTGATCATACATAGAATATTTCCTTCTAACATCATTCAACTTTTCACTAAAGAAAGCAACAGGTTTACCTTCTTGACTCAATACAGCTCCAATTGCACTTCCACTTGCATCACATTCTACTTGAAATACTTTACTAAAATCAGGTAATGCCAAAACAGGCAATTCAGCAACCTTTTGCTTCAAAGTCTCAAAACTTCTATCAGCTCCATGTGTCCACTTGAATTCTCTTTTGTCTCCTCTCATAGTCTCAGTCATAGCATTATAAATTGAGCTGAAATTCTTTATGAACTTTTGGTAAAAAATTTCCAAACCATGAAATGATCTTACCTCACTAGCATTCATAGGTGTAGGCCAATTCAAAATAGCTTCAACCTTTTCAAGATCCATCTTCAAACCATTAGCTGAAATAACAAATCCCAAATACACAATCTCTTCTTTCATGAATGAACACTTTTTTACTCTAGTCTTACTAAATATCAGAATATCATCAAGATATACAATCACAAATTTGCCCAAGAATTTGTTCAAAACTTCATTTATTAGCCTCATAAAAGTACTCGGTGCATTAGTTAAACCAAAAGGCATAACCAACCACTCATACAAACCTTCTTTTGTCTTGAAAGCAGTCTTCCATTCATCACCTTCTCTGATTCTGATCTAATGATACCCACTTTTCAAATCAATCTTTGTGAAATACTTTGCTCCAGTCAAACTGTCCATTATATCATCCATTCTCGGTATAGGAAACCTATACTTCACTGTTATCTTATTCATTGCTCTGGAATCAGTACACATTCTCCATTCTCCATTCTTCTTTAGTGCTAATACAACAGGTACTGCACAAGGACTCAAACTTTCTCTGATCAAACCTTTCTCCAGCAACTTTGTCGGTTCAATTTCTAATTCTTGGTAGGCGTCAACCAATGAGGTGCCTTATTCGGTAAACTAGCTCCAGGGATTGGATCCATACAATGATCAATGCTTCTTTTCAGTGGCAAACCATCAGGTACATTATCAGAAATGATATCACTGTACTCGGTGAGTAACTTATCAATCTCCTCAGGGACATTATCCTCTATTTTCTTACTTAGCTTATTAGGAATCAAAACAAAACATACATCATTTTTCTTCAATGATTTAAAAAACTTCCTTCCTTCCATCAAGAAAACTTTCACAAATGTGCAAACATTACTAACAGGTTCTTCCATCAATGGTAACAAGATTTGTTTCTTTCCATCAGCCACAATAGTATACTTATGCAATCTCCAATCATATATAACATGTCTATCATATTGCCAAGGTCTACCCAACAAAATATGACAACAATCCATAGGCATGATATCACATAACACCTTATCATAGTATTTTCCAATCTTTAAATTCACATAACATTGTTCACTTACCAGGAGTGTATGCTCATCCTTGATCCATGAAATTTGATAGGGCTTCGGATGTACCAACCTTTCCAACTGTAATTTTGTGACCATCTCTTCAGATGCCAGGTTCTCTGAGCTACCACTTTCAATGATTACCTTCCAAACTTTGTCAGAAACTCTACATCTAGTCTTGAACAAACTTTTCCTTATTGGATCTTCCTTCTTGCTTTCATTCCACAGTGCTCTCCTTACCATCAAGTTATTTTCTTTCTCAGGTTCATTCGGTGACTCTTCTTGCACCAAAGCATTTCTACTGCTACTAGCCTTCTTACTAGCTTGTGTACACTCAAAAGATCTATGTCCTTCCTCTCCATAATTATAACAAGTTCCTTGGAAACTTCCTCTACCATAACCACCTCGGTAGTTACTGCCTCTACCTCTAGAACTTTCACCTTTCCACTCGGTCTTGTCTTTGTCCAGATTTGTCTTTTCTGGTTCAGATCTACCATTTTCACCATTAGATCTACCTCTTCCTCTAGGGAATCTACCACCTCAACCTCTGTATCTTTTCTCATGTCTCTTGTTCAGTTTCTCCTCGGCCTTCAAAGCAAATTGATAAGCCTCTTCAATGTTCTCCAATTTGACCATGCTAATTGCCTCTTGCATGGAAACTCTCAAACCATTCAGGTATCTGTTGATTCTTTCCACATCATCTTCATCATGTCTAGATTTGATATCCAATCTGTAGAATTCCTTAGTATACTCTTTTACCGAGCTATCTTTCTATCTCAAACTTTGCATTCTCTAAACTAGGTTAATTTGATAATCGCAGGGTAAGAACTTTCCTTTCAACTTATTGACCATTTTACACCATACCTCGATTTTGTCTTTTCCTTTCCTCTTCCAATCCAATTGCAGATGTTCCCACCATAAGGATGCATGAATTTTTAACTTTGTGCTTGCAATCTTCACCTTCTTATCCTCAGAAATATTTTCATATTAAAAATACTTTTCCATCTCAGTGATCCAATCCACTAATTCATCAGAATCTAGCTTTCCACTATACTTGGGGGGATTGAAATGTGGTGTTGACTTCAGATTTGTCAAAGCCTTCAAAAATCTTTCTTCACCTTGATCCATAACAGGAGCAGGTTCTGCATTCGCTTGTTCTTCTTCAATTTCATCATCACTAACATCTTCAAGATGTCTGCCTCTTCTTTGGGCTATCTCCGCTGCTTCTAACCTAGCAGCAATCTATCTTAGCATATTTTCCAATCTTGGATCTACATCTCACCTCCCACGAACCATCTTGACAACCCTTTGCAATTGCAGGTTAGATCACAATCTGCTATCCTACAACAATTCACTAGGGCTTCAAGAGGAACCTGCAAACCTAGATCCGCAGACCTAGATCAAGGTCTCACCTCGCTTGGATACCACCTGACACAAGGGAAAGGAATGAGAGGGGCCAAAGGATGGTGCACCCTAATGACCCAAGCCTGCAACACACATGCGGAAGCAACACACAACAAGAGTGAGAGAGAGAATGCCAGATCTTTTAGTTATTATCATCAATTTGAATCATACATGTTAGGCTGTAAGGCCTTCCCGGTTATGGCCTGATATTACAATGAATTACAGAAATCCTCAAACATGTGAGGATTTTCTACAAATCTCTAATCTAATGCCTTCTATCTTCTATCCCCAACTGCTTACTAAACTACCACCAAACATCTACATTTATACAAGAAGCTATCGAGCTAAGTCGACCTTCAGATCCATAATTAACAGAAGTAATAGTCAAATCTAGGACCACACACTTCCCAATGATGGATACAAACATTAATTCCTTGATCCAATATAAATGCACAAGTCGGCTACAACATGAAACAAAACTGAACTCGTCGGTAAGCAAGATAACCGAGCAGCAGATAGACAACGCTGAGCGCCAGTGAAATAATCGACCGCCTAGGACAGAACTGACCACACTCGGTAACCAAAGGAAACTGACCAACTACCGACCAACTCGGTCAAAGCAAAAATTGAGCAACATAGACAAACTCCAAATTCTTTTTGGTGACACAGGATTGCCAAGGACCCGAGATGCTCCTACATCATTATTTCAAGGTGCAAGTTGGCCAGCCTTGAGGAAGGGTTGTGACTCTTGAAGAGTCACCATTTGGGTATAAATGAAGAATGTAGATCTACTCAAGAAACTCACCAAAAACATAATGTGATAAGTACTTGAGCAGATTTACAAGTTCACTCTTTCATACTATTCTATTCTTCTTGAGCGATTTATTTCAGACCTTCTAGAAAGTGAATTGAAGGATCGAATTAAGGCTTGAAATAACATATCCAAAGGTTTGAATTAGAGAAGAAAAGAGAAGATAAATAAAGAGAATTAGGGCAGACATCATGGAGAGAATTCATGCATTTAGAAGCATACCATTATGATGAATTAAAGTATAGATTGGTGACCACTAGAGATAGTGAATTGGAGCATACTTATGGTGACTTGGACCAGATCAAAAGGGTACATGTTTGGTTATAATTTGGGTAGATCTAGAAAGTAAAATCTATTGGCAACAAATTCGAGATGAATTTGCAAGACCTTAAGATCAATCTCAAGGGAAGATCCAAGAACGAATTCATTTGTCTTAAGTAGCAACACTTATATACATTCACAGGACTGTTTCAAACAACTTGATTGGCAGACTACTACAACACAGATCAGAAGTCAAATTAAGGTTAAATTGAATTAGATCTAGGATGAATTGAATGCAAGTCAAAAGATGCCCTAGGTGGGCTAACTCAGGTCACATCTAGAGGGAGTCAAAGGCTCAGTTTTGAAGTCTCCTAAGTCTAATTTTAGAGATACTATCCGGGTACTATCTCTCCTTCTTTGTGATTTCTTATTTATATCATGTGCTTAGTGTTTGAAAGACCTCTATAGATTGTACATTCCTTGCTATAATATGAAAACATTAACAAAATGGACTGACAACAAAGAGTTAGTCCCAGACCACAAGATTCGATCTCACAACATTTCATAAGGGGATTATCATAGTGAGAATCCATGGGGTTGAGATAAGAACTTTTTAACCTCTCTACTACTCTATCATGGCCATCGAAATGTAGGCATATATAGACCACTAATAGATAACTAAAATCCACCATTCTCTCAAAGAGACCCCAAAATCTATGATGAAATAGACTCATATAATCCAGGACACGAAGGCATATGCAAACTATAAATTAGAGATGGAATTGCTATAAAAATGCACACATGGATATGAAATAACCATAAATATCTCCATAAACATATAGAAATCTTACTGCAAATATAATGAAGAACAACCAATCTATTCATTTTTCGTAGTTCCTTTCTAAATACAATAAAAAGAGATTGTGTTGTTCCATAAACATATTAAACTCTTACTACAAAGATAATGAAGAATAACCAATCCATTCATTTTTTGTAGCTCCATTATGAATACATTCAAAAGGGTTTGTCCTACATTGCAAAGATAATCAAGAACAACCAATCCATTCATTTTTCGTAGTTCCATTGTGAGTACAATCAAAAGAAATTGTCCTGTAGTTAGAAATACTATATTTGTATACAAAACTTTCATATCTCCATTTCCGATGAAGAGAATAATGAAGTGGAAAGTATTTGCAGATTTCAACATCTTCTTAAATCAGACCTCCAAATAGAGCAACAAGAGGAATCAAAGTCAGAGAAAACATGAATCATCTTGGAAAATGAGATGAAAGAAGCCTGCCAATTGCTGTTGTTGTAATGAGCACTAACTGGCTCTATGCCAATCGTTATGTGGTCAAAGTCTAATGCTAGAAAAACCGTTAGGAATACATTTCAGAGCTAGGAGACATGTCCAAGGGATTGCTAGACAAGAAAGACAAGGCAAATATGAGACTTCATATTATAACGTTCACAAAAGAAATGACACTCAATTGATGAGGGTTACACCTAGAAAGAAAAGTTACCGAGACAAAGGTGCCAGATTTCTTCTACGATGACATGTGAATGGAAGACACAACCTCCTCTTGCCGACCTCAAGATTCTTCACTAAATGCAGGCCTACTAATACAAATTTCAATAGGATATTCATCACCGCCAGATAAAGGAAACAATGGTGCCATGTCAATGTATAAGGCATATTTGAACTTGAGCTTTCCCGACATGACTTTATGATTTTGTGGCGTAAGACTATTAGGAAATTCGAACAAACCAGTGGGCATTTCCCCAGGAGTAAGCCTATCGACTAATAAAATATAATTTTAAGTGAAAAATATAAATCATACAGAAGATATTCAAAATTATGGAAAATTAAATTAAAAGGATATTAAAATAAAATAAAAGATAATTAAAAAAGGAGGATTTTAGATCATGTGTTCCAACTTAAAATACAATCAAAGGTAAAAAACAAAAAAAATCAGAAATAGGGAATATCTATAATGGGGAAAATAATATTCTATATTCTTTGTTAGTGGAGGTGACTTTTAATTATAAAATTGATTATTTTTTGAAAACTAAGAAACAATCAATTTAGAAATAGGGAATATCTATTATAGAGTATATAATATTCTTTGTTACTAATTTTTTTGGTAACTAAGAAACAATCAATTTAGAAATAGGGAATATCTATCATAGAGTATATAATATTCTTTGTTACTACGGTGAATTTCAATTATAAAATAGATTTTATAAATTAGATTAATTTTTTGGAGTTTTTTACAGTAAGGGATTTGTTAAAAGGTCGTTAAAAAAAATTGGGACCGATTTGCAATTAGTGTATACGATTTGAAGAGGCAGAAAATGAAAAATTTCATGGACTACATCTTTGCACTATTATAGTGTGGTAATGAATAATGGAACTTGTGTTGATATTATTGAAAATATGTACACCAAAGTCACATTTATTATAAAATATTTTTAATCATAATTTACATTAAAAGATGTGGAAATGAGATGTAATTCAAGTTGTAGTTGGTTGAGGTAGGAAAATGTCGTAGAAATATAGTCACTTTTAAAAGAGATGAAAATGTTGTATCTTCTTATATGGTCCTATATAATAAAGAGATGAAAATGTTGTAGTTGCACTATTTATTGTTAAATCTTCTTATATAATAAAA
Source organism: Chamaecyparis obtusa (assembly GCA_027943335.1). NCBI lineage: Eukaryota > Viridiplantae > Streptophyta > Pinopsida > Cupressales > Cupressaceae > Chamaecyparis > Chamaecyparis obtusa. Next base: position 395,438 of record BSBK01001818.1, on the reverse strand, counting down.
AGAAGATTAAAAATAGAAGTAGAAGAAGTGTAAAATTGATCAAAACAATCTTAACCTTAGGAACAAAATCCTTTTATCATTTAGAATAGTAGTTAGAAGCCAAATTTTTGAGTTCTCTGCAGTCTATTATGTATTAGATGTGTAAGCTATTTGTTTAAAAAGTGCAATTATTTGCAGTGTGTAAAGCCAAAAATCACACTCTCCTGTTGCAATCTAGACTACACTTTACTTTCTTAAGATGCTTAAAGGCCCTTCTCAACAGCTATCATTCATCATTAACTTTGCATTATCCACGTGTTTTCCTTTGTCCCCTATCATTTTTCAATGTGATTTGTCTATATGCGAGCACACCACACATTCGGCGTATGAAATCTTAACGTTCAAATGTCGGTGCTGAGCATTTTTCCATTTGTCACCTACCTTGGTTGGTGGAAACAACTCAGAATGTTCTAGAACGGTTGGGAAGTCTCATTTTCCCTCACCTTTTCCCTTTTAAATCCATCTGTTCATCTCCATTCGTTATCTCTATCCTCTCTCTTGGTCACTCACTTAGTTGCTCTAAGCTATTACCTATAATATCTTTCCTTCTCTTATGCTTTCTACAATGGTCTCTTATTTGTTACAACAGTCTTCAACTTGTAACTATCTTGGCTTTTCTAGGTCTATCTGACAATTTTTTTTTAATCTCTCTTGTATCTGTGAGAACATTGGGATTTATCGCATTCCTTGTCTATCTATTATCTCATGCAATAAGGGTTTTCCTCCACTAGCAGGGGGTTGTTTCTATTTGAATATCTCACATAAAAAAATGTTTCCCTCTATTAAGTGGGGTTTTTTTCTATTATGTTTTCATTCATTCATTTATTTGTCTTTTCAATCTATCCATCTATCTATGAAATACCCTTCGATATGACTATATATTTGTCTTGTGTTTAGGACCTCTAATTGGTTCATATATATGTGTGTGTGTGTTGATGGTTATGGTTATTTGCTTCTAGATTACTCATGATGATTTATGGTGAAATTGAATATTATGTGTTGTGATTAACACTTTGATGATATGAGTTCAGTGTTCATGTTTCCTCCATGATCTACGATGATGGTTATTTACTAGTTTATAATATACTAATGTACGAACCTATGTATATGGTGATGTTTTGATTTTACCATGCTTATGTTATTGATTCATTTGATTCTTGTTTGACATGTTTGTATGGAGAGAGAGGATGTCGTAATACTCACTTGCGAGACCTATGTGTTGTCTCAATTTCTCCTTCATTATTTGTTATTGTTTGACATGATACACACACACACACACACACACACACACATGTTTGGTTGTCATGATGTAGGCTTGCATGTACCAAGCATTAAATCCACTTGATTTTGAAAGTCTAAGAGGGCCTTCACATTCTTGATAGAGGTTGAATAGGAAGATAACATTAAAGCCCAATCTTTTTGACTTAGCCTAACCATCATTCCACCTAAAGAATGATTATGCCTTCTGTCACTTATTCAGGTTGTTGAGTAGACAACTCCAGATTCTCTCTGATCCTTTTTTGCTCGTGGTTGGTGTGTGTTTGTGCTTGTTCGTGATGTCTTTTGGTTACTTGTGTTTTGATGTTTTATCATGATATAATAGTTAATTAATTATCAAAATTATCCTAATATAATGAAATTATAGTTAAAAATTATTCATAAGGTAACGTTAAATATCGTTATTGATCATTAATGATATTTTAATATAATTTAGATATGTTTTCAATTATGTTGTAAGATGATGTTTTTGATTAAGGTAAAAGCAGGTTTTACATGGACCCAAAACTAGTTACAATAAAGAAAAAATAAAAAGCGTTAAAGTTTTCAAAATGAAACACCTGCTGGAAAACATAAGCAGGAACAAATAGCAACACAGATTGAAAAAAGAAACTAAAAGAAACAAGCAACAAAACAACTACCAACAAGACCAAACTATTTATCTGTTATCATTTCTTCAGCCTTCTTTTGAAGGTCTTCCATCTTCTGGATAATCTCTTGCAGATCCTTCAGATCTTTCAGTTTTTCAGGGACCTTCCTTTGGATGCGCCCTCTAGTTCTCATCCCCGGACCAGTGTTTCCAGCATCCTCTTCAATTGTGATTATTGTTCTTTCCAGCAGGTTCCTTTCCAGATAATTATGCAGCATATTCAGGTTCATAATAGTTGCCTTCAGTCCCTTGTTGCTGTGGCTCATAACACCTTTTATCATGTTTTCGTAGTTGCTAATTTTGGCTTCTAAGTCTTTTACCTTGTCATTAACTATCTTGCTCATCTTGACAGTAAAATCCTCATTTTTATTCTTGTTTTTCACCTTATCAAAAACCTTATTTTCCATCTTTCCCAACTTAGTAGTCATATTTTTCATGGTTTTTTCCATTTCTTGGATATGGAGTTTCATTTCCTGCATTTCCTTCTTCCATTCCAGGTTCTTATCCTGACTCTCAACATTATTCTCCTCCTCCTACATAGTAGCTTCCCTCAAGAGGACTAAAGTTTCCTCTTTGTTGTTGTTGTTCTCCACAAAGGTGGTCATGTCCGTACCTTCCTTATTCACTTTCCAATCATCTTCATCTTTTTCATTTGCAAAGGGGATCTTACCAGTCTCCTTGCCTTCATACTCTTGGCTAGCTGTAATCCCCACCAAAAGCCCCTCATTATCATTACCATCGTCAACCCTGTTCTTACCATCCCCAATTTCTGGGTTAACTTCGATCTGATCTTCTTCCATAGGGGCATCCTGGATAGTGATTTTAGAGTCCATGGTTAACACCTGAGTGCCTTCTTCCTCTTTATCAGCACCTCCATTATGATCAAGGGCTTCTTCCATGTCATTTTATGTAGGGTTTTCCTGGGCCTCTTCCTCTTCCTCTTCCTCATCTGCTTCCTCCTCTTCATCTTCTTCTTCTTGACAGCCCACCTCCTCTTCTTCATTCTCCTCTACCAGCCACTCATTCATTTCCTTTTCCTATTCATTTTCTTGGTTGATCCCTTCCTCTTTCTCATTGCTTTTCTCTTCTTCACCATAAACCTCCTCATTACCTTCCTCAATGTTTCCCTTCCCCTGGGAGAGAGGTCTTTTCACAATTTCCTCAGTGATGGCCGTGTCTTTACCACCAGTACTGTCAGAGGTATTTTTCTTGTTTTTCTTCCTCTTCTTACTAGTCTCAACCTTTGTATCCATCTCATTCTTCTCCTTTCTTTTACCAGTGATACTTTTAGGGACAGGGTCTAGAATATTATCCCTGGTGTAGTCGGATATAAGAAGGATCAACCCCTCATGCAACACGAGGTTACTAGCTTTCTTCCTATGTTCTGTAATGCTACTGTTCAGGGAGCTCAAAAGATAATAAGGGAAAGAAATCCTCCTATTATGCCTAAAATGGTTTGCAAAAACAAAATGCAAATTGTAAATTTTGGAATAACGCCCATCTAGCGTAAAATATTGAATCATAACCTTCAAAATTTTGGCCCAAAATTCATCAATATTGGCTATGTCCACATAGTCACCATTACCCTTGGTCATGAGGGCTTTCTCATCGTCAGTTTTAGGGAAAATAGTGAAAGCTTCAGTTCCAAGCCTATGATTTCCCCTATGGAAATGGGTTCCTTCAAAATGTAAACAAGTAATATCAGCTATAATAGAAATAGTAAGAGTGAAGGACTTGCCCCAAAGGTGAACTTTACCATTAGCCCAGCCATCCGCGAACAAAGAAGTGATCTGTTTGTCATGTCTGTGAAGATTCTTCATGAACTACGTAACCCCCCCTTTCTTCAGCTTCTTCTAGAATTTTCTGTCCTGTCTCCATTTGTCATAGTCGGATGGCTCCTCCCTCTTCAAACCACCTCCCATTTTGGTTTGGCTCCTTACCAGTGATATTCACCTTTCTTCTTTGTTTATCTTTTATTTTTTGTTATCGATATTAACCCAGTACTCGTGGTTCATTAACTGCGGAATAATGATCCCACACTTCACCTTACATGTAGACCTCCTTGGTAAATGATTTGTCCTTGTCATCATTATTTTAGGTAATTTTCCCTTCATGGTGATTAATCCTGTCATAGCTGATTAGACTCGTAATCTCAACCTTTAGATTCACTTCCCCTCTCCACTTTTGGGTGACATCACTCAAAGTACCTTCATTTGCTAGCCTGTCCACCGATTTGTTGCCTTCATGATAAATGTGAGTGACGTGGCATTCTTCAAAAGAATTGATGATAATTTTTATTTTGTTTATAATGTGTTCTATAGTCCATGAGCTCACAGACTTCCCTTTAATACTATTGATTATATTTAGGGAATCACCTTCCAGCCATAATTTCGAGCAGCCCATATCTTTTGCCATCATAACCAGGTAAAGCGCAGCTTCAGCCTCTACCACATGGTTCATCTGGATACCCAGCAGGACAACGATCACTCCTAAACAATTACCAGCTACATCTCTTAAAAGACCTCCACCTCCAACCCTTCTAGGATTTCCCCTAGCCAAACCATCAAAGTTCCCTTTAAGCCATCCAAGAGGAGGAGCTGTCCACATTACATTATCTCTGGGATTTTAGATCTGACTACTTTTCAGTCTCTCCCACAAAATAATATTGTCCTTCTTAGGTTGAGGATCCCAATGATTACTGTCTTTTATTCCCATACTTCTATAGTTCTCCATTATGGTTCTAGTTACAGAATTTTCTACCAAAGAAGGAGGGACCTTTTTCTCTCTAAAGATTATGTTATTCCTCTCCTTCTAGATTTTCCAAGAGAAGTGGGGAAAAACAATTTTCCAAATATCCCTATCATTTTTGTCATGGAAAGGACTCTGCCATTGCTGGAAAAACTCTTGGATAGAGTTAGATTTCACCCAATTGAGCTCGAGCGTTGATATTAGTGTCCCAAACCTCTCTAGAAAAGGAGCAATGAATCATTAGATGATTGCAATTCTCAGCTTCTTGACAACACATGGCACATATATTAGGCAATTGAAATCCTCTTCTCATAAGGTTGTCCTGCGTGAGGATTTTGTTCTGGAAAAGCAGCCAAAAAAACATGTTAATTTTAGGGGTAAGATCTTTATTCCATACCTGCGCCCACAAAGGCTGAGCCTCATTTGGGAGGAGAAGATTCGAGGCATAAGCAACTGAGAACTTTCCAGAGGTAGTCGGACCCTAGATAAGTTTATCAGGCTCATTTTCTCTAATAAACCGGTTGTTTAATTGTTTATTCACTTCTTTAAATCTGATATCCTTCAACTCCAGGTCTATCCACTCTTCATTTTTCCAATAGTCACTCACAAATTCACCAATATAATCTTTATAGTCCTAGATAGAATTCTCCCATTCTTCATTCTCTATAAGAGGCTTATCTGATATCCATTTATCATTCTAGAATTGAATTTTTCTGCCATTTCCCAGCTTCCAAATAGCACCTTTACTTATAAGATTCTTACCTTTACTTATACTATTCCAAACAAAAGATCCCTGGATATCATTTTGAGATTGGAGCATTCCTTCAAGATTATTGAGATGATATTTCCTTTTCATTATCATCTTCCATTCTTTCTCATCTTCAAAAATTCTCCAGCATTGTTTAGATAAGAGAGCTTTATTAGTATTAATTATGCTCCTAATTCCCAGACCCCCCATCTTTTTCGGTTTACAAATCTTCTCCTAGGCCACCAGGCTGAGTCTCTTTTTCTCTTCCACTCATGTCCAAAGGAACCTTTTTTGGATTTTTCAAATTAAATTAGAGTACTTTTGAGGTATTTTGAACAGACTAAGAGCATAGACAGGTAGGTTTTGAAGAGTGGCCTTTAGCAGTTGAACTTTTCTAGCTTGACTGAGGATGGCCCCTTTCCATCTCTCCAACTTCATATGGAATCTATCAAGGATTTCATTCCAGAAATTGGCCTTCGATTTCAAGCACAGCGGCAGACCAAGACAAGAGGTCAGAATTCTTCCCATCTTGCATCCAAGAATAGCAGAGATTTTATTCATTCTATCTTCAGGAGTATTGAAGAAAAATAGGGCAATCTTCTCCCAATTTATGAGTTGACCTGAAGCACTTGAATACACATTTAATGCCTTTTTCATATTCCTAGCCTCTTTTACAGTAGATTCTCCCATAAGAATCATGTCATCAACAAATTGTTTGTGAGAATAGACAATACCCACTGAAGATGGTTGTAAAACCGAGATCAAACCTTGAGAGACTTGAAGAGAAATGAATCTCCCTAGACTTTCAGCCATGATGGCAAAAAGGATAGGAGAGATAGGATCACTTTGACATAACCCTCTAGAAGGTCTAAAGAAAGGAGAGGATCCCTCATTCACAATCATTGAAGAGGAAACTGTAGTAACAAGTTGCGTAATAAGTTTAATCACTCCAGCATCAAAACCAAAGGCTTGAAGAATTTTAGAAAGAAGCTCCCAATCAACTCTATTGTAGGCTTTTGATAGATCAAGTTTGATGAGGAAACCCTATTTCCTCAATTTTTCCAGTGAATGGATATTCTCATGAACAACCATTATCGAGTCTAGGATTTGTCTCCCCAGAACAAACCCATTCTGTTGAGGGGATATTAGGCACGGGAGAATCTTGAGAATCCTTATAGTGAGAACCTTGGACATAATCTTATACAAGGAATTACAAAGGCTTATAGGCCTAAAGCTATCAGCAGAGTTAACTCCCTATCTTTTTGGTATCAGAGCTATGAAGGTGGAATTGAGCTCTTTAAGAATAGCTTTAGAACCATAGAACTCTTTCACAGCTCCACATATATCTTTTCCAATAATTTCCCAGTAGTTTTGAAAGAAAAAAATTTGGAAGCCATCTAGCCCAGGGGATTTTTCACCTTCAAAAGACTAGATAGCCTTTTTAATTTCATCCTCCATCGGAATAGACTTAAGAAAGAGATTGTCCTTTTCCTCCAACAACGTGGAAATGGAGCTCAGCAAAGAGTTTTGATTATCTTGATTGAGATCTTGTTCTCTAGAAAGAATCAAAGTAAAGTGATCCATCATATCTTTCCTTATCTCTTCCTCTTTATTGAGAGTGCCCCTAGAGGTAACCAGTGAGTTGATTCTATTCATCGCTTTATGTTTCATCGCTGTTAAGTGGAAAAATCCGGTATTTCTGTCTCCTGCTTTCAACCAAAGGGATCTTGATCTTTGTCTCCAGTAGGTCTCCTCTTTAGATATGATATTATGGTAATTAGCAAAGATAATATTTTCTTCTTTTCTCATATCTTCAGTCAACCCTATACTCTGAATCTTGTCTTGAATTTCTTTTAGATCCATTTGAATTTTGCTTTTAGTTTGGAAAATATCACCAAAGACCTCCTTATTCCATTGTCTAACTTTAGATTTGATATTAGCCATTTTTTTTGCCACTTGGTACATAGCCTTTCCTTCCACTTTGATGTTCCACCATTCCTTAATTTTATTTTTGAAATCTGGGTGAGTCATCCACATTTTTTCCAGTCTAAAGGGGGTGTTACCTTTCCCTCTGAAGGAGTTAGCAATAAAGGAAATAGGATAGTGATTTGAACCAATGCGGTTAAGAGAGGAGAGGGAGCAAGAAAAGTTAGCAATCTATCCATGAGAGATGAGGACCCTGTCAAGCTTGACCTAGATGAGATCAGCTCCCACTCTTCTATTAGTCCAAGTCTAATCAATTCCTTCGAGGTCAACATCCAAAAAGCCTTCATTACTTATGAATTCCATTAGATCTACCCTGATTTCCACTTGAGTATTATTCCCTCCTCTTTTTTCAACTTCTTTCAGGGGCGAGTTGAAATCTCCCATCATCATCTAGTGATCATCTAGGTGATCCTTTCTGATATCATGAATCCTTTTCGAAAGATTGAGTCTACCAGTTTTAGTATTAGGGGCATACATGTTAATCAGAATCCAAGAGAAATTTTCCTTAATACTGCTGACTTTAACAGCCAGGAAATTCTTGTCTTGTTTCAGCAGGTTGCATGTAAAACTTTTAGTATTCCAATAGATAGCCAAACCTCCAGAAGCCCCTTCAGAGTCACTAAACTTATCCCCATTCTTTAGTAAATTGATTTTAACTATCTTATCTCTAACCATTTTAGTTTCTTGAATAAGCAAAATATCAGGATTAGAATCTCTAACTAAGTTCCTAACTACATCTTGTTTATGAGGACTATTGAGACCTCTAATATTCCAAGATAAAATCTTCATTAAAAATTTGGAGGGTAGACTTGATCGATGGTGAGTTGTCTTCCATCCGCTATGTTCTATTTTGCTTCTAGCTCTCTCTATTCCTTATCAGATACTCTTCCCCTTTCTCTTTTAGGTGTTCCAGTATCCACCTTTTGTTGTTATCCTCTTGTCTGAACTCCTCTTGATTTGATTTGGCCCCCTTTTTTGTTTGATTTAGATGCCGAGCATCCTTGTGACACCTTAGAGCTATTTTTCCCTATAGCAGGGGTTTGGTCCTTTAAGCTTTCATGTCTTGGATGGGAAACAGAGCCTTTACCTACAGGTGATTTATTATTATTTTTAACACTGATCCATGGACTATTGTTTTTATCTGCTTCCACTATTTTAGAGTCATCATACTGCTCTTTTGATATGTCATTCTTTGATTCAAACTCTAACATATTGGCATTTTAAGCTTCACTACTGAATTGATCTAGCATTTTTTGGGTTTCGATTGTCTTCTGCGAGCTTGGGTAGGTCTCCCTCCCCTTTGATGAGTTCAGGCTATCTTCGACCCTTGAAACTAGCAGAGGATCTGACTCTAATGAGAGATCATGAGTTTCCTCTGAAGAGGTCACCGAACAAGAATGATCCTGTGTTTTGTTTTCTTCATTAGGAATAGTAGCTTCCTTAAGAGCTTTTGTTTCTTCTAATTCCCTTTGTGGGTGAGATTGCTTCTCCTCCATATTTGAGTTTGAGATCTTATTAGCTGGGCGGTTTTGAGTCTCCCCTTTTTTTTTCCTCCATTCCCACTTCTTTGACATTTTTGACTCTTGGTCTTTCTTTTCTACAGATATCTTCAAGGGACAGTGCTTTGTCCAATGACCAGTCTTTCTACATGTTAAGCAAATGAAAGGGGTAGATTCATATTCTATTTCTTGCACCCATTTACCCACTTTTGAGTTAAGATTTATGACTTGTGGAAGATCAGTATCATGTTGGATATTGACACATATCCTCATGCCAGTACTCTAGAGGGAGACACGAAAGTCTAATCCAGACAGGAGCTGAAACAAATAAATTATCATTATAGTCCAGATTCGTTGTCCACTTCTGCAAAGACAACGAGGATTTGCCCCACATCCATGTGCCTTCACACATAACTTTTGAAAGATCTTCTCCATTAGAGAATTATTAATGTTTAATTAATAATACAACATTAAGCTCTCCTTTATATTTATTGGTAAAATTAAAATGGTTAGAAGCATAATATATCATGGGTGATTTTTCTTAATTAATAAAAAATAATTAGTTGAATTAAAATATTAAATAAAAGTTTTGTGAGAATAGAAATAGAAAGCTTTATAATATTAATACAATGATTATTTAGTCTATTTATATTCTTTTGAGTGGCTTTTCATTGGTCTTTTTAGGAAACAAAAGAGTTTTCGGTTTGTGCTATTTGAAGGGGTTTTGACCCTTTTCTGGGGAACTTTATAGGAAGTTTTGGGGGGATCTTCTCATTGGAATCGAATTTAGGGAAATTGTGAAAAGATTGGAATCGTGTATCTGAAATTTACAGTGGTTTGAGAGGCATGTTTTGCATTCACATATCTAACTTCTTTAATGATTTGTCTTGCACTCAGAGTTATGTATTGAACCTTTGTTTGATTTTTATGCATCTGATTTATAATGCAATTTGTATCATTGAAAATGTGTTGATGGTCTCTCTATTTCTTATGGATTTTGCGGGACGTTTTATACAAGAACATTGTGTTTAATCCGCAAATATTTCCTTTTATAATCTTTGCTTATTTCCAATGAGATTATTTGTATTTGAAATCATGCTTCCATTTCTGTTGGATCAGTTTTCAGTGTATATGTCAAGGTAGACTTTATCTTGTTTCTATATTTTCAAGCTTCTCATTTGGCAATATCCTCTACGTAGTTTCTCAAATAACCATATCTTTCCATGCATTTTTCTTTCTTGTCTAAGCATGATTTTGGTGTCGTGTTCAGACCATACACATTCCTTTTTGCATATAATGTATAGAAACTCCATACCAAACCTTATATATTGCTTCAAGCTTGATGATAATGGGTTGTGTATTTTGCATTTTTATGCTATGTGGTTTTCTCTAGGGATGTTTTATTTTCCTCTTCTTTCAACCAGCATTATGCCATGTATTCTTCTATTTTTTCTTAGGTGTTAGCTAACCAAATCCTGTGAGAAGAACCATTTCATGTTTATGCTAATTTACTAGAGGGTGGACAAGAGTTTTGGAGGCATAGTTGTAGATTGGAGGTTATATCTCTATGTTTTCCTTGTAGCTATACTTCTGAGTAGTGATTACCTCAATGTATGGTCATGTTTTAATTAACCAAGTTGATAGATTTTATGTCCCATTTCCAAGCTTCTTTATATTCACTAGCTTGGTGTTTGTTGTGCATTTTTGTACCTACATGTGTCCTTTGTTTTGATATCATCTGTATTAATTATAAGATTTTTTGAATTATTGTTACCATGATTATTTCAAATTATTCCTATTTCATGAAGTTCTTGTGAAGATGATCTGTTTGGTGGATTCTTTTAAGTTATAGTAGATATGTTTTGAGGTTGGTGTGTTGGGTATTCCTTCGATGCCAGAGGCCTGAGGCTATGATGATTAAATATGATCTTTTTTTTGTATGCTTGAAGTTATTATTTTCTTGGCCATTAGTTCATTTGTCATTCATCAAGTTTTACGGTAATATGTTGTTTGGTGTTCTTAAGGCTTAGTATGCCATTGTTGGTACATGAGGTTCTTATAAGTGTTGATTAATGGAAGAATCCAAAATGGTTCCACATCCATGTAATTTTGATGTATATATGATGTTTCTAGAAATGAGGAACTGGTTAACAATTTGGAACTTGGAGGAGTTATCTTTTGCATTTTGAGATCTCAATTAATATGGTGTTTATATGATGGATTCATGTACGTCCATTTGGATATGTTGGGTATATGAGGATCCTATTGATGATTTGAGTTGTTATTCTCTTATTATTCTTAGTTTTGTGGGGAGGGGTTTTTAGGAGCATTGTTAGGAGAGTGGCTCGCACTGGGAGCCAAGGCACTACGTGGTGTTAGGTCAACTCATTATAGTGTTAATTAAGTGATAAATTAATAAAATGAACTGAGTTGGGATAACACATTAATCAAGATAATTATGTTCCCTTGCCTATGGCCTTGAGTGCCTGCATAGACTAAGGATGGGCTGGAGAAGGACTAGCCATTCGTGGGGCATTGATCTGGCACTTTAACTTCCTTGTCCTTATGAAAGGTTGTCAGTTCTACATGAATTCTACCCGGGACTAGAGTCTAGAGATATTGTCGGGGTAACTTAGGATAGTGGGAACTATGTGATGAAACTCTCCTGCGTGTGTCTTAGAATCCCCTTCAGTTAACCTTGTAGTTTGACTCTGGTATTTTGTATGTATCCCATGTTGTATCCTTTATGTTATGCTTTGGTTTTCCTTGTGATATTCTTGTTATGTATTGTGGCCTTATCTCGTGTTTACTTGTGTGGTGTGGGATCTTGTGTCTATCTCCTAGCACAAAGGGGTGCGCTTGAGGGCTTCACATGATAGGGTGGTAGTGTCTTTCCTTCTACATTGAGGTTCAAAGATTTGTTTGTGATTATATTGGATGGTCTTGCATATTCACTTTAGCTTCATGGTTCATGTGGATAGATGTCTATTATTGTACATTCTATCATGTTATTTACTATGGATCACTGACATTGCAAATGTATACTCTATAGAGATGGATGTAAATGTAATTGTAACATGTATCAATGACTTATTGAAAAGTAATGTCTAGAGTTGGATAGATTGGTGTTGGTATTAACTATCATTATGTACTTATATGTTATCTTGTTTTGATTAATGGAAAAAACAAGTTTTGAAGGGACCCGAAACCCTTTACAAAGAAAAAGATTAATATATAGCATTAGGAGTACACCAAACACAATAGATTAGCCAAAACAAAAGGCCACCATCCCCATGAAACCACCCAAAAGAACTTAGCCAAAGAAACGCCCACACCGCTGCAAAAGATTAAACATTGGAAATTCACAACAAAAGATAAACTACTTATATGTTATCTTGTTATGCATTAAGAACATTTGGATTTGAGGTATAAAATGAATATAGTTTAATGATGTTAATCTTGTACATTATTTCATTATTATGTAATTGATTTATTCATGTATTTACACCTTGCTTCTAGAAGTGATGTCGGGAACCTAAAAGGATGTAGTCTAATGTTTTAATATGTAGTACTTATACATGTTATTAATGTGATGTATCATTTATATAGACATCATTATGTGTAATACTCATTATGTTAAATTTGAAATTGTTATCATTGTTTTTTAAAAAAAAATTGCCATAGTTTTTTAGCAATTATATGTTATCCTCTTGGGTTCCCTGACGGATGTTACATCTGGTATTAGAGCACGAGTTCTACACTAGGAACTTGATGTGCCCATATATATTTTATTGATGTAATCTCTTATTTTCTTGCCTTATGTATATTAACCTTATCCTTATGCTTATGTTCATGAATAATGCCTTCTAAAGGAAGTGGTCGAGGTAGGGGTCATGGTAGAAGCTGAGATAGAGGCCCAAGCCGAAGCCAAGATCAAGATGAAGAAAGTCATCATATCTCTTCATCGAGATCTCATTACATGATATTTTTCAAGAGGAACATCAACAAGACAATGGGTGACCTCACAATAGTGGGTTACACTTTTTTAGACATGCTGGTTTTTGCTGAAATAACACATTTTTAATAAAATATGATGATTTAAGCCTTGAGAGGTTCCATTTGAAGGAATTAATTACAAATGCTTATCTCAAAGCCTCTTAGATAAAAAAAAATATTGATATAACATCTATACTCCTCATTCATATCTACAATGGAGTCTCCTTCGCACCTATTAAAATGTTGAGAAAAAATCACTTTGACTTTATCTTTTGGCAGATCAAATGAATCCATTTGACAAAACTATCTATGTAGTAAGGTACTACTAAGAAAAATATTTTCAATGATTATAATGTTAATATATATTAAGTTTATTATGACTTTGTATTTTTAGTTTTACTAAGCATAGATATTTCACTGTATGTCTACCTCTATGTTTGACACTTACGGAAAAATAGTAAATGAGAGAATTTAAAAAAAAAAAAATCTATGCCCTAGTTATTGAAGTTCTCTTTATATAAAAATAAATAAAAATAAAATTGGACAAATACATGACAAGTTATAAGCTATGTAGTCAAGGTATGTCAAAATTATAGTTTAGTCAACTTTAAACGTTAATAAAATATGTGATGAAGGGTGCTCCCCTTAATACCACAAACACATAACAGAAATAGAGAAACAACAACAATTTGCAAGAACAGAAAATGGGCTTCTTATTATCTCCACAAATATGGAATTACAAACTTTCAGAATTACAATATGCAAAGCCACATGGGCATTTCCCTTACAATATTATGTAGGACAAAGCCTCAAATTATTACCCAGATCTACCACCCAGAACTATCCCGAACTACTCCCAATTGTCTAAGACAACACTACGGGCCTTCCTTATATAGACAATTTCCACCGCTTGAGAAGGTTCCAAAAATTTAGCCATTTAGGCCAACTAAACATAGAATTATTTATTTTTCACAATTATTACAATAGGGTCGGCTCAAAGAAAATACAAAATATGCTTTTAGGTAGCCCAACTTCCGGAGGTCATAACTTTTTAATCGTAACTCCATTTTTCTATTGTAACCACTTTTCAGAAATGCCATGATGAGATCTACAGTGCTTGACACGCGCTAGCGCCAATCAATCGGGGGTCGATTGCGATCCGGAGCCTCTAAGGCCTTCAAAATTGACTTGAAAGATTTCATACCCAAAAACCTCAATAACTTCACCAATACAGATGATGTGGCAATGAAACTCAGCTGGTAGGCTGAAATGACTGAGATGAACCTCCAACTATGAAATCAGAACATTCCAAGATTGTATGACCAACTTACTAAAAATAGTAAGTTTCCATAAATAGCAGCTCTGCACAAGATAGCCCTTATTGAAATCAAAACTAGAAATATTTTTGGGTGATGCAAGATTGCTCTTACACCCAGGATGCTCCTGCATCAATATGCAATAATCATGATAATGCCATCAAACTAATTGCATTCCCTCCATATGGATGTTACAAAACTAAATTTGAAAGAAGCACATTGATATCTATTTTAGAAAAAAAGTTATGCTCTACAAAAATAATGTAACTCTTTGAAAATGACATTTTCAACAACATATAGGTTTTAGTGGGAGAAAGAAAAACACATTCAAATCAATTCAAAAATAAAAATAAAAAATATATTTAAAATCTAGACATAAAATCCTAAAAGACTCTAATTTACTTCATCTTCCTATTTCAAATGGTTTAACGACAATATGCATCTGAATCTGAATTTTTTTATCAAAATGTAGAGTTTAGTGTCCATTTAGACAAAAAAGTGTAACCTACTATTAGATTACTATGTATTCCATCTTTGTCCTCTAACCTTCTCTCTATCTATTAGATTACTCACAATGGGACATGGAAGATAATTGAGTTTACACGAGATTCAATGCACATAAGAGACAATGAGACATGCAATATTGTTTCAACATGGACAATTGATCTTTCTTCTCGCTTGTACTCTTTCTCTCATTTTGGTCCACCATCTCCACTCTCTTTCTTCACAAGAGCCTATTGAGGTGAAGTCAGGTCAATTGAACTTATGTGTTGTTCTCGAGACCAATGTTGTGACTTCTACACCTCCACCTCCTGTCGAGTTTGCATCTATTCAACAAGATTCTTCAACTTTGGTTGACATTGTAGCTATCGAGCCACCTAGTGCAGTTGTTGAGGACATATCAGAGGACATTCATCTCCTCTCAGATGACAGATTCAACACATCTGTTATTCCACCTTCATTGGAGATTCCATTTCATGATTCTCATGTGTTCTCCTTTGAGCATCATTCAAGCCTTCCAGTTTCATCTCACATTTAGGGGTTTCCTCTTCTTTGTCGGTTGCCTTTGTTTCTTTTGCATTGGAGCCACATTGGTATGATCATCAACACAAAGGTTTTATCATTATGGTGGGGCTTTGGAGTCTCGATCCTCTCTCATGGGAGGAGGTGGGGTGTTGGTTGTACTTATGGTCTTGAGAGAGTCTCTTGAGACATTGCATTTGTACCTTTTTTCCTATTTCTTTTTGGAGGAGTTTTTTCCCACTGGGTTTTCTCCTTTTCTCTGCTTTACAAAGATTTGGTTGTGATTGGGTACCTCATCACACCTTGGTGTTGGGACCCAAGTTTTCTTTCTTGCATGTAGTTGCATTCATGCACTTAACCTTTTAGCTACTCCCTAAGTTTATCTTAAGGAGGAGTGCTAGAGTAAAAAGCTTATTTAACTTAATTAATTTAATCATATTGATTAATTAATTAAGTCACCTTCATTCTTTTTTCACTTAAACTAAATTTAGGAAGCTTTAGTTTGCATTTAATAAATCTTTTAGTTTATTCATGCATCCTTTAGGGTTTTTGGTCTCCTTTATTAAGGCTTGATCTTATTGTAATAACTCATTTATGATTTATTCAACTCTCAATTATTCCTTCATCCCAATTGTTTATGCACTTTCTTGTTTGAGTATTTTCTCTTGTACGTGGCAGGCTATTTGAATGTAGGTGATTATTGGGCTTGTGGGAATTCACCAATATTGAATTCTAATACCTCTTTGTCTTTAGTTAGTATTAGGAAGTTTCCTTTTTGTCTTTTATGTTTCTATTCTCTATCGTATCTATTATGGAAAGATCGTCTTGTATTTTCTATTTAAGGAGCCTTTTTCTCCTTTGTTAATATTGAATTATCATTTCATGGTATTAGAGTGGGTTATGTTTTTTGATGAATTTTCTTAAATTCTTTTTCGTGGGTATCTACTTGGAATTTTTTTAAAGAAATTTTTTAAATTGTTTTTTTATGAAAAATCATGATTTTATTTGCTTGTTTTTATTACAGAAAGTTTGGTGTTTTGTTGTGCGATGGACTTCTCTATAGAAATCAAGGGTTTCTTTTGACCTCAGGTTTGAAGATTGATGATTTTTTGTCCATGATGGATTTGTTTTTTTCTGCATGATGATAAGACATTTCTCTACGTGAAGATTTTTTGGACGGGGTTTTGAGTTTACGATGATCTAGCAGTCTATTATGGTGTTTTGAACTATTTTTTGAAAAATCATGGGTTTTGTCTCCGCTGGGGGGGTTTCTAATTTTTTTTCTCTCAAAATTTTTTCTTGAATTTTTCCAAAAAAGTTCATGATGGGTTTTCCCCAGATTTTTGCATTCATAGGGTTTTACCATTTTTCCACAAGACGAATGTTTTTGTCAAATTTTTCACAAAATCGTGTGTGATTTTATCATTGCATCGATAGTTTGACAATTTTTCACAAAATCGCGATGTTCTATTGCATTAGTTTTTTTGATGAGTTTTGGACAAAATCATGGTTTCTTGCAGCTTATTTTGGGTCGTCCCTGGGATTTATAGGGAAAATGGTGTTCTTTTAAAAAAAAAATGATGATTTTTAAAGAAAATTGTGGGTGTGCCACTTTTGATTATTTTTGGCAAAGCTATTGTTTTTTTAGTTGTGAAGTTTTTTGAAGATGATCTGGTGTTCTAGATAAGGGAGTGATAGCTTTGTTACTTGCCATCATTGTGGAAGGATTATGGTAAAATTTTTCATATTTAGAAGTTCTGCAACACCAGGGAGGGTCCTAACAATAGACTCATGTCACAAAACATTTTGAAGAGAAGGGGCCAACCTTTTATCTTACTTGGTATCTTCATGTCTTTCGTCTTTAGTTGGTTTTAGGAAGTTTCCTTTTTGTCTTTTGTGTTTTAACTCTCAATCATTTCTGCATGGAAAGATTGTCTTGTGTTCTCTATTTAAGGAGCCTTTGTCTCCTTTGTTAATATTTAATATCATTTCAATCCATGGATATAAATTTTAAAAACTATAATTCATTTACTCACAAAGAAGTTCTTGTATAAGATTGACAATAACATCCAAGGTTCAACAAAACTTAGATTGGAAACAAAAAGCAAACCAACTCAAATTGATATTAACATTTGCAAAAATTTCCAGCCTTTCTTCTAGCCACTTAAATCTTGAGAATGATTCAGAATATATTAAGAGCTCAAGAGTCCCAAGATCTAATTTCTTAATTAAATGGTGGAAATTTACTCTCAAGATTTGGTATATTTCCTCCATACTAGACTAGATTATTATTGCAAAGAGATTTTGATTTAGTAATGGGGCCATGCTTGTTTAGTTTGGATTATGCTAGGGGTATTAATCATTTGGTCATTTCTCCATTTGCTTTTGTATGGTAGGTGTAATGAACTTCTTTGGAACTTACTAGTTATCCAGTATAAATGCCTTGGAGGGTGCCAACCATGTAGTAAATTCTGATTTGTCCTAAGGATCAATGTGCAATTACAGCTCTACTTGTTAATGGGCTTGTTTAGGTGAATCCAAATGATGATGATGTCTTGAAAGAGGTATGGGAAAAACTAGAATCTGGTTGGATAAAGGTGAATTTTGATGGTGCATCAAAGGGGAATCTGGGGCCCTTTGGGATAGGGTACGGAACACGAGATTGACAAGGCAATTCCATAGATTTTGGAGCAAAATGATTATGTGATGGAACAAATAATGTTGTAGAGGCTTAGACTGCATTGCAAGCAATTTATATGGCCAAAAAGCTCTCACTTTCTTGTCTTCATTTGGAAGGCAATTTGTTGATCATCATCAATGCAATTTGCAAAGGGGACATAGATGCATGACATTTGAGCAATCTCATTAAAAAAATTAAATCCCTATTAAGAATCTTTGATGATTTCAAATTGTCCCATATTAAAAAAAATGGAAACACGATAAATTTACTCTCGAAACATGCTATATCATTATTGTCAGATAAAGGGGGGACATCTTGGAGGATTTCTAAGGCATAAGTAGTGATTATTTGGAGCTTTCATACGTGTTAGACAAAGAGGAATTGAATTGAACTAACTAGCACGACACGTGGAAGGTGTATGAACAAATAATTTACACCTAGTAGCTATGAAGTTTTTATAAACTTCATTTCATTACTTTAGATTGCAGTGTGAAAGGTTCTAAGTGCCGAAGATCATGGAGGTGAATTTTTCCTCGATCACTCCAAAATAACAACAATTCTTTTTGGGTCAGATAATAGAGAAGTGTTTGAAGGGGGTTATTACTTAGAGAGGAGTTTATGTGGCTTGAGCATAGGTATTGATTGATATTTCCTCAACCTTTATGGCTGGGCATTGGAATTTGGCTCCAAGGAGAAAGTTTTGTGAGTCATGCGAGAGTGTGTTCGATCTGAATGGAGTTGTATATGGTTTCAATTTTGGCTATGACAGGATTTGGGGTTGGTTTGTGAGATCATCATGGTTACTAAAGGAAGATTGGAGAAATGCAACCACCAATGTATTTGTTCTTGGTGTGGAGCGCTAGTAGTAGTAAGGAGGAGAGGCATGTGGAAGCACAAATTGGATGGGAGTCATTGAAGGACTTCCTTCACACTTGTGAGCTAGAATGGGGAAAGGAGAAGATGGAGAAGAGGACCAAGGAGAAGGAGGAAGGTGGAAAGAAGGTGAAATATGACCCAAAGGATCACTGGTATAATGGATCCATGGTTAATCCGAAGAAGGATTAATTATATCGTGGTCCTCTCAATTTCCTCCTTTTATTTTTGTCCTTTGCATTCTTGTTATTCTTTGGTAGGGCTTGGAGGGGCGCCCGATCAGTGCAATGCCCATTTTTCTAAAATGTATTTGATACCATTTTAGTGTTGGGTATTTTCAAATGGCCTCCAAACATAATTTTTTTTGTAATTCTGGAGTACTTTACACTTGACCAATCTTTTATTGTGTTTGTAGGGGTAGTATTTGAAGTACTTTTTGTGCATTGAGGGTTGTTGTTCTTGGGTTTGTGGAAGTTGTTATGGCCTCTTGGTTTGAAGTGATAATCAAGGTTTTGCCCTGGTTTTGTTAAATTTTTTTTGAATATTATCAATAAAATATATAAATCTATTTTGCAACTAGATTTGATCTAAGAAGGGCCTAGAGTTGATGTTTGAGTTCCCTGCATGTTTTATGTTGTCATTGATATCAAACAAACACTATGGTCTGGAGGTATTTTCTCTTACATTTGTTGATGACATGTTCATGTATATCTGTTGGTTTGAAAAGATGTAAGGTTGTGTACTATACAATAGTGTATGGAAAATATGTATTCAGTGCTACAAAACAATGGAAGAAAAATATGTATTCAAAACTGTAGACACGCAAAATTGGATAAGTGCTTTTGAAAATGCAATAAATCAATAAATGGCTCAAAAATCAATAAAATGCACTAAATCATCAAAATGGATAAAAAATCAATAAAATGGACATAATTAAATAAAGTTGAGCAAAATCAATTAAAACAAAGGAATTATTAAATAATGATGTTAAATAATTAAATTGAAGCTTAAAGGGGCCAAAAACACTATATAATTGATTTTAATCAATTAATTGTATAGTTGTTTTAATTAAAAATCAAAAGGAACCTATTACCCATACATGGCTAAATTTAATTAATTAATTGAATTTAATAAATCCTATTTTCTTTCAACAAAGTGATTAACCAATGAAAATTGAGGACAAAAAGACATAAATCACTCAAAAATTTAAATTGTCCAAAGATTTGAAACCATTTAAAGGCTTGTCCCCTCATTTGTCCCCCCATTTATGAACAAAGCAAAGTTTTTGACTCAACCAAGGGATAACCATGATTACTTCACTCCACCCCTTAGCCTTGGACATTTACTATAAATATGGAGCATTTTGGAGAGTATTTCCATCTTGGAATTTCATTTGCAAAGCATTGTTATTATAGGCATTTGAATAGCATTCTAAGAGCAATTTGAGCATTTAGAGCAATTATCATTGTAGTTTGTCAATTTGAGCTAGATTAAGCATGGAATCATCATAGAAGCATTGTAAAAGCATAATAGCAGCATAATTTCTCATTTTAGAAGTGTCACTAGTGAGGATTTAAGCTGAGAGCTTCATTTACCACTTCTTTCTAGAGAACCATGGGATAATATAGATTGTAGTTTCATTTTAAAGTAGATTTGCATTGTATTTAGTTTAAATTGATGCTATTAGATCTTCATTTCATGAAGGTGTAAAACTCACACACACAAATGACACCCACCATGGGGCTGTAGGCCTCATTTTCATCATTTTCATCTCAATTTGCATGCTTGGATTGTATATTTTCTGTGTTTATTTTGTAGGAAATAGATAAAATGTCGCCTACGGAAGATTCAATCACGCCTGCAGACCTTTAGCTATCACTTTACACCTCTGGATTAATGTTGATTAGCTGGAAATTCACACCTATGACAGTAAAGAATTCTGCCTTTGCTGCTTAAAGTCACGCCTGTGACTCAGGGAGTATCACCTAACCTTTATTTACTATCGCTTAAGTTTACGCTTTGCTTCGCATGTTATATTTTCAGTCACGCTTTGGAGAGGAAAGTTATTGCTTACTGCTATTAACATGTCGCTTAGCATGAATTATTTTGCACAGTTTTAAGTTCTATTTATGCCTCTGGATAAACTGTTCATGCCTGTGTAACTTTGAGTAACACTTGAGCCATTGTAAAGTGACGCTCGCTATTATCAAAGTTATGCTTGTCAGTAGTTTGTTCACGCCTATTAGCTGGATAATGTCATCTGCTACCTGTTATCTATATTCATTGGTTAATTGATTAAATCACTCATCTAACTCTCTATTTTTGGTGTTTTGACAGTAAATGAATAGGCATCTGAAAGTCTAGAAGCCAAAAACTTGATTTAATCAAGAAGAGAAGGTGCTTGCTAAAAAGATCAAAAGGGAGAAGCAAGCACATATCAAAGTGGTCCTTGAATCAACACAAGAAGAAGACAATCAGTGTTGACTAACTTGTTGGAGGACAAGCACATTTCAAGGAGGTTATTGCCAAGGTGAGTTGATAAGCAATGAAAAAATCTTTCAAAAATGAGCCTAGCCTATGCTAGCTACAACAAAAGGTATTTTTCTAGTCAAGCTTGTACTTGATTAAATTGTGGCATTTCTCTTTGAACATAGCATTAATTAAAGCAAAGAATTGAACCAAACATTTCCATTTCTAAGAATCTCTATGTAATGAGATTGAAAAAGAACCTTATTGCTTGAGTGTTTGAGGAACTAAAGGGAAAGTTAGGGATATGCTCTTCACCTTTTAGGTGAAACAAATTCCCAAACACTTAACCTTAATTCCATTTTTCTTGCTTTCAATGAACATGCTAGTTAAAATAGAGATTTAGTGGGCTTGCCTCCCGAGTTTGCCTTAACGAGGCCGGTTAGAGGGACAACCCAAAGTGGGATACACTCACTTTTTCCATGGGAATCCGACCCACTCTAAAATGAAATGCATGTATCCTTAATGGGGTGCATGACAAACAAATTTTGATTTTTCAACCTTCCTCTAGTAGTCTTAACGGATTGCGCAAAATCATACTTCAGTGCATGTGGGAAGCCTCCTTGGAGGATGAGAGATTGAAGTCTATTTGAGTGGAATATTTATTAAAACCTGGATAAAATAGAAAAGCCACCTTTTTAGAGCCATGTTTACAAGCCAATTTGACTTTAGGTAGGCTGTTTGGAATTTATTCTTGTGCTATACTTGTGAAAACATTTGAAAATATACACATTAGATTGTTTTTAAAGACATTGATGTGTGTGCTGCATTTTTTTTTAATTTTCAAACAACAAATTTTCAAAAATTTTTGATCACAAACGTTTAAAGAATTCAAAATTTTACAACCTAGTTAGAGAAGTGTCACCTGGGAACAAAACAATCATGCCAATTAGAGGTTTAGTCACGCTTGTGATTGGTGTAAAAATGCGTAGACAGAGAAAAGGCACACTCAGAACCTTTTTAAACATGCCTGTCTAAACTAGAAACTTGCCTATCAACAGGAAAGTGCCGCTTGTACATCTACAGAGTGCCGCCTTACAACAAACCAGTACACGCGTATAAAACTTTCAGTCACGCTTATACTTGGTTCAGTGACGCCCAAAAATCTAAAAGGGAAAATAGAGAGTACTTGCAGGGTGGGTCAAAAAATTTTAAGAACATATTCGAGTACCCTTTTTCGTGTTCTTACTGCTCAGGCTTTCAGCTTGGTCAAAAATCCTGTTCTACACATTTTTCAAAATTTTACAAAGGATTAGACCCCGGGTAGTATTTACTCTTATTCTCCAAGGTTCATGTCGGCTTTTACTAGATCCTACTACATTAAGAAAACCTTGCAAGCTGATGGAACTTACTTAAGACAAGAACTCCCTTACCTAGGAGAAGAGTCTACCACTCCTAGAATACCCAAAAAATCACCCGAACAAGAAAAGGAGGACAACATGATGTACTATGGTAGTTTGGGTGGTAAAGACAATAGTGGCATTGATCCCACTAACCAAGGTAATGCCAACAATGGAGGCATTGACCCAAATAACTAGAATAATACCAATAACGGGGGCATTGACACAAATACCCAAGGAATGGATACCAATCATCAAAGAACTAACACCGAATCAATGGTGGATGATGCCACCGATGATAAAGTTGATGAGGCTGTTCAATCCCCTATTTCTTAAAACTCATGGAAAAGGCAATGGCAAGAGATAAAGAGAAGTATTTCATGGACCTAGCCCGAGCAGGTCTAAAACTTCCAAAAGATTATGATATAAATCAACTAAAACCACCTGAAGTTGAAGAAACTGCCATAGACATTATGAACAAGCAGTTCAAGATCTTTCAAATGCAACTGGACACCATGAAACAAAGCGGGGCTCCCAAGCCTTTTTCTATAGAAGCATTGTGTCCATTCCCATTTGATAAAAGCTTGGTCATGGCACCTTTCTTGATCAATGTAGTGTTCCCCAAATACAACAAGTATGAAGGAACGTCAGATCCACAAGATCACTTATGGGAATTTTGTGCATTGAGCTTAGAGTTCATGCATGATACAACATATTTAATGAGACTATTCCTGCGAAGCTTAGGAGGCATGGCTATGGAGTGGTTTTCTAAATTACCCTCTAGCATTAAGACCTTCAAAGAGTTAGCTTCAAAATTCATGGCCCATTACTCATATAACATCAAGCATGAGGTCACAATGATTACATTATGTAACACTAAAAAAAAGGATGGAGAAGCATTCCTCACTTTTTTACAAAGATGGAGGACAGTTTTTGCAAGATATCCTAGGAGCGTACCTAAAAAAGAGAAGATGGATGTCTTCATAAATAGTTTGAGCAACGAGTTGAACTACCAATTACGAATGCAATGTCCCAAGACCTTCCAAGATCTAATTGAAAATGGAGTCACAATGGAAGAAGTGTTGGTCAAAAGTGGAGAACTAAAATTGTACAAGGATAATAAGAATAACTCCAATAATAATAACTCCAACAATGGCAACAACCAGAAGAATAATTGGTTCAATAGTAATAGTTGGTATAAGAAAAACAATAAGGGAATTGTTAATGATGGTGTGGTGGAGTCTAGCAACTTGAAGGTGGTTCCATTTGCTCTTACAAGGACACCTAATCAGGTGAATAATGCCAATCAGACATCCAATGCACCTTCCAATAACAATAATGCCAATAAGGGCAACCAAGAAAATAATGCAAGAAATAATAAATTTGATAAATATTTGGTGCCCACTCCTCAAAGGAACTTCACACCCTTGGGTGAACCCCTCGAAAAGGCATTAAAGACTCTCATGGCTAATAATGTCATTACTTTACCCAACATTTGACCTTATGAGCCAAATAACAAACCTAGTTGGTGGAGTGCCAATAGCCATTGTGAGTACCATAGGATTCGAGGGCACACAACAAATGAATGCTTGTAGCTAAAGAATATAGTGCAAGACTTAATCGATAATGGCACGATCACCATTGATGGACCTCAAAGAAATGAAGATCATACAACATTCAAACAACCTTTTTACAAACATGACAAAGGGGAGTCATCTAATGGCAAGAGACAAAGCGCCAATAACATTAACTTTGTGCCACCTTATGATAATATTGTGAATGCTATAATAATTAATGAACAGCCCCAAAAAGAGGCATCAAATGTCATTACAAGAGGGCAAAATTCTAGAATGACCCTACAAGGAGTTGCTCCTAAAGTTATTAGCACTCCACAGTTCAACATCATGGTCAAACAACCTTCTATAGTATAAAAACCTTATATCTTGGTGGATCAGTTGCAAAGAACTCCAACACAAATCTCTATCTTGGAATTGTTGAAGTTATCCCCGAACCATAAGGATATTTTGGAAAAAGCTCTAATAGAGACAAATGTTCCTACTAACTTAGAAGAAGAAAAGTTTCAAAATATGGTAGGTCATCTTGTGGCACCTCATTGTCTCTCATTTCTCGACCAAGATGACATGTCTATAACCCATCCTCAAAATCTACCATTGCATATAGAGGTCCTAATAGAAAGGCATAGAGTCAAAAGAGCACTCATTGATGGAGGAGCTTGCCTTAATATTTGTACATTAAGTCTTGTTAAATCCTTAGGGTTTTCCGAGTCTTGCATTGACCCTATGAAAAAAATCACTATCAAGGCTTATGATGAAGCTGAAAGGGCCTCTAAAGGCATGATCGTATTGCCCATACAAGTGGGACCCATCAAGAAGGACACCAATTGCCAAGTATTGGACATGAAGTTAACTTATAATATTTTTTTGGGGAGACCATGGATTCACAAGATGCAAGCAGTCCCATCCATGTACCACCAATGCATCAAATTTTTGTACATGGGTGAAGAAATCATGGTTGGAGGGGACTCAAACCCATTCCAATATTGCAATGCACTCAAACCCCTTCATGAGTTATATATTCCACATAACCAGGAAGGAATCATTCAAAGAGTCACCATTGAAGATACCAAAATGGATGATCCGGTCATAACATTAAATGCTACTCAAAACCCTCCCCAAGCTAGCTCAATGACATCAACTAAGGGAAAGGAAAAGATGAGCTACGAGGGTCCAATTATTAATGAGGGTTCATATCAAACTCCTAAATCAGAGATAGTATCCTATAAACCTACTAGAGAAGAAAAAGATGAAGCTAAAAAGGAAAACTACAAGAAAATGGATAAGATGATGGAGGCATTTGACAAATAGTGCAAAATTAGTTCAAAAGGAGTAGGGGAATACTCCGTTTCCCTATTTGACATGCCCACATCTCTAAGGACACATGTAAAACTAGCTAAAGAACACTTGCCCCATAAGTACAACTCTTACTTCATAAGAGAAAGTGACAAAGCAGCATTCGACAAAGAGGAGAATGAAGTCCTTCAATGGCTTTATCATGATGAGGAAGATATTT
Source organism: Chamaecyparis obtusa (assembly GCA_027943335.1). Taxonomy (NCBI): domain Eukaryota; kingdom Viridiplantae; phylum Streptophyta; class Pinopsida; order Cupressales; family Cupressaceae; genus Chamaecyparis; species Chamaecyparis obtusa. The sequence goes on along the minus strand of BSBK01001818.1, from coordinate 369,647 downwards.
CAAACACTCCCATGGAAAGAATCCAGCATGTTAATATACAAACCGAACAATATGGGAAAGGGTTTGAGATAATGCAAAAGATGGGATACAAGGGAAGAGGACCCTTAGGCCAAAGGAATAGAGGATTACTAGAACCCATTGAACCTACTTGGAGGGTGAAAGAAGAAAAATCTGGAGTAGGCTACCAATACAAAGGCGAAAGCTCCAGCCCAATGCAAGACTTTTATCCTCAAGTAAATGCCTTAGAATCTGATGGAGATAGTGATGACTCCTGAGATTATGAGTGGGATACGCTATCGGATGAATCATGTCAAGATAAGGAGGTGATTGCAATACATACTTATGCAAAAAGCCCAAGGCAAGAAATTCAAATCAATGAAGAACCTAATATCCAAGATATTAACATAGGGCATGCACCTACCAATAAAGCATGGATAGAGACATTTTGGATGCCTTTGGAGGAGGGAAATTCAAATGTTAGTTTTAATCTGCTCATGGCTTTTCCCACATTATTTCCCGTAGAAGTCGAAGAGGACTCAAGTGAAGGGGATTTTGACCCTTCTTCCATGGACCATCTCGAGCAAGCTCACATCATAGATCTAAACAATACAATGTATGAACCCTCAAATGAAGTCATGTCCATAAACCCTATTGATGACATTTTACCCAATGAATCCTTACTTTTGATGCATCCAGACCTCATTGATTGGGACCAAACCGAGCCAAATGACTTACTTTATTTTCCAAATGACCAAGCAATGAGCCAATACCTTAATGCGGTTGAACCCTCTTCCACCAATGAATTTGATACGGGCATGATGAGAACAGCAGGGGTCCATTCTCTTAGTCAAAAAAAAAAAAAGAAAAAAAAAAGAAAATGAAAAGTGCTAGTGATGAAAACCACTATGTGGCACCACTAGAACCAAAAAAAATAAAGATAAAAGATGTTTCCTATGGTGAAAACCCAACTGTGGCACCAAAGGAAGAGAGATTGGATACCTTTCCCGAACATGAGGAAGAAAGGTCACCTATTCTTATAGAACCGACAGAAAAGGTCAACATTGGGACATAATTGGATCCAAAGTTTATACACTTGGTAGCATCACTTACACCACTAGAAAGAGAAGATTTCATCAAGTTTATCCAAGAACAAAAAGTGAACTTTGCATGGTCATATGCTGACATGCCTGGATTGGATCTCGATTTCATAATGCATCATTTGAATGTTAGACTTGGGGTTAAACTCATGAAGCAAAAGTTACAAAAAATGCACCCACATGTGGCTCTCCTAATGAAGGCAGAATTGGAAAAATTGTTAAATGTTGGATTCATAAGAGCAATAGCATATGCTGAATGGATCTCTAACATTATACTGGTCACAAAACATGATAAATCTATTTGGGTGTGTATGGATTTTAGAGACTTGAATCTTGCATGCCCTAAGGATGATTTCCCACTCCCTAGCATAGATGCCATAGTGGATTTGACAACAGGTCACTCCATGTAGTCATTAATGGATGGTTTTAGTGGTTACAAACAGATCAAAATTGCACCCGAAGACCAAGAAAAGACAACTTTTACTTGCCCTTGGGGCACTTTTTGTTGGAATGTCATGCCCTTCAGTCTTAAAAATGCCGGAGCCACATATCAAAGGGCCATGACAACTATCTTCCACGACATGATGCACACCTTTTTAGAGGATTATGTGGACGATATCCTAGCAAAGTCCCACAAAAGAGAAGAACACTTACAAATTCTAAAGAGGATATTCATTCGGTTGGAGCAATTCAAACTCAGATTAAACCCAAAGAAATGTGCCTTTGGTGTCCAATCCGGCAAGCTATTAGGCTATACAGTTTCCGCTAAAGGAATTGAAGTGGACCCAAAAAAAGTACAAGCCATCATAGACATGGAGATACCTAAGAACATTAGCCAAATGAGATCCTTACAAGGCAAAATCCAATCCATAAGAAGGTTTATTTCTCAATTGGCCGAAAAATGTCATTCTTTCACTAGGTTGCTACATAAGGATACTATATTCATGTGGGATGGGGAATGTGATCAAGCCTTCACATTATTGAAGACCTATTTGATAAGTCCACCTATTCTCATGCCACCAATCAAGGGCAAAGCATTACTTCTCTACATATCCGCTATCGAAAGATCACTAGGAGTACTTTTGGTGCAAGAGGATGAACAAGGAAAGGAAAGATCTATCTACCATTTGAGTAGGACTTTGATCAAATATGAACTTAATTACACATTCATGGAACAAGCTTTCCTAGCAGTGGTGTTTGCATCCCAAAAGTTGAGACATTATATGTTGATGCATAAGGTCAAGTTAATTGCCAAAATTGACCCTCTCAAGTATTTGTTAAGCAAAACTGCCTTAACGGGTAGGATAGCCAAGTGGGTTATGATATTGAGTGAATTTGACATTCAGTATGTCGATAGAAAGGCAATAAAAGGGCAAGTGATAGTAGATCATTTAGCTAAGAATCCCATAACTTCTACACAAACTATTCAAGTGGAATTTTCAGATTCTGCCATTGTAAACATAGAAGCAAAAACATGGAAGTTATACTTTGATGGCTCTTATACTCAAGGAGGTTCTGGTGCCGGCATACTATTGGTCACTTTGCAAGGTTACACTATTCCTAAGTCCTACAAACTTATGTTTCCATGCACAAATAATATAGCGGAATATGAGGCACTACTTATAGGCATCAAAATGGCCTTAGAGTGGAATATCACAGAGCTACAAATTTATGGAGATTCTCAACTTATCATCAATCAAGTCAACAATGAATATAACACCAAAGATGAAAAGTTGATGCCATATAAGACTATGATTGATGGATGGAAGAAGTATTTTTCCTTGATCACTTTTGAGAAGATTCCTAGAGAGAAAAATAGAGCAGCTGACGCCATGGCCACCTTGGCTTCCTTGTTACAAAAACCAGATCAAAATGAGAAGTATGAGTTCTTGGTGGAAGAGTTGGTGAAACCAGCATTCAACCTTCCAGAAACCCAAATTGTTTTCCTATTACATGGACATGAATCCCCTTGGTACAGACCTATATACACATACCTCAAAGACCAAGTGCTACCCTTAGACCAAACCCAAGCTCAAAAATGCAACTTCATACGCCAAGCCACCCGTTACCTAATCCTTTTAGAAACATTGTATCATAAGGGTCTTGATGGGATGTTACTTAGATGTCTAGAGGAAGAAGAGTCTAAGTTAGCTTTACATGAGGTTCACGATGGCATTTGCAGGTCACACTCAAGCAGTCTAAACCTAGCTAAGAAAATCCTTCACTTAGGGTATTTTTGGAAGACATTGGAAAAGGATGCTTGCCATTTTGTGAAGATATGAAAAAAATGTCAATATCATGGTGACATGATACATGCACTGGCACAAGAATTACACCCATTTGTCACACCATGGCGTTTCTACCAATGGGGGTTTGATCTAATTGGTGTCATTTACCCACCTTCTTCAAATGGGCATAAATACATCATAACCGCAACATAATATTTCACTAAGTGGGTAGAAGTGGTTCCTTTGATAATGGCTACGGGTAAAAAATTTTCCATGTTTATCTTGAATCACATCATTTTCCGATACGGTATCCCTCATGCCATAATAACATATAATGGAAAACAATTCAAAAACAAGGATGTTGATGAACTTTGTGCGACATTTCATATCACGCACCATTCCTCATTGATTTATTACTCTCAAGGCAATGGGCAAGATGAAGCCACAAATAAGAATATCTTGAAAATCTTGAAGAGGTCGGTCAATAAATTAGGAAGGGATTGGCATGTGCAAATTAATCTAGCATTGTGGGCCTATAGAACTAGCATAAGAACACCTATGGGAGCCACACCATTCTCATTAGTCTATGGGGCTAGATAATTTCTACCATTAGAGGTTGAAATCCCATCTCTACGAGTGTCATTACAAGGATTGATCACAGATGAGGACTATAGAGTCGCTAGACTTCAACAATTGGAGTTACTTGAAGAACATCAAACACAAGCTTATGAGCACCTAAAAGTGTATCAAAATAGAATATTGAGAAACTATAATAAACATACCAAACCAAGAGTCTTTCAGGTAGGAGACTTAGTGCTGCGAGAGAACCCAAATAATCAGGTTGAAAGAGAGAAGAAAGGAAAATGGGAAGATAATTGGCTTGGCCCATTCATCATAGTATCTTCATTTGGCACAGGAACCTATAAGTTATTAGATTGTGAAGGAGAGGAACTCCAAGAACCCATCAACAGTATTCATCTCAAAAGGTTCTACACATGAGTCAGACAAAAGAGTATAAAGAGTATCAGATGAGAGAGCATCATATTTATTGTACATAGTTCAAAAGAGATCTTGAAAATTCCAAAAAACATGGAAAAACAAAAAAGATCAAAAACATTTAAATAAGATGTTATCTTAGTGAAAACCTAGCAAATAGGTGCCTTGATGATAAAAAAAGAAAAAGAAAAAAAGGAAAAAAGAAAAATACCAAAAAAATGGAAAAAGAAAAAGTGCCTTGGTGAAAACCTAGCAAATAGGCACCTTGGTAGCAAAAAAAGAAAAAAAGCTTTAAAAATAGAAAAAAAAGCTTGATCCATCCAAAGGGTGAAAACTTGGTAAACAAGCACCTTTGGTTCCCTTAAGTTTGTCTTTCCTAGTCACATGTGTACATATTGCATTTCCAACATCTCATTTGTAAACTTTCGTTGCATCTGGCATTTGTACATAGTCATAATAAAGCTTTCAGTCACATTGTTGCATTACCTCTAGCCCTAAGTTTGTCACATGATTGCATTTATCACTTGGGGGCAGACAAGGATTGGAATTTTGGTACCATATGGATTCAATAAGTGCTACAATCAGTCATGTTAGAGAGGAATTTATCAGAGTTTTAGAGAGAGAGATTTTCGTGACCCTTTGATGGATATCATTGTTCACAAGCTAAAGTATTTGATCCTACAACTTGATCCATGAGCCTTCATTGACTTTATTATTCAGGATTAAAAATTGACAAAACACCTTAAAGATCAGAATGCTTGGAAATACTTTTTGAAAATCATGAAACATGGCAAAACACTTAAAGCTTTCTTTTGATAAATTTATAGGACATTGACTTTTTATCACATCTCTTAGCTAATCGATGATGTTTTGACTAGATGGGCCATGATAGAGACGTGATATTTTCTTGCCTTTGAGTGATTGTTTTGAGGAAGATTCATCAACTTATGAGAGTTCGTCTAATGACATGTTCATCAAAGAACCATCGAGGGCTATCTCATAAGAGGAAGGATTGACCTTTTCTTGTTTACACAAATAGATCCCTTGGCTATTTAGATTTTCCATATCTTAATACCAAAAATCCACTTGCAACATTGAATCCGTTGACACCGGTATTTAGACTCCCATAGTTTGGTCATCCAACTAGTGAGGGTTGTACCAGGTTCAAAATGAGGTTACCAAAAAGTGATAAAAATTGGTATTCATATCATCATGATGTGGTTAGTGATGATTGTACTAGCTTTTTGGTCCCAAAATGCTCAATGATGAAAATTTATCCTCACGACATTTGTTTTGCTAAAACTGGTGACACTTAGGTTGCATTATCATGTTTAATTGCATTGCATTATCATGTTAGATTAATTGCATTTGCATGTTAAGTTAGTTGCATGTGTTTATGGTTAATTTCCAAGTACAAGGGGGTACATCAATAAAATCTTGAGTCATCAAATAACATCAACAAGAAATGGGAGGATTTAAATTCAAACATTCATCATAATTCTTGATTTCAAACAATGAAAGTGAGATTATCTTTTGCATTCATGCATAGCATTAATCATTATTCATTACTCATATATCAAGAAAAGAAACAAATCATTTTCCATACATCATGCATACATCTAAAGTAAGAATTAGAATTGCATACATCCCAATACTCAAAACATCAAAAACATAGGAACATACATATGCATCCATACATTGACCAAAAATAGAGAAGTATCTCATCAAAATCCATACATCATTGCACTCATTTATTTATATCATAAAGTAAGATACTGCATCCATAGCATAAATCATATTAAATGCATAAATAAACATCATATAGCTACATAAAAGATAATCTCATAAATCAACTCATTAAGACGATCTAAGGAGTATATCATCATATATCATCAAAAAAGTGTTCATCAATGATCCATCAAATCAGTACATCAAGTATCAAGATACAATATCATCAAAAGGGGTACATCAAATGTTTCAATCAGTCAAATAACATGAGATATGGAACAAAGGACATCAATGATGGATGAATCTATCAACAGACAATCATGATCCTATGGCACCTGGATCTCTACCATCTGGTGGAGGAGGAGGAGCCTGAGAAGTACTCACTTCATCCTGTCTCGGCACTACCATGACTGATACAAACTGTTGTAATAAGGAAGCAACCTGTTCTAATCGCCCTACAATAGTGGACATATTTGTCCTTAATATCTACATATCTCAAGATAATGAATCAATGCGACCATCCTGTCCACCCTATCCATGATCCTGTGGCTGAGGAGCTGGTGGAGGCATTTATGGAGCCTGATCTTGCTGTACCTAATGTTGAGGGGCACTGTCATCTTGTTGATCATCATCTTTCTATACCAAAGCTACTCGCTACAACTACACTAAAGGATCTAATCCTCTAGGAATCTATCTAGCAACATCAACATGAGCCTGTCTCCAAGCTCTTGGTTGTCTATGAGCTCTATCCTACCTAACTGCTACTCTAGGATGAACTGCTGGGACTACATCAACCTATATATCTCTGACATCACCCCAACCATGTCTATCACCATGAGGATCTCTATGTCCTCATCCTCTCCTATGTCTACCACCACCACCAATGACACCACCACCATCATGTCATCCAGGAATAGGCTCTGATGGATCAGTAAACTGAGGAAACATGTTCCAAGCCCACCAATCTACATACTCATGTGACATCCCGACATCTACAATACCTATCAGTATCTCCCATCTGCACACATTCATGCTCGCAATCTGATCTAAGGTGAACTGGTAGTCAATGCAAGGACCCCACATAGATATCTCTGCCTATACTTGGGCGTATAGTGCATTGCCCTGAGGCATAACTTGTATCCTACCATATTGTCTCAAAACTCTACCAAAGTAGAAGCACTCAATAGTAGTGGTAGTGCACCCAATCATCCAACAAGGGGAAAACATTTAAGATAACTCATCCTCATCCTCTCTCCATCGATCACAACCAAGATAGGGATGCCATATCACCTGATCAATATCATCTATTTGTCGACGCCAGTAGTCCAAATGACCCAAATGATGCTGAGTAACCATGCTTGTATATAGAAAAACATAAGGATAACCCTGGGGCTGTTTCCTATCAGAAATGGGCCTAGTAATGGGAAGATGCTCCCATATCCATAACTGAAGAACAATAGCACCAACTGACAATGATGCACTCACCCGATAAACCACCTCATGTAAATCATGATAAAGCTAAGCAAAGATGCAAGAACCCCAATCAAACCATCAAGGATGTGCAAGCAAGTCCTCCAAAATCCTGCCCCAACCAATAGAAAAACCGCGACCACGTCGGTCAAGAAGAAGCAAACCACCGATCAGAGCACCAAGTATGGTTGGCAATCTTGGAAAGGAAGAAAACTGAGGCCATGTGATCGTATCACCATCACCTATAGTGTTGTCCCAAAACACTCATCGACAGACAGTAGAATCATAAACAGAGTCATAGTATACCAACTCTCCTCTACAAGGAATCTGTAACAATCAATACACGTCCTCCAGTGTGATCGTCATCTCTCCATATGGTAAATGAAAGGTGTTGTGGTTAAAGTGCCATCACTCTACCACTGTAGTCAATAACCCATGGTTTAGTTGAAACCATGGGAGATCAAGTAGAAAACTCAAACCACATCACTCAATAACACAAAACTCAGTGGCTGTGACTGACTGACCTAAGTCAATAACCCAAGATGCAACTGAACGGATGTATAAAGTAGGAAAGTGATCCTATTGGCAAAACAAAAGGGAATCATATCAGTATGTCATATCAAGGAATTATCTCAAGTCAATCTTGTCAAAAGTATCAAAGTAATCACACCCAGAACCATTTGTTCGTGTCTCTATATCCTGAGAATGAACTAAGTAGTATCAAAATCATATCGGTTTTCACACTGATTGATTTATCCTATCAGTAACTATCCTATCTGGATTGACCAATTATATTTCATGATATTACTATTCTGATATCCTAAACCAATTGTTTTGTTAAAAAGAAACAGACCTAATCTAATCATTCCAATCGGTCCTCAAAAGTTATCAAATTTGGCATCAAAAGCAGTCAGGTATACGTGCAAATTTTTCAAAATTCACCAAGCATGATTTTCATCATGCCAAGCAATAGTATATCTTAGGCGATAACCAAAACAAGTTAAGAGGCATTATTATAGTGTTAGGTGATAGTTTACTTGCTACGCAACAGTGAATCATGTAATGCGATAGCATAACCTAGCCTAGGCGACAACAAATTTGTTAGGGTTCGTATACGCGATAACCTAACTAGAAAGGGGCATTTTACCATAGCCTTAGGCGTGAGTATTTTGCTAATAGGTGAGATTGAAAATTTTCTAGGTGGTATTAAAATACATGGACATGACAGTGGAAAGCACAGAGGTGACATTAAACTAGTCTACGCGGCATTACAACACTTCTAGGCGAGATTTTGCATATTCAACGCAACGATGAAATAAGGAAATTGCCATAAATGCTAATAAATGCACCATAAATGTAAAGACGGAGTTGGGAATGACTTACCGGAGGTCCATACTTAGGTGGCCTTGCATATCTCGGGCACCTCTTGAATCTATGCTCCCGAATCGACACAACCATCTCAAAATTCACCAAAGGATCAAAGAAAAATTACCAAAGATGAAAAGTAAAAATGACTAGTAAAACAAGGTTTATCTACCTATTTAAGGTATTTTGACCTAATTTTGGGGGTGAAAATGGAGGTGAACCTATATTGAGTAATCAAAATAAACTGGGGCATATTCTTAAAATAATGGCATATAATCAAATATTCAGAAATGAAAACATATTCTAAATCAATCATCATACATCTTTTTTACATCAAGAAATTAATATGTTTTAATTTCTAAGGGGGCATCAGGGTATTAAATTGAAGTAGCAATCAAACATCAAGGAATTAGTGGGGCATCGAAAATTTTTGGTTCATTATCAGAGACAACAATCGTATCACATCATATCAGAGGCAGCAATCAATCAATATCAGTGGCATATCAGTGATTTAGCGATCAGGACTTCAAGAATCTTTGAATCAATGTTCTTCATACATCAATTCAAAGAGGGGCATTTGTAGACACACAAAATTGGATAAGTGCTTTTGAAAATGCAATAAATCAATAAATGGCTCAAAAATCAATAAAATGCACTAAATCATCCAAATGGATCAAAAATCAATAAAATGGACATAATTAAATAAAGTTGAGCAAAATTAATTAAAACAAAGGAATTATTAAATAATGATGTTAAATAATTAAATCGAAGCTTAAAGGGGCCAAAAACACTATATAATTGATTTTAATCAATTAATTGTATAGTTGTTTTAATTAAAAATCAAAAGGAACCTATTACCCATACATGGCTAAATTTAATTAATTAATTGAATTTAATAAATCCTATTTTCTTTCAACAAAGTGATTAACCAATGAAAATTGAGGACAAAAAGACATAAATCACTCAAACATTTAAATTGTCCAAAGATTTGAAACCATTTAAAGGCTTGTCCCCTCATTTGTCCCCCCATTTATGAACAAAGCAAAGTTTTTGACTCAACCAAGGGATAACCATGATTACTTCACTCCACCCCCTACCCTTGGACATTTACTATAAATATGGAGCATTTTGGAGAGTATTTCCATCTTGGAATTTCATTTGCAAAGCATTGTTATTATAGGCATTTGAATAGCATTCTAAGAGCAAATTGAGCATTTAGAGCAATTATCATTGTAGTTTGTCAATTTGAGCTAGATTAAACATGGAATCATCATAGAAGCATTATAAAAGCATAATAGCAGCATAATTTCTCATTTTAGAAGTGTCACTAGTGAGGATTTAAGCTAAGAGCTTCATTTACCACTTCTTTCTAGAGAACCATGGGATAATATAGATTGTAGTTTCATTTTAAAGTAGATTTGCATTGTATTTAGTTTAAATTGATGCTATTAGATCTTAATTTCATGAAGTTGTAAAAATCACACACACAAGAACAATGGAAAACATCTATGTATTTTGGAGATTGTGAGAATGACGATTATCAATGCTTCAGAATTATTTTCGAGGTCCGAAAGTCAATGGTTTTGTTCAGATGTCAGTGGTTTAGTAACAGATTAATGTTGTTAAGATGATAGTTATTTAGTTGTGTTTTCTAGAAGGTTTATGGTCTGGAATTCAAGGTTGAAGATATGTAGATGTGTTTTGTATTGTATTCAAGTTTTGGCCTTAGTTGTGGTTTTTTTTTGGTGTTCTAGAAATAGTGGTATCAAGTGATGCAACTATGTTCAGTTTATGGTCTAGTTCGAAAATGTGTTGTGATGGCTTTTGACATGGTTTGTTGGCAAGCGATATTATTCTTGACGTGGTGTGTGGATCTCACCATGATGTGTTGAGGTCCACATACATTTGGCAGTTAGGTGATTATTTGGTCAGTGTATTTCTACACGTTTGAAATGGCTATGGAAGTTGTTCCGGTAAACGCGGATTTGGTATGGGCTATGTGTAACATGTTCATGGTCCCTTGTTCTCCTAGAGTGGATTGTGCTTCATGTTTTCGGTCTGGGTATTGCATTTAATTATTATCAATTATCTGGATGGGTTCATGCTATGTGTGACCTATGTATTTAATGTTCATCTCTTATCATGTTGGGTCCATGTTAAGTATATTCTATGTTTTGGTCTGGATGCTTCTAGCATGAGACCTTATTCTAATTTATTGTTGGCATGGCTGAATTGTAACTTGATTGTAATATGCTTTTGGCATGGCCAACCTTGCTGTAATCTCTAATGATCTATCTTGTATATAAGTTTTGTTTGTGCTTTGGCAAAGGCAAGAGAGTATGGAGTGGGAAAACCATTGAAGATCTATTTGCAGAGTTTCAGAAGAGTAGAGTTTGGCTTATGAGGCTGCTATTTTGTGATAGTGGCAAAGAAGAAAATGCAGTAACAATGTGTTGCTGAGGTTGACATAGTTGTGCAGATCAATTGCATTATCAGGAGAATTTCTCTTTATATGTTGTGAAGAATTATATGTACCTTGTCCCTAGGACAATGAGTCTTGGGAGCACAAGTTCTTTACAATATCTTACTACTTTGGTAGTGAGCCTCTGTTTGCAAGTCTAGAGAAATGAGCTCCTATCTGTATTCAGTTTTGTATTGGTAGTGAGCCTCCGGTTGCAAGTTGGGAGCAGTGAGCTCCTATCATCTTTGTAATCAGACTATATACATCAGTGAATTGTTTTTGTGGACAAGTGCTCGCCGTGGTTTTTCCCAGTTTGGGTTTCCACGTATAAAATCTTGGTGTTCATGTTTTGTTGTTTCAGTTCATTATTTGATTAATGTTTAATGTGGGAATATTGAAATTAGATGATTACTCAAGTGAGATTTTGGCTTATGCTGATTCACCCCTCCATTCTCAGCATTTAGAGTGTGTTCCACACAGGAGGAACTCAATAACTAACTAAAACCATAGAAATATTCAAATTTAAATTCGCGGCTTGTATTCCAAAGGAGCAATACTATAAATAAATTAATGCTCTGGTTTTGGTATGTTCATTGGTATGTTCATGCATTTCTGCTATTTTTCCTTGATACACTATTTTTTGGTGGTCAGATACTATTTTTGGACTGATTTTCATGCACTCGTTGTTTTTCCTGCCATCAATTGTGTTAAAACATTTCCTATTGGTCAAATAAATCATTGTGGACCCAATAAAATTAAGGCATTGGAGGGTACAAAGGTCTTTGAGAATAAAATGAAAAAGGTACCTCTTATTCTAGTCTAGATACAATGTTAATAAAATTGGGTTTTCTATGACATGGAGCTAACTTTCCCAACCCTTTAGTGTGAACTGTGAGTAATTAGGGGGGTGAATTTAACAATTTGAAATATAGACATCACTCAAAATTAAATTCCTTCTCTAACATATTAGACCTATGGAGACTCACTTGAATCATGCTCAGTCACCAAGGGTTAATTGGAGAATTATTGCTTTATTTGTAAAACTAGATGCCAACTTAATTAATACCTAGATTTTTTAAATATACATGCAAGGTTTATATTGGGCCATGAAACCCATATTGAATGTCTTTTCCCTTCCAATGAAGGACTGGTTCTGATCCTCCAACTATACCATGGTGTATAACATATTCAATATTGAACCTACTTGTTAGAGCTATTCCACAACACATGGATCAGCTGGTAAATGGATTGTCTGAGTTCCAATAATAGTTTCTTGTTAGAAAATAAGAACAAATGTCTTATTGATAATAGACTTGACTATGTATATATGTTATCATTTCAATATATATGTAGTCAGGAATTCTCAATATGGTTTCAGAGCCTATCTAATAGTTAACTCGTAGTTGCACAAGAAGTTTTGCAAGAGGCTTGTAACACTGCATGTCAGTGTTGTTGAAGAAGGTGAGAGGAAAAATAATTTTGAAGGTTTTTTTTGGAGTTTGCATTCTTGTTGTCATCTTGCTTTTAGTTTAAATTCAAAAGGAGGTCATGGCTCCAAAAGATTAATTGATTTCTTTCCACCCTACATATTGCTAGTTGTCTTAAATGTTGAAGAGCACATTGAAGCCATCAGGAGGAATTGCAATTGGTCAAATGAAGAACTGCCACGACCCTGTTGCACCATAGTTCGAGTCATCTTTATTGAAATAATCCTCTGCTTTGTTCTGGTTGGTACTTGGTGTGTTGTTATATGATCTACTGCTGGTCAGTGTAGAGCATTTTTTAGTGTAGTGATCTGTTTGTTTGAGATTGATTTGCCAAAGTTTTGCGTGTTTGCTTCCCAGCTGCTGATTTATTTGTAGACTCAATATGTTTTTGGAGCTTTGGCAGTGAAAGATTAGTACTTTGCCTTGAGTAAAGAATTCGTAATACCTGTTTAAAGGTTTGAGCCCAATTCTTTAGTGCATTGAGTTCTCTTTGCGGATGCTAGTTCAAATACTAAAAGGATATCAAATATGGAATTTTAAGTTGTGACTTTTTGGTCTTTCACGGTGGTTTCTAAGTAAGTGGATTTTTTAGTTGTGACTTTTGGCCTTCCGTATGTTGCTTCGACTGGGGTTGCTCAAAAAGAATTGATATTAGTCTCAGACTCTCATGATTGTGCTTGCAAGAACTTGTGTTGGTTTCATGTTTATGGGATGAGATTCATTTCAAGTTTTCACAGATTATTTTTCATGTGTAGAAAAAGCATACATCATTATTTGGGTAGTCTCTTTTAAGTAACAATATTGTTGATATTTCATTCATTTGACTTTTGCATTTGAGTTTCATTTGAAGCTTTGCATTCTTTGTTTTGATAGATTCAAACTAAGTGGTTATATGCCATATCTTCTCTTCAATTTTAGTGCTTAAATTAGGTTCCAAAATCAGCCAGCAGGTGTAAAAGTTTCTTCATAAACATGCAATTATTTCTACAATTTTAACAGCCTTCACAATTTTAGCCATTAGTTTTTTATTCGAGCTTTGATTGATGAGTTGTGAAAAATACTTAATTGTTGGTTAAGAGAGCTTTGCAACAAGTGGTTGCATGATACATTATGATTCTATATGCTGTTTATGGACATGAATTTTGTGTGATGGTAAATCATTAATGATATAAATTTTAAAAAGGTGGGGGTCAGTTTGACATGCTGTTTGAAGTGTTGGACTCATAGTTTTGAGCTTCTCAGCATCAAAACCATTGAGTAGTATTAATTATTGGTTTTATAAAATCAATAGAATGGTGTCATTGTGCTCAAAGCCTTATTCTAATAGTGGAGCGTGACACCTTTAATCTTATTTTGATTAAGGGGGGAGTTAGATTTTAATATATGGAGTAAAACAACAAATTGATTAAGTAAAGGCTTCCACACTTGGCAAGTCAAACTACAATTGATCCTTATTGGAAATGATCTATGAAATGTGATGAGTGAAACTACACCAAAACCAACCAATGCTAATGAAATCACAAAATGAGCTATATAGGGTTGAAAAGTGACAACTTTCATTGTATTGGGCTCTCAGATGCATACCTGCACTACATTGATTTCTCAAAGACTTCAAAGCTGGTATGGGATGCTTTTGGTGGATCACAAGTATCAAGTGCAAAGATGGGCCTAAAGTAGAAATCATTTGGGCAAAAAATGAAGGAAGGTGGCAATGTTCAACACATGAGTAAGTTTTAATATTTGATGAATCAACTATTTAGGATAAAAGTGTAGGTAAATGATGATGATGCAAAAGCTGTTTTGTTGACTAGCATACCTTTTAGCTATGGTGATATTTTATTCACATTGAACAAAATAGATATTACTCTAGAAGATATAATCTCTACCTCGATTGATGAAGGAACCAAGAAAAATGATACAAGTTTAGAGGAATGCAATGTCCCATTTTTATTAAGATTGGAAAACAAAATATTATTTAATTCCCAAAGTTAAAATATTTCCAGAAGGGGATTAATTAATTAATTATTATTATTGCCTTTAATTTAAGAGTAATATTAATAAATAAATTAGGTGACTTTAGAAATTTATTAAAGTCACTAATTAGGCAACCGTCAGGAAACTGTAAAGATAATATTATAAAATGATAGTATGGGGATTGATGCAGCATATGATTATGGATGATTGATAATTAGTTTTATTAATTCGTGAAGTTTTCTCAAGTTGTCCCAATATGTGCCTAGGAAGCCATTTTCAACAATGATGCAGGAGCATCCTAGGTGTAAGAGCAATCTTGCATCACCCAAAAATATTTCTATTTTTGAATTCAATAAGGGCTATCTTGTGTAGGGCTGCTATTTATGGAAACTTGCTATTTTTAGTAAGTTGGTCATACGATCTCAAAATGTTCTAATTTCACATGTGGAGGTTCATCTCAGTTGTATCAGCCTACTAGTAAAGTTTCATGGCTAGATCAGGTCTAGTTTTGAAGATATTGAAGATTTTCGGTATTGGCAGCAGGGTACAGAAACTTCAAACTCAGTTTTAAAGGCTTTAGAGGCCCCGGATGAGGTCAAAAATTTGGGTGATGAGCACTTGCACTAATGAGGCCTGTAGAGAACTTCATGGCATTTCCAGAATGGGGTTATAATAGTCAATTGGGTCAACTGGCGATGACTTATGATCTTCAAAAGTTGGGTCACCTGAAATGGCAGAAAATAATTTTCCTTCAAAATTTATGTTTGGGTTTCAAAAGTCATTTTGAGCTGACTTTGATGTAATAAATTGTAAAATAAAATAATTCTAAGTTTGGTTGGCCCTAACGGCTAAATTTCTAGAACCTTCTCGGGCGGTGGAAATTGCCTATATAAAGAAGGCTTGTAGTGTTGTCTAGGGCAGTTCTGGGTAGATTTGGGTAATGATTCGAGGCTTGTCCTACAAAATATTGTAAGGGAATTCCCATGTGGCTTTGCATATTGTAATTCTGAAAGTTTGTAATTCCACATTTGTGGAGATAATAAGAAGCCACTTTTTTGTTCTTGCATATTGTTGTTGTTTCTATGTTTCTGTTATATGTTTGTGGTATAAAGTGGAGCACCCTTCATCAAGTGGTATCAAAGTAGGAGTTCCTAAGTGTGTAAACAGATCACTGACTATGAGGTAGTTTTCACCAAGACCGTGGTTAGGGTTTCAGCGCGCATCGTGAAAATGCCTCCATGAAGAGAACATGGCAGAAGAGCTGGTGTTGTGACACCTGAGGTTAGAGAGCTACAGAGACAAGTGCGAGCATTGCAAGAAGAGATTCGTAAAGGAATGAATCTTAATGTCAGAGATGAAAGCGAGGATGAAGCTGAAGAAGAATATCAAGAAGGAGAAGCCAAAATTGTGAACCAGGAGGAAGAAAGACTTTCTCGGGCCATTTCCAAGATTGGGAAAAGACCTAAGATTGAGGTTCCTACATTTTCTAGAAATCTTAACCCAGAGGAATTGATGGACTAGATCAATGAATGTGAGGAATATTTTAAGTATGAAGATGTTGAGGATCCTGATAGGGTCAAATTTGCGAAGGCCAGACTGAAAGGTCATGCGAAGATTTGGTGGCAAGAAATTCAATTGGAGTGAAATAGAAGAGGGAAAGATAAAATCACAAGATGGGATCAGATGGTGGATAAATTGAAGCAACAATTCATTTCTGTTGATTATGAGCTTGACCTACTAAAGAAAATGCAAAGTTTGAAGCAAGCAGGAAGATCTGTTCAGGAGTATACAGAGGAGTTCTATCGACTCCTCATCAGAATAGGCCATGCAGAAGCTGATAAGGAGAAAGTTGCTCGATACCTTAATGGGTTAAGGCCAAGCATTCAGGAGGAGTTGAATCTGGTTTGAATGAACAGTATTGAGGAGGCATACCAGTTTGCCCTAAAATTAGAGGAAAAGTTAAACAAGAAGTTTGAGAGAAGATAAAATGGAAGAGGTCGTGGTGGAAGATCTAGTGGACGGTCATATGGTGGCCAAAATGAAGATTTGAAAAAGAAGGATGAGGCCAGTAGTAGCCAGAATCAGAGAGGAAATAATTCCAATTGCTTCCAGGATCAGAGTAATAGAGATCAGAGAGGAAGAGGAAGAGGACAAGGATCTGGAAGAGGAGGCTTCTGTGGAACATGTTTTCATTGTGGAGAAGAAGGTCATAGGGCATTTGAATGTCCTCAACACCAAGGAAGGACAGATAGGAGAAATGAAGGCCAGGCCAGAGTTTCACATGTAGATGAAGATGCCAGATCCTCACATTCTGAAGATGCTAAAAGAGGAGAAACGTTGATTAACAAAAGAGTCCTGCTGAGTGGTGAGAATGAACCTGAAAAAAAGAGGAGCCTGTTTCACACCAGGTGCAAGTGTGAGGGTAAGTGTTGTGATGTGATTATTGATAGTGGAAGCACTGACAATTTGGTGTTAGAAGAGATGGTGACAAAGCTGAAGCTCAAGAGACAGAAGCACCCACATCCATATCAGATTGCCTGGGTAAAGGATGACCACAAGGTCATGGTCAATGAACAATGCCTAGTGAAGTTCAAGATTGGCGGGTACCAAGATGAGGTACTGTGTGATATCATATCTATGGATGTATGTCATATGTTGTTGGGTAGACCATGACAGTTTGACAGATGTGCTGTACATGATGGTCATGCAAATACCTATTCCCTGACAAAGGATGGAATGCGACATAAGCTAAAGCCATTGAATGACATAGAAGAAAAGGTATGTGGTAGTGCAAGAATAACTTTTGTTGATGGAAGAAAGTTCTTAGATGGTATGAGGCATGAGCATGTGTGTTTTGCTTTAATTCCAAAAGCTGGTAAGGAGGAAGTAGAAGATGTTCCTGTAGAAGTTGTAGATTTGTTGGATGAGTTTTAGGATATTGTATCTGATAATGTGCTTGATGGATTACCACCAGTCAGGAAGATCAGTCATCGGATGGACTTGATCCTAGAAGCGAGTTTGCTAAATAAGGCAGCACACAAAATGACACCTATAGAAAGTGAGAAATTGAACATACAAGTACATGAGTTGCTGCATAAAGGACTGATCCGTGAGAGTCTGAGTCCCTGTACTGTACCAGCAGTATTAGCGCCAAAGAAGAATGGAGAGTGGAGGATGTGTACAGATTCCAAAGCAATAAACAAGATCACAATCAAGTACAGGTTTCCATTGCCACGAATGGATGATATTATGGACTGTTTGAGTGGAGTTGTGTATTTCTCAAAGATAGATATGAAGAGTGGATATCATTAGATTCAGATCAGAGAAGGAGATGAATGGAAGATTGCCTTCAAGACAAAGGAAGGATTGTATGAGTGGCTAGTCATGCCTTTTGGGCTAACCAATGCACCGAGCACTTTCATGCGGCTCATGAACGAGGTTCTGAAATTTTTTTTGGGTAAGTTTGTCATTGTTTACCTAGATGATATTTTGATCTTTAGCAAGACATTGGAGGAACATATGATGCATATTCATATGGTGTTTGAGAAGCTGAGAGATGAGAAATTGTTGATTAATTTGAAGAAGTGCAGTTTTGTGAAGAAAGAGTTAGTGTATTTGGGATTTGTAGTTTCAGCAGAAGGTCTAAAAATGGACCCAGAGAAGGTACAGGCTATCTTTGAATGGCCTACTCCAAGGAGTGCTACTGAGGTAAGATCTTTTCATAGTTTGGCTAGCTTTTACAAAAAGTTTATTAGAAATTTTAGCAGTATTTGTGGACCCTTGACTGAAACAATGAGAGGGGATAGAAAAGAGTTTAAGTGGACTAATGGGGCAGAAAAAAGTTTTCAATTGTTGAAACAAAAAGTTATAGAACAACCTATTTTAGCACTTCCAGATTTTAATAAGGTGTTTCAAGGAGATTGTGATGCTAGTGGTACTGCAATAGGAGCTGTTATGAGCCAAGAAGGTAAACCTGTTGCTTATTTCAGTGAGAAGTTAAATGATGCCAAGATGAACTATTT
The DNA here is from genome assembly GCA_027943335.1 of Chamaecyparis obtusa. Classification (NCBI taxonomy): domain Eukaryota; kingdom Viridiplantae; phylum Streptophyta; class Pinopsida; order Cupressales; family Cupressaceae; genus Chamaecyparis; species Chamaecyparis obtusa. The sequence goes on along the minus strand of BSBK01001818.1, from coordinate 350,819 downwards.
TGTTTATGATCAAGAATTTTATGCTATAGCTTAGGCATTAAAGAAGTGGAGACATTATCTACTTCCTAAGGAGTTTGTTTTGTATACCGATCATCAAGCTTTGCAATATTTGAATAGTCAAGGAAAGTTGAATCAGAGGCATTTGAAATGGGTTGAGTTTTTGCAAAGTTATACATTTATTTTGAAACACAAGAGTGGAAAGTCTAACAGGGTTGCGGATGCTCTTAGCAGAAGGCAACTATTGCTGATAGAAATGCAGATTGAAGTGGTTGGGTTCAAGGAACTCAAGAATTTGTATCCAGAGGATCCTAATTTTGGTGAAGCTTGGAAAGCTTGTACAGAACCTGTTACTCTAGACAGGATGAAATGGTTGGATTTCAACATCCAAGATGATATGCTATTCAGAGGGAGTCAATTGTGCATTCTACGAAGTTCTATGAGGGAGAATCTCATCAAAGAGAAGCACAGTGGAGGATTGGCTGGACATTTTGGTCATGATAAAACCCTTGCTTTGGTTGGTGAGAATTATTATTGGCCACAGTTGTAGCAAGATGTGAAGAAGTTTGTACAGAGTTGCAGAGTATGTCAGATGGTGAAAGGAGTGAAGTAGAATACAGGGTTGTATCAGCCATTACCTATACTAGAGAAGCCTTGGGAGGATATCAGTATGGACTTTGTTCTTGGTTTACCGAGGACTCAGCGGGGACATGATTCAATTTTTGTGGCGGTTGACAAATTTTTGAAGATGGCACATTTCATTCCCTGCAAGAAGACTAATGATGTTGTTCATGTAGCAGAATTGTTTTTCAGAGAAGTGGTGAGACAACATGGTTTTCCAAAGACCATAGTTTCAGATCGAGATACTAAGTTTGTTGGATATTTCTGGCAGACATTGTGGAAAAAGTTGAAGACATATTTGAAGTTCAGTTCATCACATCATCCATAGACTGATGGACAGACATAGGTGGTGAATAGAAGTTTGGGAAATTTGCTGAGATGTTTGGTTGGAGACAAGCCAACAGGATGGGATTTAATTTTACCACAGGTAGAATTTGCATACAATAATTCTGTTAACAAGAGCACTGGTAAATCACCATTCTAGATTGTATATGGAAATAGTCTAAGAAATGCATCTGAATTGAGAAAGATAGATAAAAGAGAAATAAGTAGTGCTGAAGCTGAGGATTTTGCAGAACATTTGAAGAACATCCATGGGGAGGTGAGGAAGCACATTGCCAAGATGAACATGCAGTATAAGGCTAAGGCAGATGAGAAAAGGAGGCATAAGGAATTTTAGGTTGGGGATGAAGTCATTGTTCATTTGCAGAAGGAGCGGTTTCCAGTTGGTACATATAACAAGCTGAAAATGAAGAAGTTTGGACCATGTAAGATACTGAAGAAGCATGATTCAGGAAATGCATATGAGGTAGAGTTGCCTAGTGAGCTGAATATTTCACCAGTGTTTAACATTTTAGATTTGACAGAGTATCATGAAGGAAGTGTTGAAGATGAGATCACAGTAGCACAGTGGAGTATTCCAGCAAGTAGTTCAGATACCAAGGAGATTGAAGAGATATTGGATAGTCGTGTTGGCAGAAGCACAAAGAACATGACATATGAAGAATATCTGGTCAAGTGGAAAGGATGACCTGTTGAAGATTTATCATGGTTGACAAAGGAAGAGGTTAACCATCTTGGTTTTCCTCTACACACCTGAGTCGTGACAAGGTAACTTCTCAAATTACCCCAAGTGTCTGATACTATCTTGTGTAGGGCTGCTATTTATGGAAACTTGCTATTTTTAGTAAGTTGGTCATACAATCTCGAAATGTTTTGATTTCACATGTGGAGGTTCATCTCAGTTGTATCAGCCTACTGGTAAAGTTTCATGGCTAGATCAGGTCTAGTTTTGAAGATATTGAAGATTTTCAATATTGGCAGCAAGGTATAGAAACTTCAGACTCAGTTTTGAAGGATTTAGAGGCCCCAGATGAGGTCAAAAATTTGGGTGATTGGTGCTTGCATGGTTCAAGCCTATAGAGCGCTTTGTGGCATTTCCAGAATGGGGTTATAATAGTCAATTGGTTCAACTGGCGATGACTTATGGTCTTCGGAAGTTGGGTCACCTGAAATGGCAGAAAATAATTTTCCTTCAAAATTTCTGTTTGGGTTTCAAAATTCATTTTGAGCCGACTTTGATGTAATAAATTGTAAAATAAAATAATTCTAAGTTTGGTCGGCCCTAAGGGCTAAATTTTTGGAACCTTCTCGGGCGATGGAAATTGCCTATATAAAGAAGGCCCGTAGTGTTGTCTAGGGCAGTTCTGGGTAGATTTGGGTAATGATTCGAGGCTTGTCCTACAGAATATTATAAGGGAATGCCCATGTGTCTTTGCATATTATAATTCTGAAAGTTTGTAATTCCACATTTGTGGAGATAATAAGAAGCCAATTTTCTCAATTGAAGGGGGCCTTATTATCTTCTTTTTATTATCTCCACAACATTGGTGGGGGCCTTAATCCTATTAGGGGGAGGAAGGCCGCTTCTTCTAAGGCTTATGGTTCCAATCCCAATACTGCTTCAGATAAAGTTAGGAAAGTCATTCCCACATCTAAAGGAATTGCCTTTGATGTGGATTCAGAGGTGGATGAAGAGATTTCAGAGAACTTGGAGGTTTTTTCAGATCACTTTGATTTGCCAGTTTTGGGGGTTTTGGCACAATCTTCCTCAGCTTCATGCCTGGTTTTTCCCCATGGCGAAAGGTTTTCTTGTTGCTAAGTTTGATGCTCAAGAGGATCGAAACAAGATTTTGGGTAGCCCTGTTTTCTCTTGGGAAAGTAAACATTTTCTTTTGTTGAAGCCTTGGTATGTTGATTTCAACCCAGCTACTGAGTCTTTCTCCAAATTCCTCTATCCCTACTGTCAAATATATAAGAGTGGCCAAATATATAAAAATCTCATGATGAACAAGAAAGCTATAGTTAGACGATCATTGCATGGTAGTGTTGAAATGTGCAGATTCTTTGTCCCAGCTTCACATTTTTGGACTTGAGATTAGAGGAGGTTACAACAATAAAGGAACATCACCTCTCACTTCTTCTGCAAAGAATGTGCACATTTCAACACTAGCATGCAATGATCCTCTAACTATAGCTTTCTTGTTCATCTTGACATTTTTATATATTTGGCCACTCTTACATGTGTGTCCCTTAATAATCTCATATTGTCATTTCTTTATGTTTATATAAAAGTCAGTCTTCAATAACTAAGCCCTCTATTTGTCCCATCTAATTACAATATATATATATTCAAGGGAGTAAATAAATCTACAATGCCCACAATTGAAGGATCGAACTGACATTTTATTTCTCTTTATCAATTAGAGACTATCAACCCCTAAAATAAACTCTTAAACAAAGCTTTAAGAAAGAAAAGAATATCTATTTAAAAAATAGAGTGAATATCCCTTCTAATTTGTTTTCTAATGTCTGTCATTGATACCTACAATAGATTCTTGAATGCTTTTACATTGACTTAGGATCAATGCAAGCGAGAGGTCAAGTTGAGAAAGGGATGGCCATGCTAGACATTCCTCTCTATAGGTTTATTCTATTTGGGATTTTAGTTATGATTTCAAGACTACTAATACGTAATGCTAGTTGTGGTGAAATATTAGTAAGGAGAACTACATGTAACTTTGACCTGTTTGGAAGTAGGAACGTAGGCAGCACTTGGGTTAAAGATACCTTTATGACCTCAAGTCCATACGAGAGGGTTTAGGAGGGCATGGATAGGGGGATAAATAATTTTTTTTTCTAAAGACTTTAAAATACATTCAAAGGGCCATGGTCCGTTGACAGAGGATGTATTTTTTTACTATAATGAATACAAATCAAGCTCAAATATTTCAGCTCTTTTCAGATTTCTTGTCTAGAACATCACATTTTCTATAGTTCTCAATTTTTGCTTTTAGAATTCTCTTAAAAGATGTAGGTTGAAAATGGAGATGTAAGTACTTCTGCAAGCTATCTGATGTAGGCTGAAGGTGGCTTGACAAATACATGTCATAAAAATAGACCATTCCATGGAGTAGGATCTTTGAAATACAAAGCATTCAGTGGAAGAGATTAGAAAAGCAGACCTATGCATAAATTTGCCTGACAAAATGATTGTATTTGAGATTGTCCCAAACACTAGATTGATGACCTAAACAAAACAATAGATTTCCACAAAAATATCTTAAGAAAATGCTAGGTTGAAGATGGTGACAAACTCATATAAATCATATATGCATAGGACATGTCTTTGAGAAGTTCAAAAAAAACATTGATACTTAAATATGCTACATAGATACAGAGATAGAATTGGCATGAAGAGAAGCCAAACTAAGTTGCTTTCACTTCAAAATGATATGCATAAGTTGTGTAGCATTTGTTGTAACTGTATTTTATCGTAGTTTAGCAGGTCACCAAAGAAAGTAAACAATGACATGTAGTTCTATTTGTAAATTACATTAGTTGTTTTGCTAGAGGACAGAAGGAACATTGGAGGGTTTGATAACCCTATATATCTTGGTATCATGAAGCATATAATTGACTACCTTGGCAATTCCTATGGCAACTCGAAGCCCTGCAAACCAGGACAGAGTCCTCTTTCTAATTTGCATGTTCTAAAAATGTTACTAAGCATATACATCATTTTGAAAATGCAGAGAATAAATATAAAATATTAAGATGATTTTCAACAAATTAAATATGGTATTGTAAATGTCCTTCGGAGATGAATTTATAGACCAAGAACCTGTGACATCCAGGGTACCCTAAAATTCTTGGATTATTAGTTTTTTTCTAATGTTTCCATTGGCATAACCCAATGATTGGAATCCCAAAGCCTTGGAAACAGAAGCACGAAAAACCCTTGGAAAGAAAATTATGTAAAATCCATGAAATCCCCAGAAACTGCAGAGATTAAACTTGTCATTTATAAAAAATTCATGGAAGCCCTTCTGAAATAAGAAAGAAACTTAGGCAAGTCCATTGGCTCAAATTCCCAGCAAGTGATCACAATTACTGTTCAAAATAATTGCAAAGTAGAAAAATCATGCAAAAATAAAACCGATTCATGATGAAACCCCAAATCTAGCAATCCAGATGAAAAACATCATCTTCAATCCCTATTAGAACAGTATGCACCATCGATGCCTTATTTTAGGTGATTATTTCACATAAGAAACACCAGTTCTAGATTAATAGCTAAGAAATGGCACAACAATTACAGTAAGGTATATGGAGAAATGAAATACTTGGTCAAATCAGTCACATAATGTGTTAAACAATCAGACTCCACATTTGACATAGAGCATTTTCACAATGCTCATTAGCTCCAGGTTTCAAAAAAACTAAAATGTGAACCCCTCAGGCTTAATTGAAACTAAATATAAGTGTAGTTCCCCAAATTAGGCTAAAAGTCTGGACCCCCAAACTAAAATGGAAATGTAGATCCACACATTGGAGACAATGATCAAATAGTTAAAATTTGTGGTGTTGTATAAAATTTAGCATCATCGAAACCAAATAAATATCCAAATGACTCAAAGAATGTCAAGCAACCTCAAAAATTTTCAAATAGCATAAATTAACATTGTCAAGGTGATAATTGAAAAATGATATGACAAAACTCCTCATTGTGCAAATTAAAATAATCTGATCCAGAGCATTCTTGAAACAAAATTACCATAACTAAACCGCATTATAGTTTTCTCAAAGCATTGCTCCATGAAGCACATCCACAATACATTGTATAAGCTACATGCCACATTTTTTCTTATAGTAGTGGTCTAGGTTAGAACCCTTATGGAAAAAGAAGTGAGTCACTGAGAGTTTTAGAGTATTTCAAAGAGTTGTCCTTACTAGCTAAGCATGTTTTAAGGTGTGAAGTGAGGTGGTAGAAAACTCACTTATACCCAAGTTTCAGATGACATTTGTAGATAAACTTGAGCTTCCATGTATCCTCAGGTATATTGGAAGAAGATTATTGGTTTCCCACTTTGACTCCAAGCATTTATGTAAACCCTTTACCAAGTAGGTGTTTCTATAAACCTCTTGGTCAAAGGTGGTCAAAGGATCACCTAAATGGTCAGTTAGGCTATGTTTAGAGTCTAGGTTTATGTTTTATTACCTTTTGGTTCATGTGGAACCCCAAAATGTTAGGAATTAGTTGAGTTGCTTATTGGGAGCAAAAAAAAGTGCAAAAATTGCACAAAATGTTGTCAACTTTGCAACTTTTGCAAAAACATTGTAACTAAACTTCCCAACAGTTTGGCCTCTATGAAAAATATCAGTTGTGGACGTTGGGAAATGTTTCTAAAATACCCCATATGGTCGGATCTGAGAAAAATGGTGTAATTTTGACATTTGAGCAATAAAATAAATACTTTTTCCTGTAATTCTGTGAGTTTTGTAATTGTACAAATATGTACGAATGAATGAAGGTCTGAGACCAATTCCAAAAGTAGTGCCTTTGAAATAGCTTTCATTTGCAACTGGGTTAGGCTCCTGAGGAGTTATTTTGAGCGATTTATCTATTTTTCTATGAGCAGGGGTCCCAAACCCTAAGCAACCTAGGGTTTCTCAGAGAAATGTCAATTTATCATCTTGCCACCATCATAAAAATCTAATTCTTGGTGAGATGAGGCTTTGACATGTTTATTTTATGATTATGGAAGTTATTTGCAAGTTAGAGTGTGCTATGAAGGGTGTAATACCCCAAAAATGGGCTATAAGTTCATTAATCTCCTACATCTTCAATTCAAACAAAATCGACATCAAAGTCCTAATCTAAGGCACATCTAAACATCATCGAATCATAATTGATTATCTTAAATTCTGCATCGGGGAATATTCTTAGTAATATTCTTAATCATCATAATTATCTTTAATTTTATAATTATTTGGCAATAAATCACATTTATCCTAAAGTTTGATTAATTGAATATTTTCATATTTAATTAATTAGATTTAATATTTGCCACTTAATTGTGTAATTAAATTTAATTCTATCTATTATTAATTGTATTATTTAATTTTGACAATAAATCTAATATCATATGAACAATTGATTAAATTCTTATTTAATTAATTAAAGCAAGTTGTCATTATTTAATAATATAGTTTTTAATAAAAGTTTGATTAAATAATTGATTAACCCATAAATCAATTGTTTTATTTTTAAAAGCAGTTAAGTTAGAAATAAATCACTTTATTATTAAATTAATTCATAAATAAAACATGCACAATCATAAAAGCAGACAACTATCAATTATCAATTAAAGCTAAACTCTATTTTGAGTTAAAACTTAGCTTTTGCATGTTTTTGTAAGTTAATTATCCTTTATTTAAAAATAACTCAAAAATCAACCTGAGTTATTTGAGTGATTTATGGCTTTTTTTCCCATGCACCTCCAAAGCCCTGGATTTCTATAAAAATAAGGCTCATCTCTTCATAATTCATCTCTCAATCATCTCGCAAATTGCAAACTTACTCTACAGGAATCATAGCATATCAGATTTGGAGAATTTGCACAATTGGAGCTTGAAAGAATCAACTTGCGAATTCAAAGCTTTGTGAGATCAATTTCAATTGCATAGTTTTTATATCTTAGCATAGAATTTCATAGTTTTTATATCATTGTTAGAATCTTCATTGTTAGATCATTTAGCATCCATAGCATATCAGTTTATCATTCTTATTGCATAGAAAATATCAAAAATATAGATTAATTGCATTCAATTTCATATCCATCTTTTGCATTCAAATCCTTCATTTAGGTGTCGTCTAGGTCACTGATCTCGATTACAATCTGAGAACATCAATCTCGCACCTATTAGAAGGCAGTAAATCGCTTGGTTAGATAGCTTTCAATTTTGCACGATTTTGATTATCACTAACCTCTAATGTTTTACTGAGTGTTGTGTCTATAGATCAGGTACAAATTTCACACACACATTTTTGGCGCCCACCGTGGGGCAACCCACCTTTGCATGCTGATTTTGATTCTTGGAGCTAAAACCCTAAAGTTTCAAAGATTTAATTTTATCTCCCAGACGGCTTAGATTTTTGGTCTAAATTTTTTTTTTCAGGTTGAACACATATTAGGAAAGCTTTGATAAAAAATTTAGAATTTTTTGAATTATTTTGAATTTTTAATAAATTTTTTTTGATTTTTCATAAAAAATTAATATCTGACGCAAATCAGCATATTTTTCTAAAATTTTTATATTTTCAGAAAGCTCTTAAAATTATATAGGGGGTCTATTCTTTGTATTTTAAATTTGGATGAAATTTAGTAGCTTGAATAGTCAATTTACAAAAACTAGTCTATTTTGATAAAATGGGTCTCTAGAGCACAAATGAAGAGATTTTTCTAAAATTTTTGCATTTTTGGAAAGCTCTCTATTTTTTAGTAGGGGTCTCTATTCTGAATTTCTATTTTTGTGGCCAAAATCATATCAAAAAAATTAGATCTTGTTGACTAGGTCAAATGCAGTGCAAAAAAATTAAAATTTTGTGATGGGTATGCACTTATTTTTCATATGATTCAATGAATGATATGAGTTGTCAGTTGGGTTAATTGCTGATTATTATTGCTGATAATAATTGATTTTTAGAGCTAACCCTATGGTTTTCATAAGTTAAATATATTTTGCATATCTTGTTTGCTTGTTTGCTTGTTGGAGAGTTCGTCACTTGCTTGCATGGAAAAGCTCAACAAGAATTGCTAAAAATCAGGTAAAATCTACTAAGCACATTGCGAGGATCCTAGGTATTCTCCTTCATCTAATAAAATTTTGATTTGGACTTAAAATAAATCTCTTATGTGTCTGGCTTGTGTGCATCTTTTCATGCTTTTGATCTCTTTCTACACACTTGCATAATTTGATACTAGGTTGTGATCCCTTAAGGATTCATTAAGTAGTCTTAGAATACTTGTGATTGATCTTGATTGCTATCTTGGGTTATTGGACTCGCTAATCCGTCAGCCCCTCATTTCTGCCCCATGGTTGCAATCTCAGCGCCATAAAGGGGAGGGGTCAACAGGATAGAAGTGTTAAGTGTTCCACTTGGCAACCCTTTTGTGCTTTTAGGAACTCACTTGTTTTCTAAGCTAGGGACTCATTTTCAGCTTGTGTGAGGTGTTAAGTGTTCCACCTTGTGGACTCATCTTTATTCTCTTTAAGCGTTAAGTGTTCCTCTTTCTACTTTTTGGGTACTTTTGGTAGATTTGCTTTCGGGAATATATCTATGCTCACATAGTAATTAGGCCCTATGAACACTATTCGTGATTCTTGAGAGATTGGATTCCTAGCAAAATCCTTCCTTGACGACGGAATCCTTGTAGGTAGGGAGGATACTTAGTGCATTTCACATTCAACTTGGTTAGTGAGTCTTCTCTTATTGATCGACACATTCTCTCTCCGGAGAGGTTGATAGATCACGTGGGGTTGATATCACGAGCTTTGGTGAATCAAAATTGGTTCATGCATCTTTTCTTATTGATTGATACATTCTCTCCCTGGAGAGGTTGATAGATCATGTGGAGTTGATATCACAGACCTTGGTGGAGCAAAACTTTGTCTTAGCGTGTCGGATTAATCTGCTTGCTTTGTTTGGGTTAAAAGTGAAGAGGTGTCAAAAACCTTGGATGTGGAGCCAAGTCCCCTTGTGGTATAAATCTGTGAGTCACCTTTAGAGAGGGTTAACTGTAGCGGACAATCCCTTCACAGGGAAAATTGCATTGACGGAACCTCAAGCGGTAATAGCCATTTTCGCCATGGTAGTGACAACCGCTATATAAATGTCCTTGTGGAGGAAATCTCCATAGGTATGGTTCATTGTTGGGTTGTCAGATCTCCCTAACAGCTCTTGAAGATTAAGTTCTCAGACTGTGTCAAAACCCTGGTGCATCGGGATTGGAGTTCACCCCTTTGAATCATAAAAGTTGCAGAGTCAAGCCATTACTAAAAACCCTAGAGAGGCCAATTTTTCATTCTCAGGTATATGTGTGTTATTGCAAAATTTTTTAGAACATACACAATTAGTACTCTCTGGGATTAGCACAATTTGGTCACTTGATTGTTCATGCGCAAGGTTGCTTTTGCCCTTGTTCATTGTTTTCAGATGTGCTTGGAATCACTTGCTTGCTATTCTGCATGCTTGTTTATCTACTTGGCTATTAAAAATGATCAAATCTGGTATAACCTTCAAAATCTAGATAATACAATTTGCAAACAATCCAAAACTGAAGACCTTAAATTTTGCAAAAATTGATGTAAAATCTTTCTGGAGTCAAAAGTCATTTCAAGAAGTCAAAAGTCGTACGAGTTTTGTCAAGTGTCATTTCAGTATTGCCCATCTGTCGTACGATTGAGAACCCAGTGTCATACGAGTTTTCAAACCAGCAAATTCAAGAAAGTCAAAACCCTATTAGCACCTGTCATACGAGTTTTGTCAACTGTCACTTCATTGCTACCCAACTGTCGTACGAGTTTAGCAACTGTCATTTCATAGACTACCCAGTGTCGTACGAGTCTGCAGAGTGTCGTTTGAAAAAATTTGAGAGAGTTGTCAAAAATTGTCAAATTGCAAGATATCCAATGTTTCCAGCCTAGTTCCAGAATCTGTCAAAAATATCATTGTGTCAGGAATAGAGCAATAGTTATTGAGAATCAGTACACATGTCTCAAAGAATCAGTACACATGAGGAAGAAATTTTGATCGCTGCTATGAGGAAATAGCTGCATGCTATGCAAGTTGAACTTAACAATCTTAAGAAAGAGAAGGAATCTAAAAAGTTCTCCATGGAGGCCCTTCGCCCTTTTCCATTTGATAAAGACTTGTACATGTCACCATGCCCGCAAACAAAATTTGAGCAATATGATACCTCTTCAACGGAGAGTGACACATCTAGCTTTGGAGACTATGATGACTATGACGACAGACAATGTAATGATACCTATGACACCTCTATTCTTAAGAGTCCTCCTCATCGTTCATTCTTGCTTACTACAAATGGGCCGTCACATTGGATAGATCATGATGGTCATCCATATGATTCTGATTTTGAAAGAGACTTTGATGGCTTTTGTGGACAATACCTTGATGATGATCCATCTACTACTGCTGAGGACTATAAAATACATCGTGCTATCTTGAAACATCAATATTATAAGAATCCTTCTCCTAAGGACTCTCCTGCTGAAAATAAAGATTATCTTCTCAAGCAAGATCATGTTAATGTTGAACCTTTGTCTAGTGATGGTTCCCTTCCATCCCCTACTTCCTCCAATACCTGTACATTTCTTAAAGCTTCCGAGTCTTTCAAATCTTTCACAGAACCTTCATCCGACACAAGCCCTGATACTTTTCATGCGGTTCCCTATAGTTATCCTCCAGGGCTACCTCTTAAAGAAACTCAAGCTAACCTTCACTTGGCTGCCAATACTTTCAATAATGCTAAACCTAAAGAGCCTAATCCTTTATGTTCTATAATCCCTACTTCAGCTAGTCCTCCACCATCTCTCCCAAAGTCATCCATACAATCCCAACATGCTTCCTTGTCCTTAGAAGTGGCTCCATGTCAAGAGGACTGTAAAAATGATGAAAAAAAGAACATAAAGAAAGATCAAGATCAAGAACCCTCCATGTCATCCACTCCTTTTCATGATGTCTCTTATCCACTTCATGGTTCTTTTGATCCTATAGACCCTTTTTCATGCCTTCCATCATGTCTTAAGTCTTCTCCTAAGCAAGATCAAGCTACTACTTACACTGTTGAGCTTATTGACAATCAAAATAACCTTACTATGCTTGCGCTTTCCAAAGATGATACTTCCATTAAGGTTGGTAAAAATGGTGTTGTTCCTTCCAATATTAAGCCTATTGAAAATCAAGAGAAAAATTATGCACTTATGCTATCCAAATATCCTTGTCAAGATCAAAGTCTTCCATCTTCTTGTTCTACCACTCCATGTTCACTTCCACTTTCTACTCTTCCTAAGTCTTTGCAAGCTTTGAACAATCCTATCAAAGAAGGTGCTCATATTCAAAATGTCCATGATTCTATTGAAAATTCTAATGCTCACTCTAAAGATGTTGATATCCTTGGTTGTCATATAGATGCTGATGAACTTATTGATTATCCTTTTGCGTCTTCCACTTCCATCCTTGGACCTCTTCCACCACTACTAAAGGCTTCACATCTGCCTTCCATCTTGGGTCCTTATGTCCCTTCACTTTCCCCTCCTAACTCTCCTAATTTTCCATCCATCTTAGGTCCTTACATACCTCCATCTCCTATCTTTCCTCAAGATCAACATAGATGCATACCCTTGAATCCTTTTCATCCACCCACCCATCTAAACTAGTCATATCCTCCTTCTTCCACAAGTCCCAAGTCTTTTGGAAGTAACTTGAATGTTCAGTACAAGAAAAAGAAACAATACAAGAATCCATCAAAAAAAGAAGATCACCATGTCTCCTCTAATAGACATCGAAACATAAAGTCAAAAGAGATATCTAAGAAAAAAACTACAAGACAAGTATGGGTTCCAAAATCCATCATTGAAGATATTCTCTCTAGATCATCAAAAGGAAATAAAAAGCCTATGGCTATATGGATTCCAAAGTCTCTCTTGAAAGATTCCAAAGGCTTCCACTTCATTTCCCTCCAAAAATATTCTTTCATTCCATGCGCCTAAACCTCAACCTCTGCTATCCATTCACCATATTCCTTCACATATTCCTTCATTCACATTTCCTCCACCCTCTTGCCACCCTTCAAGGTGTGTGTTTACATTGATCTTGCCTTCCTTTCCACCTACCCTTTCACAATCCTTCCATGCATTATCCTTCTACCTTCTATCATTTTTCCTCATTTGCCTATTCCTCCTATCTTCCAACCTCACTCGCTTTACATAAAACTTTATCCTCCATTTTTCTCTTCCATCTCCCTTTCCCTATCAGCATCTTTGAGCATATCATTTTGAATCCTTAGAATATCATGGTTTATCCTTTCAAGGAGCATTATCTAGCAAGCTTGCCTTCTAAAAATAAAAAAATAAAAAAAAATTGAAAATGTGCCCTGGTGAAAACCTGGAAATAGGCGCCTTGGTAGCAAAAGTAAAGAGAAAAAAAATTTCATCCTAAGGTGAAAACCACTCCCTTGTGGTGCCTTGGATAAGTAGCATGATGAAAACCTGGCAATCAGGCATCATGCATAGTTCTTCTACATATTTCATCCATTTCATCTTCTCTTTTTGATCTTGACAATCTTGATCTATACACGAACATTTGGCTATTTTGTGAGTTGTCTGATGATGATCTTGCTTTCAATCCCTTCCTATTTAGCCTTCATATTTATTTTCCTCCATTCATTTTCACCTGTCGCTATCCTTTTCCCCTTTGGTCTTGATCTAAGAAAGAAAGAGTAAAACACGGTGCTATGAAGCCTCTTGACATGTCTACTCCTTTGGATTGCATCCTTTCCTGCTCTTGCATTATGATTTTGTGACTTATCCTATGCTAGCCTTTCATTGCTTGTCCAAATGTGCTTGGGTATTCTTGAGGAGTTTTCCCTTGAGGATTTCTTCCCTTCATTATCCTTTATTCTCTTGGCTTCCATCTCTTCCACCAGCTTGTCAATCCCTCTTGTTCTCCACATTGCTAGACATTGGGACTGCATGATATGATCTTGGTTGGGAGTTTGCAATGGAAAAAGAGCTACCAATATCAGAACTAGTATCAAAACCAGTATCAAAACCAGTATCAGAATCAGTATCAGAACAAGTATCAAAACAAATATTAGAATAAGCATCAGAACTAGTATTAGAACCAGTATCAGAACTAATATCAGAACCAGTATCAGAAAAAGTATTAGAACAAGTATCAGAACCAATATCAGAACAAGTATCAGAATTAGTATCAGAACCAATATCAGAACTAGTATCAGAATGCCTACTGGGGCTAAACCATTCACTTTAGTTTATGGGTTTGAAGCGGTACTACCTATTGAGGTTGAAATCCTATCACTTAGAATCAGAATGCATGGACTTGTCACTGATGAAGACTACAGAGTGTCTAGGTTACAAGAACTTGAATTACTAGATGAGCGCAGGCAAGCAGCGTATGATCATCTCAGAGTATATCAGAAGAGAATGTCTAGAGGCTACAACAAGAAAGTCAGACATAGAGAATTTTAGGTTGGTGATCTAGTCTTGAGAGAAAATCCTAAAAATCAATCCCATCGAGAACGCAAAGGGAAGTTCGAACCCAATTGGCTGGGTCCCTTTGTTATCACTACTACTTTTGGCTCTGGTGCCTATCAATTCTCAACGACTGAAGGAGAACCGCTCCAAGAACCAATCAACATTCTCCATCTGAAGAAATTCTACGCCTAAGGCATTCAGTGCTTGGTTAAATATCTTTAAAAAATCCTAAAAATCAGAAAAAGTCCTGAAAAAATGAACATCTTGGTGAAAACCTAGCAATAGGCGCCTTGATGATTCACAAAAAAATAAAAAAATATCAAAAGTACAAAAAAATTGAAAAAATGAAAAATACAAAAAAAAAAAAGAAAAAAAAGTGCCTTAGTGAAAACCTGGAAACAGGCGCCTTGGTAGCAAAAATAGAATCTCTGCCAAGATGGTGAAAACCCGACAAACAGGTGCCACTTGTTCAAAATGCTCCATCTATCAGCACAATCTTGGTCTTTCCCAGCTTTCAGTCTTGCTTTAGTTTGTACATATCTCCCGGTTTGTTTCAACATTTCCAGTTTTCAATAAGTCGGTCTGTACACCAATCGGCTCAAGCGTCTGTATCCTATCAATGTTTAACACTTGGGGGCAATCAATGTCATATCCTATGGTCTCCCATGTATCTTAGATGGATGATATCTAGTCAAAGTCCTTTGAAGCTTCATGTGAGTCAGTCAGTCAGTCTTGTCTCCAGAAAGGATTTTGCATCTACAACAACACAATCAAACATCAAACATCAAACTGAAAACAATCTATGCTTTTTTTACATCCTTTTATCTCCTTGTATGCTTACTGATTCGTATTGAGATTTTTGCATATTGTGTCCCTTTGAGCTCTTCGATGATGTCCTTTATAGGATTTAGAGAGTGATGACTGGGGTCATAATCTTTTCTTTATCTTCTGCTTGTATGTGAAAATCTAACAACTTTGAAAATTTTGGATTGAAATGGTGTCCGACTGTAAGAGCCTCTATCTCAAATTGGATGGCCATGCGTACCTTGACCATTGATACCCAGAAAATTTAAGGAGGTTTGATCTAACTATTGTCTTTTTGAGTGAATTCTTTCTCCTACTGTGAAACACGATCTTACCTAAGGAGGTGAACGATAAAGGGTGACTACAGGTAATTCACACTGGATTTAGAATGAACTCTTGACTGTTTGATTTATGTTTTGATGCTTGTACAAATTGCTATATCAAAATGGACATGATATTCAGGTCATCCTGGCGTTTGTGCCTTGATGCTTATATCTAATCCGACATTCTGAAAACAAATCAATATTCATATGTCCATGGTCGTATAACCAGTGGGTGTTGTATTGATTCTTGCGCATACAAATCGATATTCATATGTTTATAGTTTCATGGCTAGTGGGCATTGTATTGATTTATCTGGTTACCTAAAAGTTCAATGATGATAACAAATTGACACATGATCAGTGACTAGGTCCTAGGTCTTAGGTTGCATTTCATTTTGCATGTCTCTTTGCATTTTGCCTGTTTGCATGATCTCACAATGGCTAAACGAACTTCAATGCTTAAACAATTCACCACTCACATCTTCAAATCTAACAAGAGTTGAATCTCACATGAAGGTTCCTCCAACGAAATAGCAAGCAGAATCCTTTTTTGGGATCAAAATCAAAATCTGAGATCATTCATATTATTAACTACTTGCATATTCGACCTTCAATCATCACAGAAATCCAGTATTCAACTTAACTGATTATCTAACATCAAACTATCAAAATTTCAACTTGGTCAACCATGGTCAACTCATGGTCAAACCTAGTCAACCTTGGTCTTCAGGACCTCTAAACGATGCAGAATGCACTCTTGAACATGTATAACCACTTTTACCATCAATCAACATACTTTTGAGCTCTCAACACTGACTTTTCTTGTCAGATTTCAATTTTAATCCCGAAGGGGGCATGTTATTGCACATCAATTCAAAGTCTGTAAATCAAAATTCTATCAATCAAGTCTATCAATATCTTTCATCAGTGATCAAGACAAACAATCACGTCTAGTTACTGATTCATCAAAAGTCCTCATCGCTCGGGGCAAATCTATCATCACTTGGGGCATATCAGATTCATCAAGATCCATATCAATCTAGTATTCTCTTAATCTTGTAAACTGTATCAGTTTTTGCAACCATCAGATCATAGTGTTCTTTCCTTGGTTCTTCAGCAACTGAAGGGTTTGGACGTGATACTTGCTAGTTCTGCTAAGACAATCAAGTCTAGAACGGGTCACTCACTTCTTTGCAATCCTAAAATTTGGAATCAGACGTTTTGACACTTTTTCACAATCATAGGTTCATTTGCTGTTATAGTGAACATTATCTTTGGTCATTCAAGACCTATTATCTCCATATCAATTCAATATCAATCACTTTCTATCTCATATCAATTATCAATTTCAAACATCAGTTTCATATCTTTATCAAACACAGACTATCTTTGAACCACTGCGCTTCGCACAGTAATTCAAAGAGGGGCAAAATGTAATACCCCAAAAATGGGCTATAAGTTCATTAATCTCCTACATCTTCAATTCAAACAAAATCGACATCAAAGTCCTAATCTAAGGCACATCTAAACATCATCGAATCATAATTGATTATCTTAAATTCTGCATCGGGGAATATTCTTAGTAATATTCTTAATCATCATAATTATCTTTAATTTTATAATTATTTGGCAATAAATCACATTTATCCTAAAGTTTGATTAATTGAATATTTTCATATTTAATTAATTAGATTTAATATTTGCCACTTAATTGTGTAATTAAATTTAATTCTATCTATTATTAATTGTATTATTTAATTTTGACAATAAATCTAATATCATATGAATAATTGATTAAATTCTTATTTAATTAATTAAAGCAAGTTGTCATTATTTAATAATATAGTTTTTAATAAAAGTTTGATTAAATAATTGATTAACCCATAAATCAATTGTTTTATTTTTAAAAGCAGTTAAGTTGGAAATAAATCACTTTATTATTAAATTAATTCATAAATAAAACATGCACAATCATAAAAGCAGACAACTATCAATTATCAATTAAAGCTTAACTCTATTTTGAGTTAAAACTTAGCTTTTGCATATTTTTGTGAGTTAATTATCCTTTATTTAAAAATAACTCAAAAATCAACCTGAGTTATTTGAGTGATTTATGGCTTTTTTTCCCATGCACCTCCAAAGCCCTGGATTTCTATAAAAATAAGGCTCATCTCTTCATAATTCATCTCTCAATCATCTCTCAATCATCTCGCAAATTGCAAACTTACTCTACAAGAATCATAGCATATCAGATTTGGAGAATTTTCACAATTGGAGCTTGAAAGAATCAACTTGCGAATTCAAAGCTTTGTGAGATCAATTTCAATTGCATAGTTTTTATATCTTAGCATAGAATTTCATAGTTTTTATATCATTGTTAGAATCTTCATTGTTAGATCATTTAGCATCCATAGCATATCAGTTTATCATTCTTATTGCATAGAAAATATCAAAAATATAGATTAATTGCATTCAATTTCATATCCATCTTTTGCATTCAAATCCTTCATTTAGGTGTCGTCTAGGTCACTAATCTCGATTACAATCTAAGAACATCAATATCGCACCTATTAGAAGGCAGTAAATCACTTGGTTAGATAGCTTTCAATTTTGCACGATTTTGATTATCACTAACCTCTAATGTTTTACTGAGTGTTGTGTCTACAGATCAGGTACAATTTTCACACACACAAAGGGTTTTGATCGCAATTAGGTAGACATCTCCATGTGGCTACCTATGCACAGTCTAGAAGATTGAAGGGTTGGAGCACTTTGGGGTGGAATCAAGGCTTGAGGGTAAGTATTCTAGTAGGCCTAGTGAAGAATTTGAGGGTAAGTATTCTAGATCTCATGATCAAGTCTAGTGCTTTGAGGTTATTAATTTTGCTAATAAAGGGTATCCAAAATAGTAAAAACAACAATCAAAACTTGTGTTTGTATGAAGTTGTAGTCAAAAATCTCTCTGAGAAGGGCTACAAGGTTTAGGACCCCTTAAAGAAGAAACTACCCTCTAGAACCCTAATAGGAAGGTTTAGGCTATTGGATCATGTTCTGGTCAACAATGGTGACAACTTACACGATGAAAGATGTCTCTCCTCATGAGTTTATCCCTACCCATGCTGCACATCTCAAGCCATCAGGAAAGGTACTTGAACATTTTTTAGAATAGGAAAAAGAAAATTGTTGGGCTTTTGAATCTTTTTTTTGTACAAATCAAATGTTTGAAAGTCATTTAATTGATGGATATTGGAATGAATATTTACAGATTGAATTACCACATTGGACGTGTTGTGGGTCCACAACACACACCCCATTTTTGGTCCTTTGACCATGGGGACCCCCCCCTTCTTTTTTGAGTTTGGGTTCATCTTTCTCCTGGGTTCCTTGAACCATATTCGAAGAGGGCTTGTGGAGAAAGCTAAGTCCTTTTTCGACCTTTCGCACTTTCGGTGTTTCAGACATAGGTGGGTCATCCAACCTATGAAATGCTGAAACACCGAAAAGGCAAAAAGCTTAGCCTATCTTTCGATGTTTTGGCCTTTGAAACACCAAAAGACAGTGAGGTCATTTGACTTCAGGGTTTTTGGCCTCTAAAACCCCGAAGTTTGATGACATCACCCGCCAGCTATATAAATGAACCACACATTTTTATTACTCACTTTTCTTTTTGTGCTTCTGTGTCTCGAGCTTCATGCATCCGTGTTG
The DNA here is from genome assembly GCA_027943335.1 of Chamaecyparis obtusa. Classification (NCBI taxonomy): domain Eukaryota; kingdom Viridiplantae; phylum Streptophyta; class Pinopsida; order Cupressales; family Cupressaceae; genus Chamaecyparis; species Chamaecyparis obtusa. The sequence goes on along the minus strand of BSBK01001818.1, from coordinate 331,725 downwards.
ATTCTTCCTCACCTTTCTGTTGGAAACAATTGTCTGAAGGAAATTGCTACTCAAATTATGTATTGTCTTTGATGTCACACAATGTCATAGTCTGCAGTAATCAGTTCCTACCGAGCTCAGTCAGTCTACCAGACAAAGAAGATTAGTGCTTACCGAGTCCACTCGGTTATCAAAGAAAATTAGTGTCTACCGAGTTCAGTCGGTTACCAAAGGAAATTCAGCATTTACTGAGTTCAGTCGGTCATCAAAGGAAATTTAGCATTTACCAAGTTCAGTCGGTCGTCAAAGGAAATTCAGCATTTACCGAGTTCAGTCGGTCGTCAAAGGAAATTCAGCATTTACCGAGTTCAGTCGGTTATCGAAGGTAAAAGATTGTCGATGTTTACCGAGTTCCCTCGGTCTCCGAAAGATTGTAAAAGTTATGGTCACCGAGCACTGTCGGCCCTTGAAGGATTTTTGCAAATAAAGTTTGCTTAATTCAGTCGACTGTTATGCTAAATAATGTCGATTTGACAAATCTAAAATCATATAAATAAAAGGTCAAATGTGAAAAATAAATAAGAAATATAGCAGAAGATTTAAAAAGAAGAAAGACAGAAAAGGTGTGTGCGAATTTGTGAAGGATGATCAGATATCCTTGAGGTGCAGCAGAGATTTATTCGATCAGGAAGGATCAGACTTATGCAGAACAAAGATCTGTAATCAGCAAGGCAGTTGCATTACTATACAGGTCATTTTCATTGTTACCTTTTTACCATTGTAACAGTGAATTCTAAATCTCTTAACCGAGTTGGTTTAACAACCATATTGTAAATCCTCTAACAAGGTGACAATTCCATTGAATTGTTTTCAAGACCTCTTACCAGGCCACTCCTAGCAGGGTGATTAAATCCTCTAACAAGGTCACACCTAACAGTGTGTTTTGTAACCTTTTACCGGGTTTGCTTCTAACCGGGCATCACTTCAGAAAAGTGAAAATCAGTATCTAGATACATTGGTGGTTTTTCCCATATTGGGTTTCCACGTTAAATCTTGTGTCTCTTGTGTTCTTAATTGCTATCTTAATCATATACATGTGCTGATGAATATCTAAAGATATTTTGCTGATACTTTCTGCATCTTCAAAGTTACTGCAATCTATTTACCGAGTGCTAAAACAGATAATATTCTTTAAAATATCCTAAGGGATCTGGAAAGAAATAATTATGAAGTGTTTTATGGTTGACTGATTCACCCCCCCCCTCTCAGTCACTTCATCCATATTCCATCAATTGGTATCAGAGCATTTGGTGCTTGCAGGAAGGGTTTCAAGGACCTAAGCTAAAGATCAGGATGTCTTACAAGAGGGAAATTCCAAAGCTCAACAGAGATAACTTTTCAGCATGGAAAGGTATCATGCGACTTCATCTGGCTTCCATTGGTGATTCAGGATGCAAATACATTGATGAAGAATACACAGTCCCTATTGGTGCATTAACTATTGAAGACATTGCAGAGAAAAAGACTCATAACACCATGATGATAGACATTGCATCTGCTCTCAGCTATGAAGAATTTGATGATATTAAAGAATGCACTACTGCATATGAAATGTGGATGACACTAAAGAAAATATATGGTGGTGATGCAAATGTGAAAAGAGCCAAAACAGAAAGCCTAAGAGGACAGTTTGACAAGATGAATATGAAGGAAGATGAAAACATTGCAAAATATGTTGAAAGAATCAAAGCAAGTGTAAGTGCAATTAGAACTTCTGGAGGAACAATCTCTGATGAAACTGTTATAAGTAAGGTACTCAGAACATTACTCCCTATCTATGCAATAAGAGTATCAGCTATTCAGGAAAGAAGATGTGAAACAAACCACAATATAACTTTGGATGCTTTAGTTGGAAGATTGACAACTTTTGAATTAGACAACTATGATAACCATGTTCCAAATTCCAAAAATATTGAATCAGCATTTGAGGCCAAGGTTTCACTAAAGAAGAACAATAAAATTAAAGAAGTTCAGTCAGAAAGTGAAGAAGTATCAGAAGAAAGTTCTGATAGTGATCTTGAAATTGTAGAAGCATTACTTGCAAAGAAGTACTCTAAAGGGAAAGGTAAATATAAAAGTAAAACTCCTTTAATTTGTTTTTCATGTGAAGAAATTGGACATATTGCAGCTAGGTGCCCAAACAAACAGGTCAAGGAAGAGAAGAGAGGTCACAAGTACTATGGCAAAAAGAATTTCAAATCATTCAAGGATAAAGGTAAGAAAACATGTTTTATGGCTAAAGATTCTAATGATAGTGAAGAAGAAATTGTCTTTATTGCTATAAAAGATGAATCTGATGATGATGAAGATAAGATGGCACTTATTTCTCATATAAGCAAAGATGATATTTGGATAATAGACAATGGATGTTCACACCACATGACTGGTGACAAGACAAAATTTGAATATCTAGAAGACTATGATAGTGGCAATGTAAGATTTGGAAACAATGAACCTTGTTGTATAAAAGGAAAGGGAAGAATCTCATTAACCAAAGAACTCATATGTGATAATGCTTATTGGGTTGAAGGACTAAAACATAATCTTCTAAGTGTAGCACAGCTAATCAACACTAGTTTCAAGGTTGAATTCATGAATGGTCAAGCAAGACTGCTGGATGAAAAAGGAAAACTCATTGGATCAGGCAAACAAACAAAAGGTAACTTATTTTATCTTGATCTCAGTGAATATTCATGTTTTATTGCTCAAATTGAAGAAAGTTGGCTATGGCACAAAAGGTTATGTCATGTGAATTTTGATAACATGATAAAAATAAGCAAATTCAAGAAGGTTAGAGGCATTCCTACTTTGAAGAAACCTGATACTGGTCTATGTAAGAATTGTCAGATTGGAAAAATGAGTAAAACTAGTTTCAAGAGTAAGAACTATCAGTCTAAAGAGATTTTGGAAATTGTACATACTGATTTATGTGGACCTATTGGAATACAAAGCTATATTGGAGAAAAATTCTTTATTCTTTTCGTTGATGATTATTCTAGAATGATGACTGTTATGTATTTAAGAGAAAAATCAGAAGCATTTGAAAAGTTCAAATGGTACTTAGCAAGAGTGGAAAAGGAAACAGGGAAAAGATTGAAATGCTTAAGATCAGACAGAGGTAGTGAATTCATCTCCCATGATTTTAACAATTTTTGCATTGAAAGAGGAATCAAAAGGCAGGTATCAGCTCCTAGAACTCCTGAGTAGAATGGAATAGCAGAAAGAAGAAACAGATCTATTATGGATTGTGCAAGGACTCTAATGATAGAAAAGAACATCGCTATAAAGTACTGGAAGGAAGCTATCAACACTGCAATTCATACCTTAAACCGAGTACAATTGAAGAAAGACACATTCAAAACTCCTTATGAATTATGGTATGGCTATAAACCCAATGTAAGTTACATGAAAATATTTGGTAGCAAGTGTTATATCTTAAAAGAATCCAGAAGAAATAAATTTGATGTGAAAAGTGATGAAGGAATATTTCTAGGATATTCTAGCAAAAGCAAGGCATACAAATGTCTGAACTTATCTACTCACAAAGTCATAGAAAGTATACATGTAAAATTTGATGAGTTTGCAGAAAATACTGAGGAAGAAAGCAAAAGGGAACCTGAGAACTACAGAAGATTCGTTTACATTGAACCTGAAACATTGGCAGACACAACTATCAATGAGGAAACTATATCTACCGAGCCGAGCACAGTTACCAAGTCACAAACCAAGTCACAAACCGAGTCATAGGAAGAAGTTCAAACCGAGTCACAGGAAGGAATTCAGACCGAGTCTCAGCCTGAAGTTACCGAGCAAATATCTACCGAGCCCGGGCAACCTGAAGAAGAGATCCTAGAAGACAACAGCAGGAATCATTCAAAAAGCAAGGAACCTATACTAGCCAAATATGTCAGAAGACATCATACACCAGATCAAATTATTGGAAACAAATCAGATGGCACTATGACAAGAAGCAAAGCTAAAAGGTACATGTCTGCTTACTGATTTTGAACCTAGAAATATCAAAGATGCATTGGAAAATGAAAGTTGGATTGAAACAATGAATGAAGAATTAGAACAAATACAAAAGAACAAAACATGGACTCTTGTACCTAGACCTAAAGATAAGAATGTAATTGGAACAAAATGGGTATTCAGGAATAAGTTGAATGAAGATGGTCAAGTATCTAGAAACAAAGCTAGATTGGTATGTAAAGGTTATTCTCAAGAAGAAGGTATAGATTATGGAGAAACTTTTGCTCCTGTTGCAAGATTAGAAGGTGTAAGAACTCTACTTGCTTATGCAGCACACAAAGGATTTAAGGTATATTAGATGGATATAAAATCTGCATTTCTCAATGGAATTCTTGATGAAGAAGTCTACATTGAACAACCTGAAGGTTTTGTTGATCTAGATAAAAAGGACATGGTCTGCAGGTTACACAAAGCATTGTATGGTTTAAAGCAAGCTCCTAGAGCATGGTATGAAAGACTCCATAACTATTTGATTCAGATTAATTTCAAAAGAGCAAATGATAACAGCAATCTGTATATTAAAGAAGGACCGGATGACAAAATTGTATTGGCAGAAATATTTGTAGATGATACTATATTTACAGGGAATGAGGATCAGTGCAAAGAATTTTCAGAGCAAATGAACAAAGAATTTGAAATGTCTATGTTTGGTTTAATAAAATTCTTTGTTGGTCTTCAAATTCAACAAAACAAGAATGGTATATACATTACTCAATCAAAATACATTAAGGAAATACTTAAGAAATTTGGTATGGAAGATTCAAAACCAGTTGGTACACCCATGTGTACTGGACTGAAACTTACCAAAAATGATGATTCAAAAGAAGTTGATCAGACCCTATACCGATTTATGATTGGAAAATTGCAATATGTAGTACATACAAGACCTGATATTGCCTTAGCAGTCGGTATAGTAGCTAGATTCTCAGCAAAACCTAAGGAAAATCATATGATGGCAATCAAAAGAATCTTAAGATACTTAAGAGGAACTGAAGAATATGGTTTGTGGTATAAATTTGGAGGCAATCTAGACTTAAAAGTGTTTACTGATGCTGATTGGGCAGGGAACATTGATGACAGAAAAAGCACAAGTGGTGGAGCATTTTTTTCTTGGAAAAAGACTGGTATCCTAGACTAGTAAAAAGCAGAATTGCACATCTCAATCCACAGCTGAAGCAGAATATGTTGCTGTTGCAGTAAACTGTTCAAATATTGTTTGGTTTAAATAGCTATTAGAAGGTATGAAGGTTGAAATCACAGAACCAGTTGTTATATTTTGTGACAATACCAGTGCAATAAACATTTCAAAGAATCCAGTGATGCATTCCAAAACCAAGCATATTGCTATTAAATATCACTTTGTCAGAGAATTGGTGCAGGACAAGGAAATCAGATTAGAATATATTCATACAAAAGAGAAGATTGCAGACATTTTCACCAAACCATTACCTACGGATGCATTTGTGTATCTAAGAGGTAAGTTAGGGGTCATTCCCCTATCCGAGGCTCACTAAATACAGTTTTAGTGATGCATCAACCAGAACATGATTGAAAACCAACCTGTTGATGCAGCATATTCAAGGAATCATTGCATATGAATCAGTACTTGAGGTACATTAATTTACACCGGTATTATGTGAATTGTCTTTGGCATGTGTTGTCAAAGAGGGAGTGTTTGCTATGTCTTTGCTATTACTTCAAGAAATTTTTCAATAATCAAAAGGAAGAATTTTCAAGAAAAAGGAAGTTTGCTGACAGAGGGAGATTTGAATCTAAACCGAGCTAATTCTTTCAAATTTCTTATGCTATGACATATTGTGTTGCCATCAATGCCAAAGAGGGAGATTTTTGGAAACAATTGTCTGAAGGAAATTGCTACTCAAATTATGTATTGTCTTTGATGTCACACAATGTCATAGTCCGCAGCAATCAGTTCCTACCGAGCTCAGTCGGTCTGCCAGACAAAGAAGATTAGTGCTTACCGAGTCCACTCGGTTATCAAAGAAAATTAGTGTCTACCGAGTTCACTCGGTTACCAAAGTAAATTCAGCATTTACCGAGTTTAGTCGGTTGTCAAAGGAAATTCAGCATTTACCGAGTTCAGTCGGTCGTCAAAGGAAATTCAGCATTTACCGAGTTCAGTTGGTCGTCAAAGGAAATTCAGCATTTACCGAGTTCAGTCGGTTATCGAAGGTAAAGGATTGTCGGTGTTTACCGAGTTCCCTCGGTCTCCGAAAGATTGTAAAAGTTATGGTCACCGAGCACTGTCAGCCCTTGAAGGATTTTTGCAAATAAAGTTTGCTTAATTCAACCGACTGTTATGCTAAATAATGTCGATTTGACAAATCTAAAATCATATAAATAAAAGGTCAAATGTGAAAAATAAATAAGAAATATAGCAGAAGATTTAAAAAGAAGAAAGACAGAAAAGGTGTGTGCGAATTTGTGAAGGATGATCAGATATCCTTGAGGTGCAGCAGAGATTTATTCGATCAGGAAGGATCAGACTTATGCAGAATAGAGATCTGTAATCAGCAAGGCAGTTGCATTACTATACAGGTCATTTTCATTGTTACCTTTTTACCATTGTAACAGTGAATTCTAAATCTCTTAACCGAGTTGGTTTAACAACCATATTGTAAATCCTCTAACAAGGTGACAATTCCATTGAATTGTTTTCAAGACTTCTTACCAGGCCACTCCTAGCAGGGTGATTAAATCCTCTAACAAGGTCACACCTAACAGTGTGTTTTGTAACCTTTTACCCGGTTGGCTTCTAACCGGGCATCACTTCAGAAAAGTGAAAATCAGTATCTAGATACATTGGTGGTTTTTCCCATATTGGGTTTCCATGTTAAATCTTGTGTCTCTTGTGTTCTTAATTGCTATCTTAATCATATACATGTGCTGATGAATATCTAAAGATATTTTGCTAATACTTTTTGCATCTTCAAAGTTACTGCAATCTATTTACCGAGTGCTAAAATAGATAATATTCTTTAAGATATCCTAAGGGATCTGGAAAGAAATAATTGTGAAGTGTTTTATGGTTGACTGATTCACCCCCCCCCCTCTCAGTCACTTCATCCATATTCCATCACGTTCATCGCGTTCATTTGTTTCCCCCTCGCCATTAGCGCCCTGTTTCATTGCCTCCTCCCTTGCACCTTGTTGCAGGTAGGCACTCCCATTCTCTCCATTTTTCCTGCTTCCTCTTCATCATCTTCCTTGTTTTGGGTTAGGGTTTTTGTCCCCTTTATTACTTGTTATTGGGTTAGGGTTTGTTTGGTCAAGCTCGCACCTTCTGGGTCTCCTAGGGTCTCATACCCTTGAGGCCTTGGTTGGGTTGAGTTGATCGGGTCGCCTTTGTTCATTTTTAGGTTAAGGTTTTGTTTTTTTAGTCACGTCCAAGCAGTAGGTTCCATACAAAACATATTCACAATGCATAAAATTGATGTCTTCAAAACTTGTAAAACAAAAATAGCAAAATTATTTGAAGCCTAGGTGTCAAATTTTGAAAATTATATGAGGAAAATTAGGGATGTTTCAAGCATTAATTTTTAATTTTTAATTTTTAGAGAGAGAGTATTTTGGAACCAGGGCTATAAACAATGTCAATTACTACTATGTCATGTGTCTTTGACTATGTTTTACTATTTGTTGATCCATCACTCAAGACACTGATCACTTCTTGAGATATTTCTGAATTTTTCATGATAAGGGCCCATTTGTTTCATGGAATTCGTGTATGTTGGTGTTGCCCTAATTTTCCTTCCATTCAAATTTGGCCTTGGTTTTTATGTCAGCCCTTCACCTCCTCAGTCCTTTGAGAAGCTCCAAAAAATTTCATGGCTTTATCTATTCCCCCCTGGTCTTTGCAACTATTTTTAGGTCCCTGGCTAGGTGAAAAGTCCTTAAAAAAATTCATAAAACTAGTTGTTATGCCAAAAAAACCCTAAGAAGCCCTAGGTCATGTTCTAATTTGTTGTTACTTTATCGGCCACTTAAGTCACTCAAATACCCATGTGTGCTAAATTCTTATTTGTCGGTCACCTATTCTCTTATTTCCCCGACGGTTACCTTTTCCTTTTGAGGATTCAGCGACTGCAGTATTTCTCTCAATCGCTTAATGTTTCATGTGACTGCTAAATAGCTAGTGACTCAGTGAGTGGTTAAAATTTCCTTTGGTTGCATGGTCACTTAATGATTTGGCGGTCTCAGATTTGTGGGGTCCCAGTGTAGCAAAATCAACGATCATCGTAAGTTCGCGAAGGGTCTATCAGAGGCTTGCGATCTTGCGACAACCGTTGATTCTTCCAAGTGTGCTACACTTCAAACTTGTGTGGGTCCATTGCCATGTATTTTGATGTGGAGGCTCCTGATTGGCTGAAGGTTGTGATGTGTAACCTTGTCAGAGCGGGCCCGACAGATTGTGTCCCTTTGAATCCTACGGGTGGCGCATGATCTCATGGGTTATGTCAGAGCCATGAGATCATGTGTCGACCGTCGATTTCACTTTGTTATCAGAGCCTTGTGGGTGGGTCCTCATTTTCTGATGTGCTCATCTTCTATTGGTCCACATAGTGATGACTAAGATTTGTCAGTTGGGCCGTGTTAGAGTCTCTACAGGGATGTCTGAAGGATGAAGATCAACGACTGGCATATCTTCACAAAGAGGTTTTCTGACACATGCGATCATGCGCCCGCTGTTCGATCTGCCAAGTGTTCAGGTCCTGTCAGTGGGTCCAATGCCAGGTCAGGATGACATGTCATCTTTTGATTGGTCAAAGTAAAGAGAAAGTCTGTGGGACCGCATTGCCAGGTGTGTTGATGTGCCGATTTGTGATTGGTTGTCGTGTACTGACAAGGACTTATAGGTGGACCTGTGTGTCAGTGGGGTCACAATTAAAAGGGATCAGTGGTTGGCGCATGATCTGAAAGAATATTTAGGGGCCATGAGATCATGCACCCACCGTTGGATTGGAATCCAATTCTCAGTGGGTCCATTGTCAGAACCTACCGAGGTGTTTTGCTGATGGGGCGGTCAATGCAAATGAAAGATTGCTAAGTGGAAAATGGGCCAAGGGTTAGCAAGGTTCTGCGAATCAGTGACTAGGGGTTCTCTCTTGTTTGCTGGACTTAACTAGGGTTAACCGAAAGACTTAGAAATTTAGCGATCGCTTTGTTCACGTAGTTGCTTAACTGGACTAGGGTTATGAAAGTTCTTTGTGACTTAGAGAAAAGTTTTCGATCGGGTAGTTGCTGAATGACTTAAGAAAGAAAAGATCGAGGTGGGGCCAAAATGACAGGTGTGCCGATGTGCTAAAATTTCATTGGCTGTAGTGTGTTGAGGTGTTTTTTGACTTTTCAAGGAGGTTTTATAACTATTTCAAGGATGATCTAAGTTGTCCATCTACCGGGAAATAAAGGATATCGATGGACACATTTTAAAATGATCTTAGCCGTTATAATTCAAATTCAAATATCTCTGCAGAGGGTTTTCTACTAGCGATTGATTCAAACAAGCTGCGAGTGGCGAGGTAGCTAAGAATTGATGTTCTCAGGACAGTTGCAATTGGGAAAAATGATGTGAAGACCTGCACAGCCGTCATAGGTTGTTTCTTTCTTCCTGAGAGTACCAATTTGAGCATTCATGGTGAGTTCAAGTTGCAGAAAGGTAGTTGGATCAAGTCGGTTGTGCCTGTAGGTGGACTCAGTAAAGAGATGTACATGCAAAGATATAGACATATCTGATCAACTAGGATATTTTTAGAATTACATGATGTAATTGTGCTGGAAAGGTAGTTAGGGTTTGATTATTATATGCAAAATTATGTAACCCTAGTTAGGTTTTTGACTCCTACCTGCATGCAGTTGAGATGTATATATTGTATTTTGGAGCCTTAGTGCTCAGAGAGTTCACATTTTGTAAAGGGGAGAGTCCACTTTTGAAAGAAAGTCATCCTTTCTCAGAAGGCTATCCATGATATCTTCTCTACCCTCTGGTCTTCTACTCTTTGTAATCTCCCATTGATAAATTCAAACATTGCAGAGGTATTGTGTGACAATTCTTCATGTCCCTATGCTTCCTTGTCTGAGTTCATCTCTTAATGAATTGAAGTCTATGCATGTTTTCAATGAAAACTTAGGGTTCCTGATCCCTCTTACTTTCTATAATTGTGTGTGTTATTGTGTTTGATCTGATTTAGATGTTTTTGTGGGTATAATTCAACCCCCTAACAGTCTTGTCTCAATCCTACACCGAGTTACAGAAGTGAATGTCTGCTTGCAGGTCATAGGTTATGTCTTATGTTCAGGCCCTCCTATGAAACACTTATGCAAGCCTATTCAGTAAGTTGTGACCTACTAGACCTAAACCTTTCATTGATTCTATCCCTCTATGTTGCAATTCATACCCCTAGTTTCAGTGTATCACCTAGTAGGTAGTTTTCTTTCAGTCATTTCCCTTTCCAAGCATTCCTTCTATCCCTTTCCCTCAAAAGATTTACTTTTTATGTCTAGAAGAAAATTAAGTTGATTGTCCAAGAGGAACCAGCCTAGAACTTGGAGGTCTCATCTTAGTTAGCATAGGTCCCACAACCTGGAGATGATTCCCATGTTATAATAGGTTATCAAGAGTACGAGAGCTTGAAACAAGGGTGCAAACTTACTGTATAATAGTTGGAATTGCCAATTCCAGAATTCAACTGAATTCTAGAATTTTGGTATTCTCAAAATGAATTTTAGAATATGGGATTGTCTTGTTTGTTTCACCTGGACGATGACTGAGAAGATGCAAGTTTTGTGTTTGGTTCCACAAAACTAGAATTGGAAATGGAATTTTGTTTTTGCATTTTTATGACTAAAGTTAATATATCAATATTTTATTTTTTATTTTTCTTTAATTTGTTTAATGTTACCAGAAAAATAACGAATAAACATCATAAATTATATCTAAGAATAATTATTAGCAAGTATTTTTTTTTAGTGAGCATTACAAAAAATTCCACCCCAATGTTAGTACCCTATATGATTTATTTGATAAATTACAATGTTTTTGATAGAAAAATGTGTTTTTAAAAGTTATTTTTTTTTAATTCTAATATCGATTTATTTATTATAGAATTAATAATTGATGTGATTTTAGTGTTCTTTGGTGAGTTTTGGATGAAAAGATTGCAGAGAAAGGCTTAGATGAGCAAATATTTGGCTTCTTATTATGTGATATGGCTGATAATCTATTTCTACTAATCAAATGAGATTTCAAGTTTGGTTTGGTGAAAGTTTATATTTGGATGATTGCAGACTTATGTGGTGTACATGGGAGGACACCATGACCAAAACTTGAACCATGAATTAATTGAGGATTCTCACTATATGCTTCTAGGATCAGTGTTAGGAAGGTAATGGAAGCAATCAATATCTTCCATGGTCTTGGTTAGTTAAGTTAGTGGACTCAAATACAATTTAGATATTTAGATTCTTATACTCATTTTTCGGTTGTGAGTTTACTTCTTGATCTTTGCAACTTTTAAGAGCTCCAGAGTACCCAAAGTTATGGGCAATCTTGTGATTCCTCATATTGTGGCCCAGGGTATGTAGGAACATCACTAGTTATTCTTCTAACGTAATGTGTAGTGTATCCCTAATGCTTTCTTTTTGCCTAATAATATTGGCTAGTTTAAAAAAGACTCTTCTACTCATATGGATTTGGTCATGAAAATATGTTTCATTGGAATAGACAATACGCTTATAAAAAGGAATTGGATCTCGTTGGTGCCTACACCTTTCTCCTCTAGTTTCGTCTAAAAATATTGTTATGGCTACTGCAAGGGTGGCTACAACTACATACAGACGATAGAGTCTAGTCTTCCTGAGTATAAGTGCTTCAACAATTTCATCGTGAAATAAATCCATCAATGACTTCGTAAACTGCAAACAACATTTACAAAAAAAGCAAGAAATTGAATTTAATTAATCCAATGTCACAGGTCATAGAAAAGGAAGTACAAAGCATGGTCACATGTCAATTATATGTTAAATCATGCTACAAGTGCAAAATAGGATTCATAATACTATTACAATATTAGTTGAATTACATAGTAGTAAGAGTACAGTTGCATTATGAATATACCAGAGTAACTCAGAGACGCGTCTCCCCCCTAAAACCCAGATGCACCTGAGATGGGGACGCACCCGGGACGGGGAGACGACATCCTGACAGTTTGGGCGAAGCAGCCATTTCACCGCCATCTCGGTGGGAGAGGTCTCAATGTCTTGAACGGAGACAAGGAGACTTTTGGACATCCCTCGACCTTGAAGGAAACACCCAGAAGTCTCCCATTTCGACAGTCCAATAAAGGTTAAAAAAAATACAACTTTTTAATTTTTTTAATAGGTTACATTGTTACCCTAAATATATGTGGGGCCCATCTATTATCTTATATTGCATGAAAATGCTTTGAAGATTCATTTGTATTGAGTTTTTCATTTCTATGTTTTTGCAACAGTAGCAAGAAGAGTGAATAGCTAAAAAAAGGTTGATTGTAAGAGTGAAAAGATTGATTGCAAGTCAAAGAGGAGTGAGAAGGAGCAAGAAGAAGAGGAGGGAGAAGATTCTTCACCTTGTGCAAGAGATTTCTCAAGAAAAAGGTAGGGTTTGTAACTGATTTTTATTTTTATTTTTCTCATTTTCAAATGAATGTTCATTGTTTTAGTTTTACGTTTTACATTTCTTGTTGTTTCATTTCTTGTTGTTTTAAGTTTTAGATTTTTAGTTGTTAAGTGTTAAGTTTTAAGTTTTTAACTTATTTGATTTCATAATTATAAATTTCATTTCTAGAAATTGAAATTCTTATTGGTTAATAAATTAATTTGAAAATTTAATGTAGGGCATAGGCTGAAACTTGCAAGTCTAAAACCATGTATTTATTGATTTTTTTTCATTTGGTGAAATGCAGTGTCAAAATGAGCTCCCACAGTTTTGATGATGAGGTGGAATTGGAAACTAATTCTCATAGTAGCACTGATAGTCATTTAGATTACAAACCTGAGCATGGTGATGATCATCACACCAATGAGGGGGATGAGCAAACTGAGTCCACAGATAGTTGGCCACCTGGTCCACCATCTAGTGATTGTCCCTCCATAATTTTGGCAAGGTGGGATAGGGGTGTGTACGATCCTAAATATCCTCTTAGATAGTTTGCAACAAGGATAACAGCCCCAACACAAGCAGGTGGCACAAGGAAGTGGAAATGCAACATTTGTAGTACAGAATTGTTTGTTACCATCACTAGAGTGAATGCACACTTCCTTTTTTGGACAGGCAAAGGTGTGGGACCATGTAAGTTTTTGGAAGATCCTAAAAATTTGCATTATAGAATTGAATTCAACAAGCTATGGGGTGTTCCAGATGAATTGGGAATTACAATGCCTACTACTTTATCTGGTAGGAAACATATTCAGAGTATTCAGCAGGCTCATGAGCAACGTATACAGGGGCAGCCACATATTCACACTCCTAGATCACAGCAAAGAGCAACATCATTGGGAGGGACAGCCTCGGGACCTTCTTCCACTTATAGTGTTATTCCTGAAGCACAACCAAGAAAAGGGAAATGAAAGATGACACTTGAAAGTAACCCCATAGAAAATTTGTTTAATGCACGCATGAAAGAGGAGATAGAGGATGCCATTAGGAGATACTTTTTTTCCAATGGAATACCACTTCATGTAGCTCGATCTCCTTATTATAAGGAGATGATGTAGTTGGTGATGAGGGGGGGAGGCCCATCATTTGTGCCACCATGTGAGCACAAATTAAGGACCACAATCTTGGATAAAGAGTATGCCAAGATCAGTACAACAATAGAGAGCATGAGGGTAGTTTTGGAGGAGTCTGGATGCAACATTTTCATGGATGGGTGGATGGATATTAGGAACCATCCACTCATCAATATCATAGTTACATGCACAGAGGGCCCATTCTTTCTCAGGAAAATTGATTGTTTAGGGCATTGAAAGGATGCTGATTTTCAGTTTGACATCCTTCGGGCAGCTATTGAGGAGATTGGGCCACAAAATGTGGTCCAAGTAGTGACAGATGCAACACCTATGTGCAAAGTTGTAGGGAAGCTTATTGAGGCAGCCTATAGACAGATATGGTGGAATCCATGTTGTGTGCATGCCATGAACAATGCACTCAAGGACATGGGTAAGATTGACTGGATTAAGGGAGTGGTCAATGATGCTAGAGATGTGTAGATGTATATCTGCAACCACCACACTTCACATGCACTCTTCAGGAGCTTCACGAAGAAGGAGTTCTTGAAACCAGTTGAGACTAGATACGCATCCTATTTCATTCTTTTGGAGAGAATGCTTAAGTTGGAAGAGCCACTGCAACTCATGGTTATGAAAAATGAGTGGAATCGGTGGGATGGATCTAGGATAGAATAGGGGTGGAGGGTGAAGGAGATAGTGAAGAGTGATGTATTTTGGGGTGATGCAAAATACGTAGTCTCTATCATCCATCTGGTTTTTTAGGTCATCAAATATGGGGATGGGGATGCACCTAGCCTTGGAGAGGTGTATGATTGAATTGATTCTATGCTTGGATAGATGAGGGAAATTATGCGAGAGAAGGACCCCACTTTAGCCTTCTACAATAACCACATTCGGCCTATTATTCAGCGGAGATGGGACAACCTAAACACTCCCTTATGGCTACTTATGCATTGAATCTGAAGTGGTACATACCTAGGCTTGGCAAAGTAATGCCACTTAAGGATGATGAGGTAATTGAAAATTCATATCATGCTTGATGCTACTCATTTTAATCATCTTTATGTCTTATTAATAATTCAGAATTCAGAGTTCTATTTCATTTGCCAATGATTTGAATTTTTTTATTTTTTCAAGTGAAGGAAGGGTTCTTCAAGTGCATTGATAGGATGTATGATGCAGAGACTGCTGGGAAGGTTCGCACTAAGTGGACTAGATTTGCTACTCTTAGGGGTTATGCAACTGCAGCAAAGGCAGACATAAAAATTATGGCACAGGAGGATCCAATTTTGTGGTGGAATTTCCATGGACCGAAATCAACAACTACCACACTAGCCATTTGTTTGTTACCTTAGGTTTCTAGTTCTTCAACTCAATAAATATTTTAACTTATTTAAATTTAACTTTAGATTCAACCTTTCTAAATTCTCAATTTCTCACACTAGTCATTCGATTGAAATTTGATAATCTTAGGTATCTAGTTCTTCATCTTCTGAGAGGAACTAGTCTACATATAGCTTCATCCACTCTCTTAAGAGGAATAGACTTACCTCTGAGAGAGTGGAGAAGTTAGTGGTTGTACATAGTGCCTTGCGTATCACTGATCATAGGACATGTGTGTACAAGGAGAGCCCAATAGCATGATGGGATGTAGAGCCAGAGGAGCCATCACAGATTGATGATGATGATGATGCTTTAGATGCAAGGCTAATCAATGTTCCTTTAGTGGCTCTTAACCTTGGAGATAGTTCTGATGATGATGACTTTTCCGACGCCGAGATGCATGATTAGAGGCCTCCTTGGCATTTTGATTTTGACATTTATTGTTTGTACTTGTTTTGATATATGCAACTCAAAGTAATACAGTAATCATCTTTATGATGAGTTAGATACTCATACTTTTGATATTTATTATGTTGATTAATAGAACTCTTATGTTGATTGGAGTATTTAAAATTTATTGTTCAATGTTCAATGCATTATGCAAATTGCAATGTTAAATGTTAAATGTTAAATGTTCAATGATTAGTCTTAGACTCTTATATTGTTATACATCTTTTCATAACTACCATTTTAAGTACCACATGTATAGTATATACTATATACACCCCCCCCCCCCCCCCCCCCCCCGGTCCCCCGCCGTTGTCCCCCCACCGTCCCCAAATTGAGGCCCCTCTATCCACCTGTCCTAGAAACTTGTCCCCCCGTCCCGCTGTCTCCCCATCCCCCAAGGTGGTGTAACTATGGAATATACATTTAGGGTGACACCATACATTTATATAGTCCAAGGTATCTATGATTAATATGTAATGCAAATTTGGATATAGCTAAGGGTACTTCAGCATTACAGTTTTAGGATATCCATCCAACCTTTCAGTTAGGGATCTCAATCAAGTAATGAATTTTGTCAAGGTAGTCTAAAAATAAACATTGAGGTAGCAGTAGCACCTCAATTAGTACATTGAATAGACAATTATGGGATCAGACTAACATTTTGATTAGAATAATAGCACAGTCAATCAAGGAGTATCTAGTTGATATCATGTGTCACTATCACTACCAATAACCAGAGTACATCATTTTTTGAGTATTTATATCACATGAGAAAATGGAAGTCTTCCTTTGATCCACTAATAAAGAAACTACTCGAAAAAAAAATCTAGCTTACTTATCCAATTTCACAATTTTTCAAATTGTGTTTGGTGGTTGGAAGGAGAATGAGTTTGTCTTAATTTAGTCCATACCATTGTGAAGTCCTTGTGTTCACTTGGACAAAACCAAGTGAGTAAGTGTTCACAAAATTGATCTATTTAATGCATCATATGTTTTCTCCAACCATTAATACCATTGGATAATTCGTGTCTAACATAGAACAAGGCTATGGGAAGTTATGTGAGTTATAGTAGTTTGATTAGTGGTCCATTCAAAATGTGTTGTCCCATGTTAGAACTTTGTCACATAGATGATTGTCTTCTTTGTTGGAATTGTTTGCTTGAGGTATTGTTGAATTTGGCATTAAGTCCAACCAATTAGTTGTCAAGCTCATCAATTTTATTTAACTTGTCCAGCTGGGACAAATTTTGGAGTATAACAATCAGTGTGAAATATGGTTTGATTTCCTCATCCAACTTTTCTAAGGAAATTTTTATGCTGCCACCACTCATATTGGTCACCCAGGTATATTGTGACTTTTTCGTAAGGGAGAAGTTATTCTAAACTTCATCGAAGGTCCTTCACCATTTCTGTCACTTTTTATTCTCACCTATTTTCTTCGTTGTGAATAATCTGCACTGTGACTTGGGGGCTAGGCCACCTGATATCCTATTCCATTCAGGATTGTATTTTAAAATAATAATCGAGAGTGTAGGTTTTTTTTTTAGATTTGGAATATGATTTATTTTGAGATTATGAAAGGTGTTGTTTTTGTTAGTATGTTTATTGGATTTTGTTTAAGATTTGTGTTCCATTTAGCATTAGATTATGTTTATAGATTTTTTTGTTTAGTATATGATCTAATTTTTCTTGGTTTTTTTTGTTTCATTGGATTCTTTACTTTCTATTTTGTTATTTGGACAAGTGATATTTATGGATATTTAGAGAGGATTCTTAGATTATGAGGAAACAAATTTTCTTGTTAACTATTGGAAAAGGATTGGCTTTACAATTTTGTCAATGATAAAATTCAAGCTTTGGCCATGCAAATGCTCCTCGGATATATATATGTATATATAAATATAAAATTGGATTTCCAATGTTATATGTTTCTTAGTACTGTCTCTTAGAACTTTATTGATAACTTCTCCCTTCAATCTTGGTTCCACCTTGCCTCAATGCTAGGTGTCACTCAGACACAATGGAACAAAGTTAGTTGTTCCTAGGCACAAAACTCATGTGGAATGTTATATGGAGAATAAGGGTTTAAGATGCATTCAAGATTCTATGGCTTTTTTTTCATCCTTTTTTGTGTATTTGTCTTTACAAAGCATTCAAGGTTCTATAGCTTATTTTTTATCTATTTGATACAATTCCTATAGTCGACTTTGACCAAAATAGTGGAGTCCAGAAAATTTAGAATGCGTTGAAGGTATGAGCTATTTACCCATACATTTTAGTTTGTCTATAAATAAACTTTATGTCAGTGTTTAATTATTCATGTCTCCTAATTTTTGAAGTCTCTTGCACATACAATAGCCTCTAATGTAGGTCTCAAGGGTGTTCTTGTAGTTGGAAAACTATTGGATCTTGATTATCGCTATGACATTGCTAAAGGTGCATATGAGCATATTATGTTCTTAGTACTTAATGCAATTGTAATATTAATTATTTCAAGCAGGGTAGGTCATTTTCATTGAACCACCTAGCAGAGGCTATAGCTATTATAGACACTAAACAATTTTGTGATTAATCTGATTGAAAGCAATGAAGTACACAATAATTCTTATATAATTATTATTACTTTCCTTATGAATGCTTCTGCTATTGGTTCCTTATTGCAAAATGAAATTGTATTTTCCCAATGTTCTATAGTTCTTGATTGGCAAATTCATTTCTTTTGTATAGCTACCACAGTTTCACTCTATTCATTTGACTCTCATGTGCACCATTAACATCCAATGTTAGTAGTTTTTGTTGTCAAAGTTGTTATATAAAAGTATTTTACCTCTATTTTATTTTTGCAAGTTTCTTATTATAGAGATATAACATTACATAATGATATATTTTTTATCTACACTATTAGATTAAAAAAAATATTTTATAAAGTATTTATACTTAATTTATTTTTTCAATAGAAAAGACAACTTTTTAAATAAAATTTGAAAATGTTTCTGAAAATCATACTTTGTTCTAAAAAGCTTTCCAATTTCTCTAATATAATTTGTGAACATCCATTTACTTTCTCACCTTACTAAAATTTAAAAACTTTAGTGAGTTTTATAATTACCTTAAAAAATGAAATTGTTATGTTGACTTCCAAAATTGTTAAGTTGACTTCCAAAATATCAATAATAAAAATAAATATAAAATAAATATTTAATTTAATGACTATCAAGATTTTACTCAATAATTTTTGACATAAATTCATTGACTGTTTTATAAATACCCTAATACAACAGTATCAATAATTTACTCCATCAAGCAAAATAATTAAAGTGTTTTCAAGCTTTTTTAGTCACCCATAATTGAATATAGAGTGATCAAGTTATCATGCTAGTAGAATCTATTGTTATTTCAAAGACATTTCAACTTTCCATTAAAGGAAGACAATATCTTTTACATTCCTGTTGCAGCAAAAGAGTAGAGAACTGAACAAATTGTCTCAAGGTAACAAAACTAGCTTTCAACAATAGAAACCAAGCTAGCAGATAGTTTATTCACAATTTTTGTGTGGTTTAGAAGAAAAATATAGCTTATAAAAGGAAGCTCCATTCTCGTATGTTTCCTGCATCAACAAGACAAAAGTTTAGGGATGTCCAATATTACCTCTGAAGGCTTCATAACATATATAAAGAATCTTTATTGGAATAAGTATAGCAGAATCATTTACCCTAACAATTGGTGTGATAAATTCCATAAGAAATGAAGGAATTCTAAGCAAAGAGAACCTTTTATGGTGTATGAAGTTGATCAACAATCTTTGATGTGGGAACCATCATGGTCCTACAAATAAAGAAAAGTTAGAAAGAAAGTGTACATGATCTATCATTGCCATCAGATGGCCATATCTTAGAGATTTAATGTTTTCGTATACCTTATCGTGTTGTAGACCAAGGATTTTTAAATAATATTTTCAGTTTGATGATTTCTAGTGATCTTTTTATGTTGAAATATGAAAATATATGATCAAACATTAGGTTCTATATTTCCTTGCGAATACGAATAAAATAATTAAGTATCATGCATTGTATTTCCAAGTCAAGCCAGCCATTATGGGCCACATTATAAAATGTGAACTAGTTTTAAGAGTTATATCAACGTGTCTTTTGTGGGCAATCATTTAAATGGTATTTCATTTACAATTTGGGACAACTGTCAAATTTTTTGTATACATGTTCAAAGATATGTAAAGCTTAGTTTTAAAGGAATAATTTTAAGCTGAGAAATAGAAAACCAGCCTAGACTCTTTGACAAAATGCCTAATTGCAACGTCATAACCTGGGCTGCTATGACTAGTATGTTTTATGTAGTGCGATTCACTCCAAGGATTTGATTATTTGTTAATTATAATTATTTTGGCTTATCTTTGTAGTTGTGAGGGCATAGGCCTTCAGTACGAGGCTATAAATAGGTATGTGAATCCCTAGTTTAATCTTATTATTTTGTCCATGGTTAAATCTTCCTATGGTTGTATATGCTTTTATATCTCCCTAGAAATTTGACAAGAAACTTTTCTTATTATTCTTAAAGTAGAATATCTAAATATATGAATATTAGAATATCCAAAGATAGTTAATTAGTATGCAGTTATGTATATGTGCCAAGGGATAAATTAGCAAGTGACAATTATAGAGTTGCGATAAATATTGAATGTGTTTGCAAGTTATATAATTTGATCAAGTGAGAAATCACAATGGTAGCCAAATTGAAGGAAATCTAAACAAAATAATGATAGAAGTTATAGCATAAAATTCTTATGCAAATCATCACCAAATAAATAGACGTGTTTAATGATAGTTAGCATGGCTGTGTAGTAGGAGTAGGACTACATAATTCATTAACTGAAAGAAAATAAGCCTTAGTGCTATAAAGTTCAAAACATGAAGAAAGCAACAGTGTCATAATTCACTAAATGAAAGAAAACACAAACAAACATTTTTTTATAGCTGAACAAGTAAAGAAAGTGAATTGAACAATCTAGATGTAGAAGATGGCCCAAAGGTTGGTACAAATGCACAATAAAACTAGATGTCGTAAACTAGGCACTTGGTGAATTATTCATGACATTATCAAACAAAACCATATGCTAGAACATTTCTAAATTAACAACTAATTCAAATTTTATTGAAATAGATTTGCCAGGATTTTCTAGAAATGTGGGAACCCTACCTGTAGAATTTTCTCTAAGATTTTGGGAAATGTTTCAGATCCTATCCTGAAATTCTAATCCAAAAAATCCATTTGGGACATCGATCTTGTCTTCAACTCAAGCCTGAGGACATCTAGATCCCATCTTTTTTAGGAAGTTTCAAGTCTATGTTGCATTATTATTACAAGAGGAGCAAATAAAAAACTAATTTATAGTTTGGCTTCACAAAATAAATCTTAAGACTAAAAACAATTAAAACTCATAATTCAAAAAAAATCCAATAAGTGGCTTATTACTGACCTTGAAAAACATTAAATAATTTATTTTAGAGAAATAATAACTATAAAATACAAATTCATGTTCTTACTAAGAACTGAAAAAAACCAAAATTTGCACATAAAGGTAAAAATATTGTACACTAGGAAATACAACTAGGGAATTCATTAAATATTGAAAACTTCAACCAAGCTTGTTGGATTCCTCTGACATAATATGGCTAGGAAGGAAAATTTTTGCAAAAAATCAGTAATGATAAAGATGAAAACTTAAAATTATTCTCGGACCAAAAAATGTCACAGTCGTTGAACATCCTCATGCAAATACTGGAAAGGAACAAAGTCTCTAACCCTTTGAACAAAGACATCCACAAGAAAACTCCAAACCCCTTGACAAATATAAACTTGCTCGGCCATGATGCCAGTGGGGAGTTTGTAACCTGCAACCTCCATGTACAAACCCTCAGCCACTCGAGTAACTTAAAAACATAATTAAAAACCGTCGCGAGGCAGATCCATATCAAAAATAATATTTCCCTACGAGTGTCTGGGAAAAATAAAGGCAAAGCAAAATCCATTAATTCCATGAAACAAAAATGAATAGAAACCCTAATTTTTATTAGGGTTTCAAATAACGAAAGCTCACACCTCAGATCACAAAAAAGAGGCTCAAAATTCACCGACTACTTCCTCGGATGCCTAACAGAGGCTAATCTACCCACAAACTGAGCTAGGTATCTGATGAATTCCTCTATCAAGCTTGAGCTCGGGTCTTGCAACCATGATTGTTTAGTCGGGTTTTCCATATACATAATGTCTGTATTGAAATAGAAATAGTTTTATGGTTTCGTTCTTCATATGGGAGAAAAATCTAGAAACATTTAATGCAAACCATATTCATTGTAATATATTTTTCACTAATTTTTGTGTCCAAAAATGATTTTCACCCCTGCCTTTTTTTTGTCATAACCAATAAAAAGTCAGATAAATAACATTATTTAACTTTTAAAAATATGAAATTTTTTAGAAACTATATATTAGACTTTACACTTGAAAATTTCTCAAATTTTATTGGTCAAACTAATAGAATTGGGCACTGGCTATTTGGTCAAAAATTTGCACCGGCCTGATAGCCAGTGCCCCATCATGTCACGTGATGACCTTCCGTGCAACCGTCCAATTAGGTGACAAATCTGTGAGTTATGCAAGGTATAATTTTTTTGGGAAAAGTATTATTACAATTAACTTATATATATATATATATATATATATATATATATATATATATATATATATATTAATTAAACATTCTTTGAATTGTGCACATTATTTTTTTGGAAAAGTTAATATTATTAAAATTAAATTATATATTAATTAAATATATTTGTTTAATTTATTTAAATAAATTTATAATATTTATTATTTATGTAAAAATAATTTTTCATTTTAAGTAAATATATTTTAATTTTTTAAAGACATTTTTAATAAAATATTTTGAAATCATATTATTATATTATTAATGCATTATAAAATTGTTTACTATTTTATGTAAAAATAATTTTTCATTTTAAGTAAATGGTATTTTTAATTCATATTTTAATTTTTTTAAGACATTTTTAATAAAATATTTTGAAAACATATTATTATATTATTATAAATGTGTTATAATTCTAAATTAATAAATTATGGTTCAGATTTAAGAAAAATACTAGGGCAATCATGGTTAGGGTTAGGGTTCAATTAGAGTTAAGGTTAATTGCACCCTAAGGTTAAGGTTTATATATATATATATATATATATATATATATATATATATATATATATATATATATAATTTGTATTCTAATTTTTAAATATAAATAAAATAAAGCTATTTTTAAATAATTTTAAATAAAATAGAATAATTATTTCTTCAATAATAGCTAAATAATTCAAAAATTTAATATGTAAATTTGAATTAGTTGATTTATTGTTTTTTATTATTATGTTTATATTTTATTATAATTAGTACACATATAATTTAATTAGTAAATTAAGTTACATTACATAATGTTATAACGTATTTAGCTTCTAGATACAATTTATCATGATCTATCATAGGGTATGTGCAGGATCATGGTATGCCAAAAAGTGGCGATGTGAAAAAAACTTATTTTCACTCATCCAAAAGTGCACAAATGCATATGTTGACTTTTTAGTAGGCATGGGTGTTAGTACACCTAGCCAAGCCAAAAGCCAAAGCAAAAGGCTTAATAATCAGATATCCGATAATTGCCAATAAATATAAATATGTATACCCTAGCCGCGTTCAACATTTTCTCATTGTGAAAATGTGAACGCGGCTAGGGAAAATAGATATCCGTGTTGAAATCCCCTATCCGATTTTTCTTTAATCCAAGGTAAGTCAAATCTTAAAATTTTTGTTGTTTTTATTATTTTTTAATAGAAATTTATAGTTTTTAATATAAAAATTAGGGTAGCAGTGAGTTTTTTTATTATTTTTTAAAATTCATTGTAATTATCTATTTGTTTTTTCATTGTAATTAGACATGGAATCGGAAAACCCTCCTAATGATCCCACAAACAATCCAAAACCACCTCCCAACAATCCCCCACCTCTAGAAGACGTACCTGTCACAAACTCTCACCGTTTAGGGGTTCTAATAGGAGATAATCTAAATGAACTTAGAGGATTTCAAGCGACCTATACCAATATCCCCACATTGTGCCCCATGTTTATGACATTGAACTCAATTATTGAAAACATGGAGAAACTTACACAACAACATAGTGTTGCACTTCTTTGGTGTGATTCCATGCACACCCAGTTTGACGATGGGCTTGACTATGATCAAGTCATGAACCTAAACATAAAAAAACATGACATAGCTAATCTTTTTGTGGATCCTAAAACCGGTCTAAAAGTGGACCCTAAAAAAACTAAGTTGTCAATTAAATGGTGCACAAATAATGCAATACATGACAACTTTTGGGACCGCTGGTGGATGGTTTTTGATAGACCACCTCACAACAATTTGGATGTCCCATTTTATTTTATTAAACAATTGTATGGTGAATTTTTTCTCAATCACAAGGTCAATTATTGGAGTGTGAGACCGAACTAGGGTGTAGGTTTAGGCACTCCTTGGGACAGGCCATGGGTACAATAGGTAAAATCCCACACATATGTCCCCCCTCCCAAGATTTCACCACCTCCCATAGTGCAACATCCTGACATTATTGCTGAGGTCGGCTCACAAACTATTCGAACCATTCATGCCTTGAGTGATCTACTGGTTATGTAGAGCACATCATTGTTGCCTCCTCATGTTGATGCTTCTGGCCCTTCCACATCCTCCACGAGCTCACATGTTTGTGTTCCCCACACTTGCATTATGTGCAAGAATCTGTGCTTAGGTCCCCTGAATGATAGTGACACATATAATTATTTCTTCGAGGTTAACGATTCTACACAACACACTATAGGCACTGAAGCACCTCGTGAAGATGTACATCAGGGGCATACAATGCCATGGACTCCTACTGTTATGGTAAGGGTAAGCAGTTTACTTTTTACATTGTATTTAAATTTTATCGTTCGTATTTTTAGTAGAATTTTCTTATAATAATTTCCCACTTATTTGTTTTATGTGTTACATTTATGTTCAGTTGATGATAGAGGAGGAGATGCAACAGGTAGAGGGGTCCACACTTTCAGCCATATCATTTGGCCTTGACAGTTCCACGGTACATATGTTTTAATGTACTCTTTGGTTTTCTTAAATTATTATATAATAGTATATGTACATTGTTTTCTAATTTTTACAATCATCTTATTACATAATGATGCAGGTGTCACTAGTTGCCACCGGGGGTCAATGTGAGGGGGTGCAAGTGTCCGGAATTGATAAGAGAAAGGTAATTAAGTAATTTAGTTTATTTATGCATACATGTATACTTGTCAGTTGTGTGCACTCATTTTTAATTTACATGGTTTATTTGGCAGAGAGTGGCATATGATGATGTCGTGAGACCCTATCATCACGATAGAGTCACAGGCATATCCATTCGCAGTGATAGCCCTACAATACATATATTTCTAAAGTTATTTGTGTGTATTTTACTATCAAGTATATATAATATGATAAAGTTATGATAGTGTGAAGTATCTGTTTGACTTTTGTAGGTCACTCCTAGTTTGAGGGAGGTAGAACACCAAGGGTTTGTATCACTGATAACTTAGCCAACATTTCCTGAAGAAAGTTCAACACAGGTAAGTTTTAATGTTAATTCAATTATTTTGTAAACATATATTTGCTACTGGAAGTATTTAACATTAAATAGTATAACTTGTAGATCAATCTCATGTTCGAAAACATATACAGGTTGGAGTCGACATTGGTGGCATTGTTCCTAAGCTACCAAGGACATATATTAGGTATCCTATCCATGGGAGGAGACAGATAAGCGAGGTATATGAGAGTTCAATTTTAGTTTAAATTTTATTTATTATTGTTGACTATGATTCTAAATTTTAATCTAACTTGGGGTTTCACTTTTGTGTTTGAATGCAAGATCCATTAGAGCCAAAGAGTACTTCAAAGAGGCTTCATTTTGATGATCCACCGGTAGAATAGGATGTCCTAGAAACTTTTGTAGTTGAACTTATTATTTTGAGATGTCATATGACACATTTTGAGATGGCGTATGCCACATTGTATCTAGATATGTGGACATGTAAATATGTACAGAATTATTGTTCATTTTGATATTTATGAAACTTGATATTCAATCCAATTTGTTAATTGTGTGTTCATTTATTCATTTTTAGTATGTAAATATGCTTCTGTGTATGTACTCATGTATACGATTTATGCTTTAAGTATATTCATGTATATTTAAGTACATTCTTCATAGCCTAAATTCATGTGTATGGGCTACGTGCATGACTTAAGTGAATTCATGTGGTATGCTTTATAAAATATGTGCTACATGTATGCTTCATGACTTAATCAAATTTATGTGTACGCTTTATGTGCTACGTATGTTCACACATGTAATTCATCATTTAAGTGAATTCAAAATTTATGTGCTACATTGTATTCATGTGTATCTGATGCTCTCAACCAAGAAAATATGATGTAGAGCCCTCTACTATCCCCTCATGGAGCTCAACTCAACTTGAGGATTCTACAAGCATCTTGGAATCTACTCAAGGAGTTAGTCTTAACTCAAGGGTTAAATAGAGTGCTACCTAGTGCACCTAGTGCCTCCACCATACCAAAACTCCAACTAGACCTCTCACCTTGATTCCAACACCATAGATCATCTTATAATGATCTATTTACCATGTTCCAACTTCCCATTCACTCCAATCACCTCAACTTCAACCGTTTCTGATGCAGGAGCCTCCCAGGGTAGTTGGCTATCCTGCATGTTTGGGAAATTTGATGGAGTCCTGTGGACTTATTTTCATATGTGAGGGGTTTGGTAGAGTTGGATAAACCCACTTGGGTCTTGGGTAATTGGTTTTGATGTATTTAATGGAACTTGGCATGGTCTTGGTTGCTCAGCATGGCCTAGGGGAGCTCGCCCTTGCTTAGGAATTTGGTGCCTATTTCAGGTCATATAAGTAATTTTCCACAAATAGTTAGAGACTGAAAATTTTAGGGATTGAAGAGGGCCTATATTTCTACTTACGGTTCAAAGCATGAGTTCTAATTAATCCAGAGCTAGGAGATATCATGATTTTACTAAGACATCAATTTTGGGAATTTAATTGTTGTTGTTGGCTGACTTGTGGCATTTAATTTCGGTATTTGTATTTAATTTATTTTCAGGGCCGACCTGTGGCTTAGATTGGTATAAGTAGAGGTTGTGGGGGAAGTCTTTAGGCAATTATTCATCCACCTGGGAGAAGAGGAGGTGGCTGTGGAGCGAATTTTGAGGAGAGCTAGTAGCTACGGCTTGGGAAACAAGGAGATTGCTTGGTGGGCTTGCGAGCACAAGTTTAGATCTTCCTTGGGGGTTCCTACCAGTGTGTGGATCTGGGCTAGCTAGGGTTTGGTTTGGATCTTGTGAGATCTTGTGGAGTTTATATTGTAATTGCATTATATTTGGCCGTAACCCGGAAGGCCTTACAGCCGGGCATGTTGGATGAAAATATGATGATTCTATTATGAGTATTGGCATTGTGTGGATCTATATCTTTGTATTGTTAATATATTCTTATGTGTGGTTATTTGCTGGGGGCTAGGAAATCTCCATCAGGGATTCTCCTACCTTGCACTACATCAAGTGGTATCAGAGCATAGTTGTTCCTGAGTGTGTGGACAGAGCGCCGAATGTGAGGCAGTTTACACCAGGACCTTGGGTGGAGTTTTTTAGAGTGAAGGTTGTTCCTAAGTGTGTGGACAGAGCACCGAATGTGAGGCAGTTTGCACTAGGACCTAGCTGAAGGTTGGATCTAGTTGGTGATTTGTTGCAGAGGGTTTGCGAAGATCTTAGAAGATGGCTCTAAGAAGATTGGACCCTGAGATGATTGCAAAACTCCATGATGTGGTGGAGAAGAATATTTCAAAGACTTGTGCTCAGTTGGAAGCTAGATTGACTAATCAAGTTAAGGAAGGGATGGTTGAGAGTGATCCATCTCTGGATAAATTTCATAAGAGAGTTCGAGAGATCTTGAAACCATGGAGCTGGAGTCTATTGATCAGGAAGCAAGTTGTCTGGCTGGTTAGAAGACTTGTTCGAGAGAGAAGAGGGCATAGCAAGGTTGATATGGAAGTTGGTTTTGTTGATCAGTGTGTGGAGGCTGATGTGGAACCTGTGGAGAAACTTGTGGATGTTTCTATGGAACTTCCTAACCTTGTTGATGTTGTGATTGAGGTTGGTTTTCATGATTAGTTGGTTGAGTCTGACATGGAAATTTTGGAGCACTTGTTCGTGGATAATCAGGTTGCTAAGGGTGATGATCCATATGTTGGTGATATGGATGTTGTTGATATGGCTATTGCTGGTGTGGATTCACTAGTTGTTGATGTGGTTGAGGATCTACATGATACTACAGATCTGTATGTTCCTGATGTGGACCTGTTGGTGGTTGACATGTTTGAGGATTTACATGTTGCTCCTATTGTGGATTTGAGCTTACATGTTGGTGACATGGATTTCATGTTCAAGGATATTGTTGTTGTTGGTAGTGATCAACTACAGAGAATGTTGGTGAGGCACTATGTTCAGTTTGTTCCTGGGAGTGAGCATGTTGATTGGATGGTTGAGATTCTAGTGGTTGACAGATGGATGCAGATTTGGGTGATTTACATGTTGGTTATATTGTCCCTATTGGAGTGGAAGCCTTTGGTGAAGATGAAGATGGTTGCAGATATTTCATCTAGTGTCAAAGTATGAGGCATACTTCTTTTCGCACCTGGGGAGTTTGATGCAGGAGCATCCTAGGGTAGTTGGCTATCCTGCATGTTTGGGAAATTTGATGGAGTCCTGTGGACTTATTTTCATATGTGAGGGGTTTGGTAGAGTTGGATAAACCCACTTGGGTCTTGGGTAATTGGTTTTGATGTATTTAATGGAACTTGGCATGGTCTTGGTTGCTCAGCATGGCCTAGGGGAGCTCGGCCTTGCTTAGGAATTTGGTGCCTATTTCAGGTCGTATAAGTAATTTTACACAAAGATTTAGAGGCTGAAAATTTCAGAGATTGAAGAGGGCCTATATTTATACCTACGGTTCAAAGCACGAGTTCTAATTCATCTAGAGCTAGGAGATATCATGATTTTACTAAGACATCAATTTTGGGAATTTAATTGTTGTTGTTGGCCGACTTGTGGCATTTAATTTTGGTATTTGTATTTAATTTATGTTTAGGGCCAACCTGTGGCTTAGATTGGTATAAGTAGAGGTTTTGGGGGAAGTCTTTAGGCAATTATTCATCCACCTGGGAGAAGAGGAGGTGGCTATGGAGTGAATTTTGAGGAGAGCTAGTAGCTGCGGCTTGGGAAACAAGGAGATTGCTTGGTGGGCTTGCGAGCACAAGTTTAGATCTTCCTTGGGGGTTCCTACCAGTGTGTGGATCTGGGCTAGCTAGGGTTTGGTTTGGATCTTGCAAGATCTTGTGGAGTTTCTATTGTAATTGCATTATATTTGGCCGTAACCCGGAAGGCCTTACAGCCGGGCATGTTGGATGAAAATATGATGATTCTATTATGAGTATTGGCATTGTGTGGATCTATATCTTTGTATTGTTAATATATTCTTATGTGTGGTTATTTTATGGGGGCTAGGACATCTCCATCGGGGATTCTCCTGCCTTGCACTACATTAGTTTCTCTTATATAGCCTTTCTAGGCCTGTCTAGTAGCCCTGCAAACACTGAAATCAAAAAATTACTCTTGAACTCTCCAAACAACCTGAAATGATATTTACATTTTTTAATACCCTTTTCAGAGTTACCAAATTCATCTCAATCTCAGTCCTTCATCATTTGACTGGTGAAGACTTTCTCCACCCTCTAGCTCTCCATCTAGGCCTAATTAGCCCTTTCTCAAAGAAGCAACTCCTATCCCCACTTATCTCTAGGACTCAAAGACTTGAAACAATCTTCCTAGACCTTCCAAAACATAAGATTTTGAAACTCTTAAGTCCCACCATTCATCAAGCACCCAAATCAAAAAAACCTTGTTTCTAGGGTCAATAGCCTAGGGTTTTAGGTAAACTACATTACCTGCAACTTTCAAGCCCTATAAAGGTCCTAAACCCTTCCACTACATCCCTATAGACATCTTGAAACATCATATTACCTCTCCCTTCATCGGGTATTCCACAACCAATACTGGTGCTTTCAAATGCACCCTTTCGTTGTATATTTACTAAGCCCATCTCTACCTCGTCTCCCCTTCTTCCACTTTCCCTACATTCAACAACTAATATATAAGGAAATATACATGTTTATACCTCTCCCACCAAGTTACAGTCATCACAGGGGTGGGAGGGTCGCTACATAAGGCTGGCTACAAACTTAGATGTTGATTATGCCTACAATGCCACTCTTATCCTCGACATCAGTCAATTCTAATATATTAACAATATTCCAAACAATGAAATAGTTACATAAACTTGTAAACAAACACAAGACACCATTCCTATATCACAACCAAGCCAAGATCACATTAGATTTATTCTAATCAATTCACTGTTATTTGGACTGTTCCACGGGACATAGAACTATAGAAATGTAGAGAACTTTATTTTCATTGATTGATTCAATTAAAAACTTCAACCATTACTATTCCCTAGAATTTACTCACCTGACTGGAGATAATGGTGTAGTCCATTCAGTGTCGGGACGAACGGTTTGGAAGAAATCTAGTGGTGCAACTTTCAATTGACCCTCACTGCAAGTTTTGGCATCAAGCGAGATTGGAGTGCCAAATTCAAACAAATTTGAATCTCACTAAATGGAGAGAGGTTATTGTAGGCCTTAGAAATGTGGTTCTGTAGCATCTCACAAATTATTGATACCTCTCACGGGGTTTGAGATACAAGCCTTGAAAGTTTTCTAGCCAATCGTGCTTAGTGCACCTTGGGGACACTTTGGTCTGGCATGGTTCGGAATGTTCTAGTGACTCAGTGGTCCAAAGGGGGTTGTCCCTAGTGATTATCCCCACAACCGGAGCTAATGGCATAGTCCATTTGGTGCCAGGATGAACGGTTTGGAAGAACCCATTGGTGCAACTTTCAACTGACCCTCACTACAAGTTTTGGCATCAAGCGAGACTAGCGTGCCAAATTGAAACAAATTCAAATCTCCCAGAATGGAGAGAGGTTATTGTAGGCCTTTGAAACATGGCCCTGTAGCATCTTACAGATTTTTGATGCCTCTCACAGGGTCTGAGATACGAGCCTCTAAATTTTGCTACCCAAATGTGCTTAGTGCACCTTGGGGACACTTTGGTCCAGCATGGTCCGGAACATTTTAGTGACTCAGTGGCCAAAATAGGGTTGTCCCTAATGTTTACCCCCCATCCAGAGCTAATGGCATAGTCCATTCGGTGCCAGGATGAACGGTTTGGAAGAAATCCATTAGTGCAACTTTCAATTGACCCTCACTACAAGTTTTCGCATCAAGCGAGATTGGTGTGCCAAATTCAAACAAATTTGAATCTCCCAGAATGAAGAGAGGTTATTGTAGGCATCATAAATGTGGTATTGTACCATCTCATAGATCACCAATACCTCTCATGGGGTCTGAGATATGAACCTCAAAATTTTTCTGCCCAATCGTGCTTAGTACACCTTGGGGACACTTTGGTT
The DNA here is from genome assembly GCA_027943335.1 of Chamaecyparis obtusa. Classification (NCBI taxonomy): domain Eukaryota; kingdom Viridiplantae; phylum Streptophyta; class Pinopsida; order Cupressales; family Cupressaceae; genus Chamaecyparis; species Chamaecyparis obtusa. The sequence goes on along the minus strand of BSBK01001818.1, from coordinate 300,242 downwards.
TGGCATGGTCCAGAACGTTCTAGTGACTCAGTGGTTGAAACAAGGTTGTCTCGAGAATTTACCCACCCAATTGAAGCTAATGGCATAGTCCATTTGATGTTGGGACGCACGGTTTAGAAGAAACCCATTGGTGCAACTTTCAACTAACCCTCACGGCAAGTGTTGGCATCAAACGAGACTGGAGTGCCAAATTAAAAAAAATTTGAATCTCCTATAAAAGAGAGAGAAACACAGTCATGTACCATCTCACAAATCACCGATACCTCTCATGGGGTCCAAGATACGAGCCTTGAAAGTTCGTTGCTTAATTGTGCTAGTTAGTGCACCTTGGGGACACTTTGGTTCGGCATGGTCCAGAACATTCTAGTGTCTCAATGGTCGAAATGGGGTTGTCCCTAGCATTTGCCTACCCAATCGGAGCTAATGGCATAGTCCATTTGGTGCCAAGATGAATGGTTTTGAAGAAACCCATTGGTGCAACTTTCAACTAACCCTCACTACAAGTTTTGGCATCAACCGAGACTAGAATGCCAAATTCAAACAAATTCAAATCTCCCAGAATGGAGAGAGGTTATTGTAGGCCTCAGAAACATGGTCTTGTACCATCTCATGGATCATTGATACCTCTCACAAGGTCTGAGATACAAGCCTCAAAATTTCACTGCCCAATCGTGCTTAGTGCACCTTGGGGACACTTTGGTCCAGCATGGTCCAAAACGTTCTAGTGACTCAGTGGTCGAAATGGGGTTGTCACTAGCATTCACATGCCCAAACGAAGCTAATGGCATAGTCCATTCTGTGCAAGGATGCAATCCTTAAACACTATCCCTTCACCCCAGGGAATCATCATTTTACTTTGGACACATTTGACCAATTTTGACTCAATGACTCCAACTATTACATCATTTGACGATACAAATGTACATGGAATTAGGACAATACAAATGTAAGGATACAAAATTAAGATGATAAAAATTATATAAGGATACAACATTCATAGTAAGGAAACACATTTTTTGCACTTTACATGACATTAAGAAGTTTATATAGGTTGAGAAAAAAATTATGAACATGTATAAGTAACTAAATGAACCAAAGAACATGACTAGACAATGCATAGTGAATTTTACCATCATAAAAGATGGGCTAATCAAATGCACACCTCGATCTTCTATATCTATCATATATGTATCCAACTGCATTTATAATCCACATACAAAAACAAGTTTATTGGCTCAAACAAATAAAGCAAAAAACTACAATTAATTTATTGAATGTAATCATAATAAGCATGGAAAACCTTGCAACTTGAGTTGACTTACCTACTGAAGTGTGCCTAAAGGGTCATCTCTCTGCTTGAGGGTATTCAATATTGCTTCATGATCAGCAGTACCAATAGTCCAAAGTTTCTTTGTCTTTGGTTTTCCTTGATGTTTCAACAACTTAACATTGGCTGCTATAACAAGGTGTGAATACATGAGAATGGTTTTGTGCTTCTCATAGTCTTCAAATGTAGGAATGCCATTATTTCTAATCATATATGTGCGAAATCATGTTCCCACAACAACATGTGATCCTGTTGGATATGTGAACATATCATCATCTGTCGTCCGTTGTGCAAGTTTTTTCTTTCCTCATACACAACGTGTTAACCAGTAATTCGATCTCTCATCATTCCCTTGTGGTGCAACCAATGTAAAAACATATCCTAGCTATAGAAGATCTGAAAGATGGTCGTAGTCAAGTGAACAATCCATGTCATCATTTATTACAGAGACTGTGAGAGATAAAGAAGTAAGATAATGTGGAACCTATGTATCAACCCACTCACTTGACTCACACTGATCCCAATCACACTGTTGACAACCCGAACAATAACAAGACAACTCTCATGTCCAAATGGTCCATTTACTAGCATTTGAGCTTTGAAATGAATGTATTTTTTAAGAATCTTTCACAGTTTGACAATCCAACCTATCTCCTATTGTGCCCAACTCAACCAACCAAAAGAATCTGCGCATCATTGAATCAAGAGTCCCCCCTGTGACAATGCTGAAGTACACCAAACAATAATAGAATGAGGATTAATGGTTTCTGCACCTAAAATCCTTAGTTGCTCCTTAACTAGAGCTCTCTTTATGCATGCACCTACTCCATCATGCTCCCCTTTTCCATGACTGGCCTCAAAAAAACTCCAAATATGAGGTACACCTCTCTCTACGTGCATTCTACATAACCAATAAAATATACAAGCATTTTTTAATTGACATGTGCAGTTATCTGACCAAATGAGATGTTTATCCATAGCAATATTATTTTCTCGCACCCACTCAAAATAATTCTCAAAGTAATGTTGGACAAACTGGAATGAGTGCGATCTATCATCGCTCATATAAAAATGATACTCTTTGATTATCTTTCGGTCATCTTATGTACTATCAGGGGAATGTCTATATGTTATGTGCACAAAAATAGAAACCTAAATAGAATTGTAATATTGAGCTTGCAACTCATTTTGGGGTTGCAATGTATAGTTCTTTGCAAAGTCAACAATTGATATGATAGTGCCTATCGGGAAAGTGTCCTTACACATCCTAAATTGTTGATCCAACCACTGAGATCTGTGACTATGCCTTGCATACTTGTAAAAAATATTCTTCCTTAAATCTGAAATAAAATCAGCTACATTGCATTCTTTTATAACCAACTCACATCTAGAGCCTTCACCTCCAATTTTTAATGTATATTTAACGGTTTCATATACCTTTTTGTGGACAATTGTCTTTCCAAAATCATGTTCGCAGCCCTCATGAAAACATTCAACAAACTTCACTAGCCCACCACACTCTAAGCACTTATCATTTAAGCAATCTTTTCTATAAAAGAAACATCCATCATCTCTAGGACATAAAAAATGATCTAGCAAGTCTCTTGATGATTTTGGAAGAGCACTTGCATCACACTCCTCCAACATTTCACTGGTATGAAAAGTAGAATGAATGGATCATAACAATTCATGGTGCATTGAAAACTCCACATGATATTTGCAATAACAAGTATTTTGAATCTTAAGAGGCACAAAAAAAGAGGCTTTAGGGCTTCAAAAGCTCTTTGTGATATTTGCAATGTTGGATGTGTCTCACAAAAATTTTTGAACAACATTGTTTGACTCACCTCTGAATAATGTTTGGGATGCGGGGTGCGGTCTCGAATGTCAATTCTCAACTTCAAGACATCCTTCACATTTGGTGAAACTCTTGAGTTAGATTGCCAAAATAGTTGAATTTGATCCTTTACAACATCGGTAAGCTTCTTATCACAACATGAAAGTCTCCCACCATAAGCCCATGTATCATTTTGAATAGGATCATCAAGTCTTTCTCTTCTTGCAAGTGCTCTATACAAAGTTTTACGATTTAGATTCAAGTCAACACAAGTTTGTCTCATCAAACGATCCTTTCTCAAATGATGACTTACTAAGGAGGTTGTAATAACCCTCCTAGAAGATCTCTTATCTTTTTCCTTTGTAGTCTTCCCAATGGAATGGAGAGCACTAAAAATATTTCTCACAATAATAGCATTCCTCTCCTTTTTCTTGTTCACACTAATCTTCAATTTGACTAGTATACGTCTCATCTTTTGCATCTTTAACAGTTGCACAAACATTTGACATTGCTCAACCAACATCTTGTGGCGAAAAAAATGATCAAAAAGTTTTGAAACCCACAACCGAACGGTTCTTTTTGATCTCTTGCCATCAAAATTGCTCATTATGTTCTCGTCAATTTCAAGTAACCATTTAGTTGTTCTTGAAGGTCTCAATTTTGAAGTTTGTCTTTCTTCCTCTGAAGGGACTTCATTTCTCATATAATTTGGAGATGTGTTACATTGATTTGGTTCTTGTGTACCATTATCATTGTCAGTTCCTTCATATTCAATCAGTGGATTGTCATTGACAATTTCCACACTTCCATTGTCCACATCTACATGTCCATTTTCAAAACCTACATTTTCATCTTAAATCCCTTTATTCTCATTTTCAATATTATTGTCATAAATCATTTCCAATTCATGTTCTTCACTTGAAACCACATTCAAAGGTGGGTCTATGCTGACAAATTCATTAATATTTAGCATACCTTGTCTCTTGTTCTGATGGGCAACCCTATCTATTTCTCTATACACTTCAGCATCTTCATTTGTGAGTCTCCTCTTTCGTTTATGCTTTCAACAACTACTACTCCCCATAGTTAGACCAAAAAGGTGATGCAAATACCTTTGTTAATAGAGAAAATCCAACCAAAAAGTGGATTTTTGTCTTCTCTAGAGACAAAACGTGATTCGCTGTAACTCGACTCCCGTAATTCTACAAAAAAATGTGCCTCTCTGGAGGGACCCAGAGAATATTGTTTTTTACTTTTCACTAGTAAAAAGAATCGGATATCTGATATTATCAGATATCTAATATCTCCCACCAAAATTTTTCCAAAATCTCTCTCTCTCTCTCTCCTACTCTCTCCCCTTCCCCCCCTCTCTCTCTCTCCTACTCTCCCCTTTCCTTCTCCATCTCTCTCCTACTCTTCCCTTCCCTTATCTCTCCTACTCTCTCCCCTTCCCATTATCTCTCTCTCCTACTCTCTCCCCTTCCCCTTCTCTCTCTCTCTCTCTCTCACACACACACACACACACACACACACACACACTCTCTCTCACTCATTCTCTCCCCTTCCCATTTTCTCTCTCCCTCTATCTCTCCTTCCCCTTCTCTCTCTCTCTCTCTCTCTCCCCCCTTCCCTTATCTCTCTATCTCCTACTCTCTCTCATTCCCCTTCTCTCTCTCTCTCTCTCTCTCTCTCTCTCTCTCTCTCTCTCTCTCTCTCTCTCTCTCTCTCTCCCCTTCTCTCTCTCTCCTACTCTCAGTCCAAATGAAATTTTTATGCCATTGTCAGTTTCTAGGACAGATGATGAGCGTACGATGGTTCTACATCTGTGTGAAATTTCTTTTCCAGAGTTCAAAAATCAATTGATTGTATTCAATTGAGGGGAAGTCCTCTCTCTCTCTCTTAGGTATAATATTGAACATATAATATAAACATTTAATAAGTTAATAGTATAATATTATACAATACATAAATAAATAATAATAATAATAATATAATACATACTAATATAAAAATTTATATTATAATATTACTGGTATGCTATTATTATTTAATATTAATATTAAAAAAAATTGAAAAATATATTTTAAAATTGAAAAAAATACAGAACACAATTAATATTACCATAAAATTAATACATTTAATATGAAACTTGAATTTGAGAAAAGTAGTGCAATTGAAATTTCAAAATAGGCGGGAAGTTTCGGATATCCGATATTATCGGATATCAGAAAATTTTGGAAATCTGATTTTATCAAATATTTGATTAGGCTTGGTATTTGCTTGGGCAATACCAAATGTGGGTGGTCAACCCTTTAGGCGTGTTTAGGAGATAGTTTTTGATATTGAGACTTCGACCATGTAGCTGACGACTATTTTTTCACCCAAAATTGATGAAATGAAAAGGGTTTCTTAAAGACATTATTAGCTTTCCATCAATATAATTGCTGTCAAATTTCAAGTTCGGTAAGTAATTATTACTTATTTTTCAATTGAGTTATCTTTAAATTCATAATTGACATACTGATTGAAAAACAACTATAACTTTCAAATCGTTTAACCTTTTTGAAATCTGAAACATGCGTCACATTAGATATGCTTCGGCTACTATAAGGAAAAAAAATTCAATTTTGTAAAGTTTAGAATTAGTTAAGGTGGTCAGACACTAGTTTTTTATTCTGAAAAAGTTGTAGCAAAAAATTCATAATTAATTATTTATTTGGCAAAAAATTACAAAAAAATGTGTCACATCCATGAATGAGTCTACTACTTATATCTAGAATCTTGAGAAAATATATCATCATTTGATTGTGATTAAGGTGGTCAAACATACACATATTTTTTTATCTTTTCCCTAAAACTTTTGTACTACTACATTGAAATCTAAAATTTTGAACAATTAGATAAAAAAAATTCAGACAAGGGCTAGTAGTTTAGAAACTACATTCAATTTCCTATAGATTCTATTCTTACAACTTTTTCACATAAGGTTCATAAGATGTTCAACTTTTTACATCAGTTGACTAACCCTGAATTTTTGATTTTTCATTGCCACTTAAGGCCATAATTTGGTATACCATGATCCTGCACATACCCCATACTCTTTCAAACTTAAATTCCACTAATTAATCAAACTATGAAACTTAAAATCACTAATTTTTGACAAAATCAAGTATGACTATGCTTCTAAACATCTATTATAAAATTTAAAATCAACTAATTTATCAATTATCTACATACCAATTATTTGACATCATCATAAAGCACTAACAACTATAATATTCAATTGACAACAAATATTTTTACTAAAATATACAAAGGCAAGTACTACACTACATTGCACTTGTTAATATGGTCTCTAAGGAAGTATATATAGTCAAAAACATTAGATCTAAAATCTTAATGTAGGAGAATTAAAGGGTAGAAGATAAGTTAAATTCAATAAATATATTGTATGTCGTACTATGCCATTGGGCCCTTCTTGGATGTGGTCGAGTGGCAGATTCTATCTGACATACTATCACATGAGGTTAAGGTGGGCCCTTGGGCTCAAGGTGAGCCTCCCATCATGAGATGGCACCACTAGGATACATCGGGTGGACATAAGGTAGTCACTCTCTCAAAACAAGCCAGACAAGAGTTAGAGGCCAGTGGGGAGCACAGAGATACATATAGCGATTGCAGGGAGACATCAGAGGAGAGTGCTTCATAGGGTGATGACAAAGAAGAAGTGGAGGTAATCTCAGCCACCCTGTTACTGTTCCCACATCCAACACTCTCCAGTGTGGCACCATTTTCCTTGTTCTCCAGTCCATCAGCCATTCTGTTATTTGGCCAAAGTCGAGTTCCCATTCAATTGACTCCACCTGTAGTCACGTCGAAAAGAGTTTTCATAGCGACTACACTTCCTAAGCCAGAGATAGTATATAGTGAGAGCATACCTCCCATTCCTACACAAGATACAGCCCTAGTGGATAGGGATGTGGCAGAGGAGATAGAGCGGTCCCCCGAGCAGGGTAGGGTTGAGTCAGGGCAGGTGCGGCTAGAAGTGATGGTGTTAGAGCCTGTGGTAACCTTTGATGACTCCCTTTTGATTGATTCTGGTCATAACAATATGGATGGGAGAGTGTCGGTTGAGGTATTTTCTGCACCTACATGTCATAGTAGACCATCAATGATGGGTCACGCGAGTGCTTACCTAGCACAGAGGTCCCTTGCACCGGTAACATGGGGACCTTCCATCCTATCCCCTTAGTGAGAGGACATCCATTGGGATGGTGGAGAGTTAGGGAATGCTGGAGGTGGTGGACAGAGTGTACCGAAGGTGGCAGCCACAGTGTAGGCAAAACCAGTAGAGGTGATGATTGTAATACCCCAAAAATGGGCTATAGGTTCATTAACCTCCTACATCGACAAATCAATCAAAATTGACACAAAATTCTTAACCAAAGGCACATCTGCACATCATTTCATCGAAACTATAATTGATTTATCCTAATTCTACATCAGGGAATATTTCCTAAATATTCTTAATTTATCATAATTATCCTGATTAAATATTATTTGGCGATAAATCATATTTATCCTAAAATTTGATTAATTGAATATGATGAATATTTAATTAATTAAGTTTAATTTTTCCACTTAAATATTTAATTAGAATTAATTCTATTTATTCCTAATTTATATTATTTAATTTTGACAATAAATAAAAAATCCTATGAATAATCAGTTGAATTCTTATTTAATTGATTAAATTCAATTGTCAATATTTAATGATATAGTTTTGGATAAAGTTTGATTTAATAATTGATTAACCCATAAATTAGTTATTTTAATTCTAAATCAGTTAAGTTGAGAATAAATCACCTTGTTTTTAAATTAATTCATATTAAATCATGCACAATCAGAAAAGAAGTCAACTTTAAATCAATTATCAATTTGTTAACTTTCTAAACTCAACATGTGATTGTGAGTTGAAAAAGTGAACTAAACTCTATTTTGAGTCAAAAAGTGCTTTTGCATGATTTTATGAGTTGATCTATTCCTAATTTCTTGTTAACTCAAAAATCAACCTGAGTTTATCAAGAGTGATTTATGGCTTTTCTCAATGCATCCTTAAGCCCTAGATTTCTATATAATCAAGGCTCGGCTCTTCACAAAAGGATCCCTCGAATTTCCATACTTACTCTAGCGAATTTGCATCTGAAGAATCAAGCTTTTGCGAACAAGGCGATTGTGAGATTTTGGTTATTGTTTTGAGCATTCATAGCATTCCTTCATAGCATATCATTGTTAGATCAATTTGCATATCATTTCAATTCATCCTAGATTAGTTTCATATCAACTTTTTTATCTTATTGCACACAAAATCCAAAAAGATAGATTAATTTGCATTTCATCTTTATTGCTTTTGATCATTTAAATCCTTCTTTTAGGTGTTGCATTGTCACTGATCTCGGTCTAAATCTGAGAATACCATACTCGCACCTACTAGAAGGTAGTAAATCTCCTAGTTAGCTTATTTCATTTATATTGCAGATTTCTTGATTTGCTAACCTCTAATGGTTTACTGAAGTGTTGTGTCCCCAGCTAGGTACAATTTTCACACACATTTCTAGCACCCACCGTGGGGCCCTAAAACGAGTTTCTATTCATTTCTAATCAATTTTCTATCAATTTCTATCAAAACTGTGATTTTTATTTTTTTGTTCGTACAATTTTCATATGACATTTGATAGAGTGTCGTACCAGAACCCATTGACTATCATACGATAGTTGGCTATTTCAAGAATCATACCGGTTGTTTGGGATTGTCGTTTGAGAGTTACTTTGTCGTGTGTGCACATACCCACTATAGTTTCATGCCTAGATTTTCATACATGAGGTAACACATTGTCGTATGAGTTTTGGTACCAAAAATTCAATTGTTGTATCAGATTTATAGGCAGTCTTTTAAATTCTAATTTCAGATTTGGACTGACAGCTAACCCTAACAATTGATATTTGTTGTTTCTGATTGGTACTTACTATTTTTTCTCACGGGAAAGCACAACAAAATTTGCAAATCAGGTAAAATCTACTACGCGCGTTGCGTGGAAACTCAAGTATTCTTCTACGATCTGATAACATTTTGATTTGGGACATAAAATGAACCTCTTACGTGTCTAGCTTGAGTGTCTTCCTTATTTTCATAAATCACACTTTAGTTTTGGGCTCTAAAAAGAACATATATTTGTTTTCTACATATTTGTTACAAATAGTAATTAGGCCCTATGAACACTGTTTGTGGAGTTCTTGAGAGAGTGGGCTTCATTCACTTGTTTTGCATGTGAAGCTCTTCTCAAAGATAGATCCCCTTGTAGGTAGGGAGGATATTGTTATTATCTCATGATTTTACTGAGTTTGGTCCTCAACTTTGATTGGTATGTTCTCTCTTGGTCCCACTTAGAGATCTCGGTAAAGATTTTTGTTGACATCACAAACCTTAGTGAGGTAGTTTCAATCTTAGCATGTCAATTGATCTGTTTGCTATGTTTTGGTGAAGTGAAGAGGCTAGAGGATTATGCTCTACTCCCTTTTGGGTAGTATTATAAACTCAGATCCTTGAATCTGAACTAAGTCCCCATGTGGTTTGTTTTTTGCATCTCCTTTTAGAGAGGGTTAATCATAGTGGACATTCCCTTTATTGGGTCAACCACGTGGAAGGAACCTCAAGCAGTAATAGCCATTTTTGTTGTGATAGCAACAACTGCTATATAAATGTCTTTGGGGAAGAAGTCTCCGTAGGTGTAGTCTCTTGTTGGTTTGTCAGATCTCCTCAGTAGCTCCTAATTGATTAAATTCTCAGACTGTGTCAAAACCTCGGTGCACCTCGATTGGATTTTGCCCTCTTGAGATTACAAGTGTTGCAGAGTTAGACCATTACTAGAAACCCTAGTGCTGCCAAATTTTTATTTTCTAGGACTATGTGCGTGATTGAAATTTTTTTTGAGAACATACACAAATAGCATTCTTAGGGATTAGAACAATAAGTCACTATTTATGTTCATGTGCAAGGTTGCTTTGTCCCTTGCTCATTGTTTGAAGATGATTTCTTGTTCTCTTGCTTGTTTTTCTGCATGCTTGATATCTACTTGGTTACTTACAACGAATGAAATCGAGATGAACTATTACACAGATCTTCAAACCTGGACAGAAAATTTTGTAAACAATCTGATACTAAAAAACTAAAAAATTGCAAATTTGAAGCATAATTCCTTAATGGAGTCAAAAGTCATCTTGAAGCCTCAGAAAGTCATACGAGTTTTCCCAATTGTCATGCCAGAACCCCTAGATTGTCGTATGGGAGATTGTATACTGTCGTACGAGTGTTGTCACAAAAGTCAAGCAATTTTCAATCCTGGTGTCAATTGTCGTATGATTTTTGTCAATTTTTGTGCCAGAACCTACCTAGACTCGTACGAGCCTGGAGAAAATTGTATCAAAATTTTACAAAAGTTGTCAAAAACCTTCCAAAATTGTCAAAAATCCAAATTTTATAGCCAATTTCCAGATCCTATCAGAAAATTCACTATGTCAGGAACAGAGCAGAAACCAGAAGAATCCAACCAATTTTCCAAAAGTGGTCTCTTGAGTTTGATCCATCCTTTTGATTTATCGATTTGAGTCTCATTCTTCTTGTGTCAAAACCTTGTCAAAATCATCTTCAATTCAATCTTCAACAAAATAGCTAAGTGTTGCGAGCTTGTGTTTGGCATCTTTTGGGCGTCTACCCATACATCTAGGGCATAGTATCCTTCATTTACATCTAATCAATCTTTTCATCAATCTTCAACTAATCCAATCTTGACAAGGTTGTGTCATTCGATCTTCTTGAATCAAGTCATTCTTCAGTTGTCTTAATCTTGCTCTTTTGCTTCACCCAAGGTTAATGGTGGAAACTAGAGCTTCCTCACAAAGAAAATAAAGAGAACAACCCAAACCCTCTTCAGCAACATCTTTTGTTATTGCTCAAACATTTCATCAACCTTACAACACAAATCTATTCGGAGAAGATGCTCTTGTCAACATTTACTTGAAAGGTGGTTGCGTCACTCCTCTTGCATCAATTCATGGAGGTAATCCAAAAACTTCACATCAATCAATCCCTGGTAGTCCTCACAACAACACAATGTCTCAAGGAGGAGGAAACTAAGGATCCCAAGGTTATTAGTCTAATCATGGCAGAGATCCAGAACCAACCCCATTTGAAATTGAGCGATATAGAAATGATGATGATTTCTAAAAAAAATGATGAAACATTTCTTGCAAGAAGAGAAAGAAACCTACTTCTTAGAGCTAGCTTGTCAAGGAGCCAAAATTCCTCCAAACTTTAATGTTGAAGACATTGTCACTCAAGAGAAAGAAACTCCTATCACAGCCATGATGAAACAGATGCATGCTATGAGAGTCAAGTTAAACAAATAGAGAAAGAGAAAGAACCTAAGGAATTTTCTATGGAGGCTCTATGCCCCTTTCCATTTGATAAAAAATTGTTCATGCCACCATTCCCAAAAAGAGTGGAGATACCAAAATATGATAAGTATGATGGAAACTCTGATCCTCAAGATCATGTCAGGGAATTCTGTACTCAATGTATGGAATTTATGCATGAACCAACCTACCTAATGCACATTTTCCCTCAATCTTTGGGAGGGTCAGCCATTCATTGGTTCTCTAAAATGCCTCCAACAATCAAAACCTTTGAGGAGTTGATCAAATTGTTCTACCAACAATACTCCTACAAGATTCAACATCCGGTCACCATGATGGATATCTCCAATCTGAAATAAAAGATAGGAGAACCCTTCCTGACTTTCCTCAAATGATGGAGAAAGAAGTTTTCCCTCTATGCTAGATCCATTCTAGAAACTAAAAAACTCAAAATATTCATCAACAATTTGATTCCAGAACTCAACTATCATCCACAAAAGCAAAATCATACTTCTTTTGAGAAAATGGTGGAAAATGCCATAAAAATTGAAAATGTGCTTTCTCGTAAGGGAGACATATCGATTAACAAAGATAGCAAGTATGAAACTGGTTCTAGTTCCAACAACAAAGATAAGAACAAATTCTAGAACATCAGTGCTCCATCAAAGGCACCCGCATTCAATCTCACCATGGGTACTCAAGCCATCAAAGCTTCTGAACAAAAGGCATCTGAATCTTCCAAAAAGTCCAATGAGTATAAACCATGGATTACAAAACCAAAGCGCGAGTTCACTCCTTTGGGTGAGTCCTTAGAATCTACCATGAAAATTCTATTGGAAAACAAAATCATCGTGTTACCTAAGATAAAACCATATGATCCTGAAGTTAAACCAAAATGGTGGAAAGAGACCAATTTCTATGACTTCCATCGAAACAAAGGTCATAAAACTAATAACTGCATGCGCTTAAAGCATCTCATTCCAGACAAAATTGATGAAGGAGAAATTGTAATTGACAACCATTAAACCAACAATGATCATACAGCATTCACGGAACCATTTCTGAAGCATAATCAAGAAGATTCATCTTCTAAGCCTAACATGGGTGCTAAAGTCAATTACGCCTACTCTGGAAATAATGATGTCATCAACATGGTTGAACCATGCCTAGCTAAACATTGCAATGTCATCACTATTGTAAAAAGAGATAGAGATAATCAACAGGGTAATCTTTAGTGGCAAATATTCACCTTTTGGCGAATTCTGGGAATAATGTCTCATGGAATTGGTGAATCGCGCAGGTATACGCTGGAAAATATTCACCCAATCTTGACATGGTAACCACTGAATATTAATTGGAATCACCAATCAGATTTGTCATTTCACGCTGTTGACCATCATATTTGCCTATAATTAATGTGACGTGGTTCTTTTAACGGTCTCTTATTCGCCAGCGATATTAATTATGAATTGCATATAAAATTTGAAATAGCCAAATGGTTTATATTATTATCTTAACCATGACCTATTTCACCACCCGTTAATTAATTATTTTATTGGTCCACGACATATTTCGCCAACCCATTAATTAATTATTTTATTGGTCCATGACATATTTCGCCAACCCGTTAATTAATTATTCACCACGTATATTTAATTTTTCGCCAAGCATATTATTGATCAGGTCGGCACTCGACACATTTTCACCAAAAGCCCAGGATTTTAAAATTTTAAAATTTGGAATTTGGTATCATGGATTGATATAAATTCAAATCAAATTTAGAAAACTTAGAAGTAGTCTTATCGTGCGTCGTTACAAATTTTTGGAGCTGAAACCTAGAGGGCCAGATTTACAAATAACAATCTTGCAACAGTAAATAGAGGATTCAACATTTCAAAGAGTCAAAAATCAAAGGAAGCAGGACAAAGGTAAACAATTATTTGTTCAACTTCAGATTTCACAATTCACAGTATTGCTATTAATTTTAATTCGTAGAGGCTAGAATCCTAGTGACTAGTGAGAGGTCATTGGGTAAAGATGTCAGAGTGACTATCCTGAGGCTGAGATTGAGTATCCTCGAGCTACTACTGCTAAAGGGATTTAGATATCAGGGGAGGTTGAGACTCAGGGCAGTGAAGAGATTGGAAAGCTAGACAAGGGTAAGACTCCTCGGGGTAGTGAAGGGCCTAGGAGGCCATCAAAATGCCCAAAACTTAAAGATACTACCATAAAGGATTTCTTTGGAGTTGGAAATGTTTCTGCTCCATCAACATCTGCAATTGCAAGTGCAAAATCCATTCACAGTAGCTCACTAGTACCAGTACCACAAGCCGGGGTTGTCATTGAGTTAAATGAAAATCAAAATGCATCAAATGAGGATAACAATGGTGGCACGAGAGAAGATGTTATAAGGGATACGTAGAACCAATTGGAAGAAAATGGTAGCAATGAAGATAATAATAATGTTGGTAGGAAGAAAAGAAAAAGGGAAGTAAAAATGGGGCGAGAGTGGGAAATGGCAAGAAATTTTAAGGTTGATTGGGTAGCAAAGTACTGGTTCATTGAACCAATCCTAAGAAATGATGAACAACCAACATAATGTAGGTGTAAGATTTGTACCTGGAGACTTAAAAGAGAGAAGTTGCAGTTAAAGCTTGACACTATAGAAAAGCATATTGGTAAGGTTTATGAAAAACAAACCATAGACAGACAAGAAATATCAGTAGTGAGATGGAAATCAAAGGAAGAATGTCTTCATGTTAAGTATGCCATAGAATATGAAGAGCATAACAAGAGAATGACAGTAATTGCTAGTAGTGAAAATCCAATCAAGGTTGGGTTTAAACATGCAGCCAATGAAGCAAACCTAGCAAAGACCATTCAGATGAGTGTTGTTTTTCATATTATGTCCAGAGGGCATCCTATGAGAGACTTCTTAGAATATGGTAATTTATTATCTTTTTTGAAAGTTCCTCACTATCCCATGTCACACTGGTCAACAAACATTGGATGGGAAATGACAAACTATCTTTTTGAGGTGGAAAAGCAAAATTTACAAGAGAAAGTAAAATAGTCCAGATTCATTTCATTATCCATAGATGAAGTTACTGTAGTAGATAACACTGCTTGGATTTGTATGCATGTGTATACAGTAAAAGAACATTTCCACCAAGCTCATCTACTCTGCATTCATAAAATGAGGGGCAATTCAACAACAGAAAACTTATATTCTGAAGTGAAGAATGCTTTGCATGAAGTTGCTGGTATGGATGATTTGACAATTGGAAAGAAGTTAGTGTGTGTTGCAGCTGATGGAGCTGTAGTAATGCAAGGCCAAAGGAATGGTCTCTGTGCAAGATTACAAACTAGTATTGCACCTTACATGCTTGGCATACATTGCATGGCCCATCGAATGAATTTAGCATATAAAATTGTAAGTGATTTTCCTATAGTGTCAAAAGTTGAAGATCTAGTTCACGACATATACTCTTACTTCTGTAGAAGTCCTAAACATCTTGTAGAATTGAAGATTTTCTCAGAGGGAGTAACACCAGGAAACAAGCTTCTCAAGGATGTTGAGACCAGATGGATATCTTTGCATGGACCAGTAGAAAGATTTCTAATAGAATATCAATCCTTGATCAGAGTAATATATGAGCAATGCCTCACAGTAGACAAAGCTCCTGATTTGTTACATAAGTTAAGTGATATAGAGACTCTATTAACTTTAGCTAGTCTTCTCCCCATGCTGGATTTAATGAACAAGCTTGTTAAGAAAGCCCAAGACAGGACTATGTATATCTATGAGTACTCAGATTTACGTAAAATGACATGTGTTGCCCTGGATAATTTATACTTAGATATGATAACAATTCAAAGCCCAAATTTTTTCAGGTGGCAAATAATTACAAATTTGAATCATGCTGAGAATTTTTTTCAATTCAATGCAAAAAATGATTTATGTGTGTTTGTGAAAGGATATGAAATACCAATGCACCAATCTAAGACGGGCAAGCGAGGTAGACTACTTCTAGTTAAAAGGGTTGATTTTGACATGTTTGTTAAATCTGTTAGTGAGAATTTGAAGTCAATTTCCTACCAACTTTCAAGTGAGATTCGTGAAAGATTCCCTAGAGAAGAAATTCTTGAGGCCATGGGTTGTGTGTTTCCTCATTTTTGGAAAAACATCGGAGATAGGCAACATGATGCTCATATGTTTCATAAAAAAATTGATGAATTGATAAGAGAGTTTTCAAAACATGCAAATTGCAATGGACAACCAATTAATGGAATTATAGATTCAGCTATTCTTAAAAAACAATGTAGACAATTTGCATCATGTATGAAATTACAGTTAAAAAACTTGGAGAATCCATTTCAACCTCGTGCAATAACCAGGCTTTGGAAAAGGATAGAGTAGAGTGAAGTACTGCGTGATTCAATATCAGAATATTTCAAACTTGCTGATTTATGTCAAACAATGATATTGGGGTCGGTGGAAGATGAAAGAGTTTTCAGTGCATTGGGGTTTTTGAAATCAAAGATCAGAAACAAACTAGACAAAAATTTGGAAACTTGCTTGAGGTTGTTTGTAACTCAGTACAATGTTACAGACTTTCCTTATGATAGGGCATTGGCAATTTGGAATTCCCTGCGTGAAAGATGAGGGCTTTTGAACACTACTTCAAAACATGGTGGTTCAGAGACAAACGATGGATCTTGGTCCGAGACTCAGAATGAAGATGAAGAGTTTTTTGATTTTGAATACCCAAATCAGAATGAAGAAGAACCTCTTGCTAGTAGTAGTAGTCAATTTAAAGAGCTGGATTCCATGTGGGATATAGAAGAGGGCGAGGCAGACTTCTCACTGACACTGAGTGAAGAGTGAACTGTGAAGTGATTTAGAATTAGCATTCGGTTAATAGGTATTTATAAGTTTATACACTGTATACTTATTACTGTACTTGTTGGATAAATTGATAATGGAATTGGACTTGATTCTGAATATTTATTAATTTATTGACAATTTATTAATTGACTCATATTCAACTACAAGCCTACAGGTACAAGTAATAAGTATTGTTCATGATTTTTGTAATTTCAATTTTGATTTTTGTAATTTGTAATTTGAAATTTTGAATTCATGATTTTTGTAATGTAGATTGTATAAACTAGAATGTCCCTCTTTGTCCACAATAGCAGGTGCCAGGGATATATATGATTTTTGTAATTGTAGAATGTTCAAGAAATTTGTAATTTGATATAACCTTGCGAAGTCCCGCAAAAAACCTTTCGCAACCTCTCAGCTGTTTAATCTTGTAACTGATTAACCTTTCCAAAGTTACGCCTTTCTGCCAGATGCTTCATCGCAGCTTCATAACTACCAAAACCAATGGCCAACAAACCCTCGTGAAGCTCTGTAAACCAACTATTCCTGATAAAGTTTTTCAAAGTTACACATGCCATTAGTCGGGAGTCCTTCGGAAGTTCGGAACCCATTAGCATCCTAACCACTTAACCGTGGAGAAGTTACGAAACAACCCAGCGTTACTTCGGAACATTGCCGGTGGTCTATTAGTAACGCGCACATGCTTACTAGTATATCCTGGATTTTATCAAAGGTTCCTAGATTCACACTACTTACTAGTATATCCTTAAGAAAAACTTCAGAGAATTTATGTTATATTCAAAGCTTATTTAATCTGATCCTGGATCAGAGCTGAGAAATATGAACATACACACAAAGATTATTCATGCAATGAATCAGAACAATTCATAATTCAAAGAGAGATACTCAAGGAGAGATATAAATCTTGGATTATATTCAAATGCTATATTATATCATTCTCACAAAATGCTTTACAATGTAACCTTCTGAAAATAACTTGAACCAGAAGATACTGTCTTCTATAGAAAATATGCCTATTACAGTCTATGATATCCCAGACTCAAGAAACTTATCAGTCAAATTGATCAAGTTCTCGGTCCTTTTTCATTGATCCTGGTAATCCTTTTATAGAAAATAAGGATTGCAAGGAAGCTTCAGATCGTTTTAGAAAAGACAAGAAAGGAGCATTCATATAGGACAAAAAATGAAAATAAAACTTTCTAATTCTCGTTAAAAAACTTTAAAATGGATCGTTAAAATGAGCGCCAAAAATCCTGTAGTAACTCCCAAGGGTAGTTCAACTTCTGCCAGGTGTAATAGCCATGCTCATGATAACTGCTTGATGACTTTATCCTTGTTGGCTTTGATCTTGAGGGTTTGGAACACTGCCACCTGCTGCCTCCTCATTTGATGCTTCTTCTTCTTCTGAACTCTCTGAGGGATATGTTGATTTCCAAGTCATATAGGTCTCCTCACTCGGTCAATGAAAGGCAAGGACTTCATCCTTCTTTGGTAATAGTTTGTTCCACTCAGCAACCAACTAGTGAACCTCTATTCTGACATTAGCAAAATGCATCCTAGCATCTTGAAGGAGCTCGACAAGTTGTATGAATGGGATATTATCATCTGTATCTAAAATGGAGTCTACTTTAGATAATACTTGTCTATCTATTTGCTCCGTCCATTGATCCTTATCTTTAATTACCCCATCTTCCTTAATGAGACCAGGAAAAATTTGAAAATCATCTTGGAAGTATCTTACCCTTAAGATTTCTGATCTTCTTCTTATACTTGCCCTATTTACCTCAAAATCAAAAAGATCCTTAACAAACCTGTAAGTGTTTGTTAGCTCTATATCCACAATAGATTTGTCCTTAATTTGATCAAAAAATGATTTCAAATTATATTTCCTTGTAACCCACTTTTCCAAAATCTTGTCCACAGTAGCTGCTTCTTTTTGAAAAGATGCTAAGACAACTGCCAATTGATTTGCAGTTTTATATACTTCCTTAGGTCTTACCTTTGCAAAAAAGTGTGAAACAACATCCTTTATTTTATTTTCTTATTTCTCCTTTACCTTTTGATCAATGTCTTTCTCACCAGTGGAAGGAGGAAGAGGAGAAGGAGGAAATTCAATAATAGGGCTTGAAGAGGAAGGCCCAGCAGGGGAGGAAGCAATCTGCATCTGCTATGATAATTGCATTGGGCCATGCTCCCCCAATCTCTTCTTGAAATCTACAATTAAAGTATCTCTTTCAAGAATCCCCTATTTTAACTCACCATAAACCTTCAAAACTGCTTCCAACTTGGCAGTGAGTTCTTCCTTCTCTTTGGCTTCCTTTTTTGCCACCTTTTGCTGTTAATTGTGTTGTGGCCATTACCATACCTGATGCTTGAACCAAAGAAGTATCAGTAACCCTTCTTACAATTAGACTCCCTAAAAGGTCATCTCTGACAATTTGTTTTCCCCTGTTATTTTCATTCTTTCTTAGGGACCACATTACCAAAGCCTGGTGATTGTCACTAAAAGTGACCCCTTTGATAGCCTGTTCTGCTTCCTCTTTAGTCTTGTGGAAAGGAGTGGTCTATTTTTTGACTGCGTCAAAAACCACCACATCAGCTATATCCCACTCTGGAAGGATTAGTACTCCTGATACTTTCACCATATCTCTTCCCTATTCTAGAGTGATTTGCTTAAATTTTGTAGTCATCTCTGTTTTCACTTCCTCCTCTATGATTTGTAAATCCTTCTCTGGATTCTCTTCTCACAAATTTCTTGAAACTGGTTGATGTTCAATTTCCAAAGAAATTGCATGAAAGCCCTAGTTTTAACAAAAGCATCATCAGCCAAAAACTCCAGACAGGCTTGCTTGATTACAAGGTCTAATTCTGTACCTACCAATTCCCCTACTGTTAAATCCAACTTGGGCTCTTCTGGTGCCTCTGGCACTCCCTCATTTATTTCTTCATAGGTCATAAAGATTTGACCTAGAGCATCTACTTGCTGTACCTATTCTATAACCTCCTGGTCATCCAAAATGTTTAGAGGTGACTGTGATGGGGAGTAATATTCTTCAACCTGAACATGTCTTTCTTCCACTTTCTATTTCTTCGATGGGGGTGGAGAATCAGTTACATCCTCAGAGGCTTGAAGATGAGGAGAGTCAGGGACCTCTATAACCTCCTTTTTTTTCTCAACTTGTTGTGAAGTTGATGAGACATCCCTTTTATCCATCTTCCTTTGTTGGCTTTTCTCTGGTACTACAACATTGTAACCAGTCTTCTTTTGTACCATGTACCTCCCCGAGGGTAATCCTTTTGCAAATACAGGTTTTCTCAGTAACTGTTTAGCCCTTTCTAGGTCATCCTTCATTACCTTTTCCTTCTTTTCACTCAGGGTCTGAAAGATATCCTGGAAACAATTCATGAGAGTATCTATTTTCTTGCCCATTGGAGTTATGCTCTTTAGGGGGTCCCATCCAAAATCAAAATGTTGGATGAAATCCAATGTCTTTTTGTACACCAGCCATTTTTCTTTCCTAACCTCCTATTCTTGTAACTGTGGGGTATTTCTGACAATATCTTCAGTAAAGTTAAAAATGTGGTTAACCATGGCACATTTGGCTCTCTTCTTAAACATCTCATTATAAAATCCCTTAGGGTCTACTGTCCTAGTAATTGCAGTAGCCATATGGTATGGAGCCATGATTTTATCTATGTGAACCCATCCACCCTTGGTAATTATGAACTGGTGGGCAATGGTAACATTTGGGAAATGAGTTCCCTTGCCTTTTTCAGTGAGGGCACACTCTTCAATATCTCCTAATTGCCTAATAAATTCTACAATTCCAATCCTAAGGGGTACATGATAAGGCAATACAAAAGGGGTTCCCCTGAAACCATACAACCTGATGACAATTGATACATTGTAGAAAATGACATCACCCCAATTGTGTATAATATTCAAATTTTTAGCAAATTGGTTTGGTCTAATGAGCTGTGCCAATGCTATTGGGATTCTTGGGTTGTCTTGGACAAACAACTTCCTGAGTATGGCTACAAAACATTTATCAAAATTTGTGAAACTGTGATCCCTTTTATCCCAGGTCATTGTGAGGCTCCACAATTGGACTGGCATATCTTCACCATCCTTGTGTCTTATCAACTCCATTTCTTGATCAAAATAGTTCGCTCCTTTAAACAAAAACATGTACATTATGAAAGAATACCAGCAGAAAAGCCTATCATCTTCATTCTTTTGAATCTTCACTAATCCATTATGGATTAATTCAGCAATAAATGGAGCAAAATCAAAGGTAATAGACAAGTGTGGGTGCAAAATTTGAATCACCATGCACATCAAATGTATTGGCATCCTTTCACTGACATCCTCTCCAAAAACTTGACATAATGACCAATATGCTCCCTTAGCCCTGAAGTCAAAATATTCTATCATAAAAGGCTCCTGTGTGTTCTATCCCATGATAACCATTTTCCCAATTTTGGTGCAAAAGTCCTTCAATGATTTGCCTCTGAAATAGTTTCTTTGTGCATCATACACTTGCTTTAGTTCTTCAAGATCAATATTCTCTAGACTGTCTGAGGGTTCACTTAACTTGAACACCTTCCTAATCTCTTCAGCAGAAATTTTGATCAATAACATTCCTTTTGCATCCCTAACCTCCCTAGTGATTTGGTCATAACTCTTTGCAACCTGGGTCATCAAATCAACATCTAAAAAGATGACGGGTACCACAAGTTTTCCCAGGTCAGACTGCCATATGTTGCTTGTAGGGCGAGGGGTATTTCTCTGACTAAAACCCACTTTGAATAACTCTAAGCCAGTGATATTAGGGTCACCATTTGCATTGATTGTACCAATTTTGGCCTCCCTAATAAAATGTGTTGTGTCATATAGACCATCTGCTACTTTTACCCTAGAGTCTTTGGGAATCAGACTCTTGGTTTTCACTAGGTTAGTAGTAGAGTCGGGAAGTAACTGCAATAAATCCTCATGCAAACCTCTTTCACTGTACTCAATTTTACTAGACAATTCTTTCCTTGGTGCCATTTTAGGGTTTATGCTAAAAAACCTTTGCAAGATATACAGACTATGGGACTATGATTCTTTTAGTAGGGAAGCAAATTGTATAAGTATTTTACCAACCTTTTTTCTAGGAAATCACCGGGAGACAACAGCCAGTCCTTGCAATTCTTCACGCTCGGGTCTCTACAATTTTTTGATCTCTTTGTGCTTCTGAGAGTGCATGGAATTCTAATATACAAATAATTAAAACACTCACCTCAGCAATTTATTCGGCACGATTCAACCATTACTCCTCTAAAAAAATGAACTGTCACTTCTCAACAAGAAACTTGAAATTTGCATCACTTTATCTCCAATTTGAATTAGGACCGTTGATTCTTACTAGCATATCATCTAATGGTTTGTTCGCATGATCTCATAGCATGAAAAAGGCTCATGTGATCATACAAAAAATAGTCATACCTATCTTTTCATTGGCGGGAATCCCTACAACCTTTATTGTTAGAACAACGGTTAGTCGCATGATCTTATAACTTAAAAATAGCCTATACGATCATACGAAAAACCACTAGCATGCAACCACTGTCAGCATCCTTTTGAGTTACTGGCCCCACTGCTTTTAGCCAATGAAAAATTGCCACTTGTGAAGAGAGCTGTCGATCGTCCCACCTAAGAATCGTGCTTGTCTTTATGCAAGATTGATAGTTGGTCGCATGATTGCATAGGCCTCTAAGATCCTATGAGATTATATGACAGCCGTCTGATCTTTCCTTTGTTACTTTTAGCTCTGAAGATCCTTTTGACACTGGCCCCACCATCTCAAATAAAAAGTTGCCACTTGTGAGATACCTATCAGCAGCCCCACTTTTTTCTCACATTAAGCTTCATTGTAAGATCAACGGTTAGTCTTATGTTCGCATGGCTTGGAAATATTCCATGCGAACACACGACCACCGTTAGATCTTCATTAAAGATTCAAAGCTGAATGACATCTGAAACATTAGAATATTAGGTATTCAGGACTTAGGACATATTATTTATATCACCGGGCCTTTGGACTTAGGGAAAATAAAGATATGACCCTCGCGTGATGATAAAATAAACGCACGTGCTCTTCTATGAACCTAAGTGACTCAAAAAGTAACACTCAAATAGAAATGTAAAGAGCAACCTAGGTTTTTTATGAAAGTGGCAAATATTTAGGGCTTTCCTCAAACTTGAACTTTAACTAGGGCTGGCTGGATATGGGGGAAAATCTTGATAAATTTGTAGGATTTTTTGTGGGTTTTCTGTAGCAAAAATATCACAATCTTTTAACACTTATGCACACTTCAATTTTATAAAAATTTCACAAGATTGACATATTGAAAAATTGAAGTGCCAACACCTTTCTAGGGTTTAATGGATTTTTAGATCATATCTCAACCTAGCACTTAGGGTTTTAACATTTTGATCAAAATTTAGGCCTTCGGGAGGAAAATTGCAGGAAATTCTCAAAACAATTGTGAAAACTAAAAATACTACCAACATGGTCATTGGGTCAATTTATTATTTGTCAATTACCTAATTTCCTAATACTAAGCATTTACTTAATTAGAATTGAGATTCTTGACTTGAGCCAATGAATGAGCTCTGTTAGGGATTTTTCTTGCATGAATCAAATTTTTGAAAGGTTACTTCAGACTATGCTTCTTGAGACTAATTCAAAGAAGAGAAAGACCTAATTGCTGACTCTGAGGATTGGATAGGATAGTCCTTCATTTTTGAGCTCCACATACTTAGGCAGGTATTACCGTATTACCTTCTAATGATTACTGATAAAAGTAAAGAGACAACAAAAATATATGGAAAAAGTTGCAGTGTATTTGTATTAAAATCAACTCGCTAATTACATTCAAAATTCAATTACTCAGAAGGTCAGACACATAACTTAGAAGTCTGCTTCAAAGCAATTCTATTCAAATTTTTCTATTATCTTTCAACTCTATCCCAAAAATGAGTCTTCAACTCTATTTATACCTCATTTCAACCATCTTGGAATTCCCTCATGAATGGGAATGCAACAAGCTTCGGATGGTTGAAAACCCTAAACCTAAAAAGCATAAGAAATAAAGCAATAAAAGACAAAATACAATGAGCCCTCAGGTGGTGGAAAGACAAAATTGTTTTGGCCTGTTCTGCATCCTGGATCACTGATAACTAACACCTTTGTCTATGAGTATTCATGATAGCTGTTGTTATAACAAGATATGGTGACTGCCATTCCGGCTAACTTACACCATTCTTAAATGATAGCTTATTATCCCTGTATTCTGAGCTCAGGTGTCAGGTGCTCCAGATGTCCTCCTTACTCATCATCCAAAATGTCCAAGTCAACTGTAGTGGATTTAACTTTCTTGGCCTTTGTTAGCTCATCCCATGCAGTTACTTCTTCCTCTGACGGCCAATTGAAGTCCTGGACGAGCTGCAGTTGTGCTTTTTGTCTTCCCCACCTGGCATCTGTAATTGCTTTGACATCTGTTACAAACCTGGTGAGATCTGTCTCTGCCTTAATAGCTTCATCTAGGGTTTTATTGAAGCTCTCCAAATCAACATTATTCCCCTCACCTAAAAATGCCTCCTTCCTAGGCAATAAAAGATCAACATCTGACCTCCACTGATCAAGGCTCTTTATGGCTCCATCCCCATTCTTAATGGAAGGGATAAACTTGTTGGAACAGGAGCTGAGCATGGCTATCTTAGCCTCTATCAAATTTGTCTTACCCTTAAAAAGTGGTAATATGGCTTTAATTCTATCTATCTCCTCACCAACCCTCACAACTATCTCTGGAATATCACTTCTCAAAGATTGAGCAAATGCCAATCTATCAAAAAGTGGTGTTCTGGTAGACCAAGTTGCATGATACCCGCTTAAAATTTGTACATAGCTATCCACTTCTTTCTGTAATTCTAGCAACTTGTCATAAGCATTAAAAACAAGATCAAATTTATCTTTAATTACATTTATTCTGTGCTGTAGAATATCTAACAGGGCCTGTAAGATGGCCTCATTCTTCTCCTCATTTATCTTTTCTGTTGCAAGTTCTGTAGCTAAGCCCCCCTCATGCTCAGTTTGGACCCCTGCATCACAGACCTCTGTAAATGCCCTGGAATGATTTTTTAGAGTATTTATTTCATCTTTTAGCTCCTTCACAGTCTTATCCGGCAAATATTTCTTCTTCAGTTCCTCTTCAAACTTTTTTATAGTTGCCACATAATCTTTGAATGTCCTGGCTAGCCTATTCTCCAAGTCCTCAACCACTGCTTTATTCATGGAGGATGCATGGTGTAAGAGATTTGCTATCTCTAATCTTGTAGTGTCCTGCAACCTCCATATTAATTGGCTACCCTATGCAGTGTCTTGGATGTCAACCAATCTGGGCTTACTAAATTTTGGGGCCACACACCATACTGCTAGTGTCTTAGTGTCCATATTGAATCCAAAACCCCTCGTGAGTCTATCAAGGCCAAAAGCTTCATAAGCTATAGCTTTATCTTGCTTCTTGATTTGGTCAATTAGGAATGAGGACTCCAAGTCCCATCCAGGGATCAGCAACATGCCACTTCTCTTTACTAGATCTCTTGTCTCCACACTTAATGTTTCACTGTTGGGATCATAGGCCTGTAATTTTTCAATCATTTGGATAGTTTTTTCCTCTGATTCCCCTGGTTTCAAAGATAGTGTTAATTCATTTTGCTTAACTCTAAAGAGAAAACTTTTAAACTCAATGGACTTGATGAATTCATCATCATCTATAAACTCTTTAGCTTGGATGACCCTGTCATCCAATCTAGCTGTAGCCAATTCTAACTCATCTACGGCCTTTTCTCCCTCATCTACCATTGATGTCAAAATTTTTTGTCTTAAGTCAGCAAAGTAATGGCTATTACCTGGCAGGATTTGTAGTGCCTTTTGCCTTTCCTTTTCTGGTACATTCATCAACTTTTGTTTCTTTGATGGCCCCTACTCAGATGTGGATGGCTCAGCTTGTTCTGTTTCTCCCATAAACTCCACATCAAGTTCAACTTCTTCAGGGTTTATTCTTTCCTCCTCCTTCTCCTTAGGGATGTCTGGCAATTTAGACATAATATCCTTGTAATTCTCTAAATACATTTCAATTTTATTCATGTATTTAAGATCAGGAAAGAAACCGGGGAAGGTAGGGTTTGCCTTTTTCAATTGTTCCTCTACCCTTACAATATTTTCCCATTTATAGGTTCTCTCTTGACAGGTAACTTTGCTAAAAATATTTCTAATAACATCCTCCTCTGCCATAGGCTGATTTAGAGCCAAATTATGGTTCCTCATTTCTCTCAATGCTCCTCTAACGAAGTCTTCAGGGTCATACATCCTTGCTTTACTATAGGGAAATCTAAATTGTCTGAGGAATTCATGGATTTGGTCCATAGCATCTTTACCTATAGAGAAATCCCCTATTTGAAACCTTCTTGCCAAAAAGGTTCCCTTATGTCTTTTAGGGCCTAAGTGCTCTCTATCCATCATGATAAGCTGCCACAAGAATTCTACTATTGCCAATCTTTCTGGGACAAATGTTGGCAGTATGTGTGGAGGTCGAGGGCAAGCATACACTCTTATAAGAGTAAAATTCTCAAAAAAAAACATATCATCCCAATTGTGCTTGATGTCATTCTCATAATTGTCATTGTCCATATTAAATGCTAAGGGTCTAAGCAATTTTCTAACAAGTAAAGGAAATCTATCTCTCACAATACCTAACATGTTCATTACTGGATCCACAAAATCACTAAAAAAAGCAATGGAATTAGAGAGAGGGTAAGTTCTATCCCATACCTTGGTCCACAGCTGAACCGGAACAGTTCCTCCCTCATTCTCGGTCTCATCAATGAACCCTGGGTTGATGTAGCCAATATTGAAATAGAGGATCAAGTGCATCAGCATGGAGTAGTGATTGAACTTGAAGCTTTTCAAATCAGTCTTCGCATTCATCAAGTCAGAGTGCATTACATTGATTATGTGTCCCACATAATCAAACTCCTTGTTGGTGTACTGATCCTGAACATCTGTAGCCATGACAAAAATGTCAGTAGTCATTATCGAACCTCCATCTAGTCCAATAACTTTGTGTAGACCATAGATGGTATTCTGGAAATAGGTAAAGAAAAGCTCAATATCAAATGAATCTGCAACCTTCTTGGGTAACAACCCTGCCTCTTTGATTTCTCTATGAATATGCCTCCTCATAACCTTTCCATGGTAGTAATTTCTATGTCTATTAAACAAGGCCTCCTCTCCTACTAGGTCAATATCCACACTCATAGGTCCCTGAAGGTCGAAAGCTTGAGTAAAAGACGCTCTATCTAACATGCAGAGTATAGACTTGTCATGCTTGTGGAAAGCTTGTGTCACTGGATTGTATGCTTGAATTAGCACTTTCATGAGGTCTACATCCAAAAATACCTCAGGTACTATCAACTTTGCCAAGTTCCTCTCCCATGGGTTTGAAACAGGAGGGCCTCTAATTCTATTGTTATAGAAAAACATGAAGAGCTCATACCCAGTTGTGTTTGGGCATTCAACATCCCTGCAGAACGCATAAGGGTCCCTCCATTCATAAGCATTAGCTGATTGCAAATTTGAGGATCTAGGCAATAGTTTCATCCATTCTTCAGCGTATATGTTTGGCCTCTTTGTTCTTGAATGCACAATGGCACTCTTTTCTGGTACTGCAACAACATCAGAAGATCATTGTTCTACCATTCTTTTAAATACTAAACTCTCTAGTTTCTCTTTGACTCTGGAAATTATGGATGCTCTAAAGTGTGAACTATATTTAATAACTAACAAGTAACAAGCAACTCACAAGTACAACCAGGGTACCAGCCACCAGGCCACCTATTATATTAAAAATTAAAATCTCAATGTCTCATCAAGCACAATCACACACGCATGAAATTAGTAATTACCTTTTTCAGAATTTAGATAAGTGTCACTGTCAACGGTACATCTAAGTTTCTAAGTTTCTAACCCTAGGTCCCTAATACCCTATCTCAATTGTGCTAAATTGCTACCTACAAATCAGGGGCCTTGGTCCTTAGCCGTTAAATTGACCAGAAAAATGAAACCTTGAGATGTTATGACACAGCCTTGCATGCCCCATGAATGATGACACTTGTACTTCCCAAGTTGAAAGTTCCCACTTTCCACATGGGTCGTGGCATCAGCATGCAACTTAGTCTCCATCAGACCGTCTCTCACTTTTCAACCCCTTATGAAGTTACACAACAGCCATGCGTTACTTCGGAACCCCTAACCATCATAATAAATTAACCATTGAGAAGCTATGAAATAGCCAGGTGTAACTTCGGAACCATCATAATAAATTAAAGTTTTAAACGTTGAGAAGCTATGAAACAGCCAGGCGTAACTTCAGAACACATCACCATATTAAATTAAACGTTGAGAAGTTATGAAATAGCCAAGCGTTACTTTGGAACCCCTAACCATCATAATAAATTAATCGTTGAGAAGTTACGTAACAACCAGACGTAACTTCAGAACCATCATAATAAATTAAATTTTTAAACGTTGAGAAGCTACGAAACAGCCAGGCATAACTTCGGAACCATCATAATAAATTAAAATTTTAAACGTTGAGAAGCTACGAAACAGCCAGGCGTAACTTCGAAACACATCACCATCATATTAAATTAAACATTGAGAAGTTACGAAATAGCCAAGCATTACTTCGAAACCCCTAACCATCATAAATTAACCATTGAGAAGTTATGAAATAGCCAGGCGTAACTTCGGAACCATCACAATAAATTAAAGGTTTAAACGTTGAGAAGCTATGAAACAGCCAGGCATAACTTTGGAACCATCATAATAAATTAAAGTTTTAAATGTTGAGAAGCTACGAAACAGCCGGGCGTAACTTCAGAACCAGTAACACTATTTGAAAAAAAGTCATCTGACTTCTCATTGTTTCATTTGTATACTACTATACGATATTACAAATTTACAGACTACAGTATTACTATTTAATTCAAAAACTGGTATACAATATATATTATATACATAATACTGGTAACTTAAACTGATTCGCTGATTCAACATTTCACTGAAGTTCTCAATGGCTGTGGACCAACCATTTTCAAAACCAAAATGAAAACTACATTCGATTATTTTGTATTTACAAATTACAACTTACAAGTAACAATTAACAAAAAAATTCGTAACAGTAAGCCGTAAGATCCACATTGCACAAAGAAAAAAAGATTAGTCAGATTAGTCGATGCGCAGAGCAGAAAATAACGAGATCATCTGATTCATCTCCTCCTAGAATGCCTCCTGGTCAAAGCCATGATCGTCAAAAATGGCACGCATCTCCGCCTTGTCATGTTCTACTTCAAGTTCAAACATGTCACTCAGGTAACCGGCGTAACTGGTAGCATGATGATGATCCCTTGCTACAAACATTAGATGACTGAGGACATCCTATTGAATCTCCTCCATATCCAAAGTTGGTTGGATAACAGGTTCTGGGTTCTCATTTGATGATCCCTCAACTACTGGAAGACCCATTTTGTGAAAGCGCAGAGAAAATAGAAAATACAAATAATCACCAACTTGTCATCCAAATTTAGAAATTTAGAAAGCTCCTATGCTCTGCAATTCCACTACCGAGGAGTATATGAAGAAAATAATCACCAACTTGCCACCCGCAATAAATTTTGAAGGAATGTTTCACGTCAGGTGGTAATTCAAGATGAAATTAATGAATATCGATAAAGAAAAATTGCAGACATTGTAATGTCTTGTGTAACTTGGCTCCAAAGTCGAAAAGAAGAATAATAAATGTTGAATCAAAGCTCATATCTCCTAAAATTATCCTTTTTAATGTCTAATCAAAATCTTGGCCTGGATAATGGATAATCGTACCACTCAAGTTATGCAAACTACCGGCATTGCCTCGGAATCACCATATCCTAGCTGCGATTTTAAATTTTGAACTGACAACTTGGCAGATGCATTAAACTTTCGCATAATGTCACTTGGCTCCGAAAAGAAAGATAATGAATGTTTACAATTTTAATCAAAATCTTGTCATCGTTAAGTCTCATTAATTGTACTTCAGTGATCAATGTCATTGCAACTTTGCAGCTAAGTTACGTAGACTGCCAACGTGGCCTTTGAACCCCCATATCTTACCTACGATCATAACTTCCAAAGTCACGTACACTGTCAACTTGTCCTTTGCGTATCTTCATGGCCTTCAACTGCAACCTACCAGCATAACCGCTGAAGTCACGCACGCCGTCAACCTGACCATTACGTATCTTTGTAACTATCAGCATCGACCCTCCTTTTAGCCCGCCGAAACTACGCACACACCACACTGTTACCAGTCACCACAACTATTCACCAATTTATATTTTTTATAATATAAATACTCTTTTATATTCACCAATTTATATTTATTATAATATAAATACTATTTTCTATTCGCCAATGTATTTTTTTTTATAATATAAATACTATTTTATATTCGCCAATTTATATTTTTGTAGTTATAAATATTGTTATATATTCGCCAAGATAGTCCCACCTACTTTCAGGGAGCATCAATGATTCACCAATTTAGATTTTTTTTTTTCTTTGAAAATAAAATAATTTCACCAAATTTTTTTTTTTCCCTTCTCACTTTCGCCACTTTTTTACACCTTTCTTAAAGGGGGGGTTTCTTAAAGATTACCCTGATAATCAATCAACAAATGCAGTAACTCGATCACAAGCTTAGGTACATCTACAAGGACAAAAATTGGGTTCATCAAACACCCCTAAGGTTCCTTTCAATCTTTCATCTACTTCTAAATATAGGGTTGCCTCAAAATCATCAAATCCTAAAGATACTAGAGCAACATCATACAATATTGTCCAACAACTTCAGGATACCAATGCAAAAATATCCATGTTTGAGTTGCTTCAGATATCTCCTGCTCATAGGGCTATTTTGGATAAAGCTCTGCTCAGTTCCAATGTTCCTGAAAATCTTGATCTAGATAGATTCCAGACTATGGTTGGTCATCTGACATCACCCCAGTATATCTCCTTTTCAGAGGAAGATGACAATTCATTGAGTCATCCGCATAACCAGCCTTTTCACATTGAAGTCTTAATCCAAAACCGTCGTGTCAAACGTGTGTTGATAGATGGAGGTGCTGGTCTAAACATTTGTTCTTACAAATTGGTCACACAACTAGGATTATTAGAAGATGCTACTAATCCTAAAAATAAGATAACCATAAAAGAATATGATGAGCAAGAAAGATCTTTCGAGGGAACTATTTTCCTACCTATTAGAACAGGGCTAGTTATCAGAGATATCACATGTCAAGTTCTAGATCTTCCATTGGCTTACAATATTCTTCTAGGGAGGCCTTGGATACATGAAATGAAAACTATTCCATCAACATACCATCAATGTGTGAAGTTTCCTTATGATGGATTAGAGGTCACAATTCTAGTTGACATATCCACATCTTGCAATGCCTTGAAAGAAAGTGCTGACAAACTTGTTCCCCATAATAGAGAATCTTCCACTAAATAAACAGATATTGCATCAACATCCAAGATGGAAGACATTGCAAAAGAGGTCAAAATTAAGGACACGGGCATGGGAGAATACACAATGGAACCAGTCCTATCTCTCACATCTCTCCTGTTGTCCCCAAAATCTTATGGACAACCTTCAGACAAGGTGAAACCCATAGCTAAAGAATCCCAGGTCATATGTAATGGGATTTTTATCACAGAAAAAGTGTCCAAGAAAGAATCTGATGAAGAAGAAGTTGTCCTTGAGTGGTTCTACAAAGATGAGTCTCAATCCCAAATAGTTCATAAATGTGACTCTAAAACACCCAAGATCCCTGTCAAATCTTATGGACCAGGTCACAAACTCATGTCTAAAATGGGATACACTAGAAAAGGACCTCTAGGAACAAGAGGCAAAGGCACTGTAAATCCAGTTGAACACTGTGGAAGAATGACCAAAGATACTACAGGTTTGGGATATTAGAAGAAGCCTTTTCATCTTAGCAAAAACTCTCCACGTGTCTTAGAGAAGATTGAACCATCAATAGAAACTCAGCTAAAGGAAGAAACACAACAATCAGATAGTGATGATTCAGACACCACTGATCTTATTCCTTATGAACATTTACCTAAAGAAATATTAGATCTTCTTAAAGATGAAGAGAAACCTAAGGAGAATATCAATGTGGTAGATACACAAGAACCTACTACTACACAAGAGGAAGGTAAACCTATCACAATAGCTGAAAACTTGGGATGCATTAGTGATTTTGAGATAGACTCCCATGAGTATGAATTCAAATCAGACTCAGAAGGAAACCTTGCTTGGGGAATCTGTCCAGATTTTACACATGTTCTCGATTTTCCCAAAGGCCTAGATGAAGAATCAAATGACTATGAATGGGGAGTTATTCCAGAAGAAGATGAACTTATCACTGAAAAACACATTGATGTAATTCACCAATATGCACCTAAATCTAAAGTGAGTCTAGAGAGAAATGACAAACTTAACTAGTCTAATCCACCTATGGCTGAAGTGGAATCCAATAATGACATTGAGATTATTCATGAACTAAACATTTTGAATAGTAATATCACCTTTGAATTCGAGATTCAGGTTAAAACCAATGATGACAACACCATATGCGTTAACACCATTTCCCAATCCTCCCCTACATTGACTATCCAACATCTAGAGCTTATTGACCAAATGTCTACTGATCCGAGCTGAGATATCCATACCTTGCAAAATGACTATGCTCTTGCTTGCTACCTTAATGCAATGGAACCTATGATGAATTCCATCAGTGAACCGAATGTTAGTATGATAGAGTCAGATATCAAATATCTCAGTCATAAAAATAAGAACAAAAAGAAAAAGAGTTCTGAAGGTGAAAACCACTATGTGGCAGTCTTAGAACCTAAAATAGTATTAAAAAAAAAAGACATATCTGAAGGTGAAAACCTCTCTGAGGTGCCTAAGGATGAGATATTTCATGTCCTTTTGAGTCATTTATAGGATAGATCTCCAGTACTGATAGAGCCAAATCAATCTATCAACTTGGGTACACCAGAGGAACCACAACTGATTCATGTAGCACAATCCCTATTAGAGGAAGAGAAACAAGCATTCACTACTTTCTTGACTAAAAAGAAGATCAACTTTTCATGGAAGTATTTAGATATGCCAGGGTTAGATCCAAATTTGATCATGCACCATCTCTCTATAGCTCCAGGAGTCAAACCTGTTAAACACAAATTATGAAAGATGCATCATCATGTTACACTCCTAGTCAAAGCTGAGCTAGAGAAGTTACTAAAAGCTGGATTTATCCAAGTTATAGATTATGCAGAGTGGATCTCCAACATTGTTCCACTATCAAAACCAGACAAATCTATAAGATTATGCACATATTTTAGAGATGTAAACAAAGCATACCCTAAGGATGACTTTACACTACCAAACATTGATATGATAGTGGACATGACCGCGGGCTTTGAGATGTATTCCTTGATGGACGATTTCTCTAGATACAACCAAATCAAGATTGCTCCCGAAGATCAAGAGAAAACAACTTTTACATGTGCATGGGGTACCTTTCGTTGGAATGTCATGCCATTTGGCCTTAAGAATATTGGTGCTACATATCAAAGAGCTATGACATCTATCTTTCATGACATGATGCATCGAACCATGGAGGATTTTTGATGACGCCTTAGCTAATTCTATGATAAGATTAGAATATTTGAAAGACTTAAGCAAAATTTTGGATAGAATGGAGAAGTTTAGTCTGAGACTGAACCCTAAAAAGTGTGCTTTTGGTGTCACTTCTAGAAAGCTCCTAGGCTACATCGTTTCAAAGAATGGAATTGAAGTAGATCCTGCTAAAGTCAAAGCTATCATGGAGATGCAACCTCCCAAGAATATCAGTCAGATGAGAACTTTACAAGGAAGGGTGCAATCAATCAGATGTTTCATATCTCAGTAGTAGACATATCACAACCTTTCACAAAAACATTGCATAAAGGTGTGACTTTTGCATGGAACAAGGAATGTGAAAAGAATTTCAACCATATCAAGCAATGTTTATCAAATCCTCCTATTTTGATGCCTCCTATTCAAGGGAATCCATTGATCATATATGTCTCCACCACATATACATCACTGGGGGCATTACTAGTGCAACATGCTGAGAACAAGAAGGAAAGAGCTATTTACTACATCAACAAAACATTGGTAGAATATGAGAAGAACTATTCAATGATTGAGAAATCTTGTCTAGCTATGATCTTTGCATCACAAAAAATGAGGCACTACATGTTAGCTTACACAACACAAATGATAGCTAAGATAGATCCATTGAAATACCTACTAAGCAAAGCTACCCTCACAGGTAGATTAGCTAAATGGGTGATGCTATTGAGCGAATTTGACATAGAATATGTTGAAAGGAAATCTATCAAAGGCCAAGTCATTGTTGATCAGTTGGCTGAAGCTCCAATGTTTGATGATACACCATTACAAATGGAATTCCCTGATTCATCCATCATGCACATCTCTTCTAGGACTTGTCATCTTTTCTTTGATGGATCTTATACACAGAATGGATCTGGATCAAGCATATTATTCATAACACCACAAGGTTACTCAATACCTAAAGCATTAAGAATAAAATTTCCTTGCACAAACAATATTGTTGAATATGAAGCTCTACTAAATGGAATGAAGATAGCAATTGAGTGGTGCGTAACAGAGTTGCACATTCATGGAGACTCACAGCTAGTCATACACCAAGTCAATGATGTGTACTAGAAAAAAGATGAGAAACTTGTTCCATACAAACACATGGTAGATGACTTAAAGAAATATTTCATATCTATCATGTTTGAACAGATTCCTAGAACATAGAACAAGGCTTTTGATGCTATGGAAACACTATCATCTCCACTACAGCAGCCCAAACATGAGCTACACTATGAGTTCCTAGTGGAAGCATTGTCATTTCCTGCATATGATTCCCCTGAAACCCGTATGATCTGCACTGTTGTTGGTCATGATTCTTCTAGATACAAATACCTTTTCTCCTACCTTCAAGACCAAATCATCCATGATACCTTCAACCGCTATGAGAAATGATACCTTATCTGAAATGCATCATAGTATGTCATCATTGGTAATGATCTGTACAAATGAGGTCTAGATGGTACACTCCTTAGATGTTTAGAATGTGAAGAGTCTCAACGTGCATTAGAGGAAGTCCATGATGGTATATGTGGATCACATTCCAATAGTTTAACACTAGCTCGAAAGCTTATTAGGGCTGGGTACTATTGGCCTAAAATGGAAAAAGAGGCTATTAAATATGCTAAGAACTGTCAGAAGTGTCAAATACATGGGAACTTGAATCATGCACCAGGGAGAGATCTTATTCCCTTTACTACACAATGGCCTTTTCAACAATGAGAATTTGACTTAATTGGTGCTATATATCCTCATTCTTCCAATGGACATGCCCATAGCATCACAGCTACAGACTATTTCACAAAATGGGTAGAAGCAGTTCCTTTGACTCAAGCAACTGACAAACAAATTTCTATGTTCATTCTGAACTACATCATATGTCAGTATGGGATTCTGCATTCAATAGTCATAGATAATGGTGGAAAATTCAAGAACAATGACCTAGATTCCTTATGCTCAAAATTCAAGATAAAACAACATTGGTCATCTATATACTATCCTCAAGGGAATGGACAAGCAGAAGCATCAAACAAGAATCTGTCAAAAATCTTGCATCATATAGTTAATAAAATAGGAAGAGACTAGCATCTCATGAACAATCCATCTCTCTGGGCCTACAGAATAAGTATCAGAACGCCCACTGGGGCTACACCCTTTGCTTTAGTTTATGGGTCTGAAGTGGTACTACCTATTGAGGTTGAAATCCCATCACTAAGAATCATATTGCATGGGCTAGTGATTGATGATGACTACATAGTGTCTAGGTTGCAAGAACTTGAACTACTAGATGAGCGCAAACAATCAGCATATGATCATCTTAGAGTATATTAGAAAAGAATGTCTAGATGTTACAACAAGAAAGTCAGACACAGAGAATTTTAGGTTGGCGATCTAGTCTTGAGAGAGAACCCTAAAACTCAATCACATCGAGAGCACAAGGGGAAGTTTGAACCCAACTGGCTGGGCCCCTTTGTCATCACTGCTACTTTTGGCTCTGGAGCCTATCAAATCTCAACGACTGAAGGAGAACATCTCCGAGAACCAATCAACATTCTCCATCTGAAGAAATTCTATGCCTAAGGCATTCAGTATTGAAAAATGTCCTAAAAAAATCATAAAAATTGGAAAAAGTCTTGAAAAAAATGAACATCTTGGTGAAAACCTAGCAATAGGCACCTTGATGATTCACAAAAAAAATTAAAAAAATGAAAAAAGTACAGAAAAAATTGAAAAGATAAAAATACAAAAAAAGAAGAAAAAGAAAAGTGCCTTGGTGAAAACCTGGAAACAGGCGCCTTGGTAGCAAAAATAGAATCTCTACCAAGATGGTGAAAACCTGGCAAACGAGTGCCACTTGTTCAAAACGCTCCATCTATCAGCGCAATCTTGGTCTTTCCTAGCTTTCAGTCTTGCTTTAGTTTGTGCATATCTCTTGGTTTGTGTTCGCATCCTGTTTTCAATAAAATCGGTATGTACACCAATCAGCAAAAGCGTATGTATCCTATCAACATTCAAACTTGGGGGCAATCAATGTCATATCCTATGGTCTCCAACATACCTAAGACAAGTCATATCTAGTCAAAGTCCTTTGCAGCTACATTTGAGTCAGTATGTTTGTCTCCTTACTAGAAAGGATTTTGCACTCAAACACAAACGAACATCAACAACAACAAACTGAAAACCATCTCTACTTCACTGCTTTTATCTCCTTGTATGCTTACTAATTCGCATTGAGATTTCTGCATATTTTGTTCCCTCGAGCTCTTTGATGATGTCCTTCAAAGGATTTAGAGAGTGATGACTGGGGGCAAAATCTTTTCTTTGTTTTCTATTTTGAGTGAAAATCTAACAACTTTGGAAATTCTGGATTGAATTGGTGTCCATCTGTAAGAGCCTCCATCACGTATTGGATGGCCATGTGTACCTTGACCATTGATACCCATAAAATTCAAGGAAGTTTGATCTAACTATTGTCTTTTTTAGTGAGTTCTTACTCCTACTGTGAAACATGATCTTACCCAAGGATGTGAACGATAAAGGGTCACTGCGGGTAATTCACAATAGATTCAGAATGATCTCTTGACTGCTTGATGTGTTTGTATGCAAGGCATATTAAGGTCATCACAAAATTTATGTTTTGATGCTTATACAAATTGCAATATCAAAATGGACATGATATTTAGGTCATCCTAGCATTTGTGCCTTGCTCCTTATATCTAATCTGACATTCCAAAAACAAAATCAATGTTCATATGTCCATGGTTGTCTAGCCAGTGGGTGTTGTATTGACTTTGACACAAAAATAAATATTCATATATTCATGGTTGTCTAACTAGTGGATGTTGTATTGATTTATCCGGTTACCTAATAAAATATTCAGTGATGAAAATGACTGACACGTGATGAGTGACTAGGTCCTAGGTCCTAGGTTTGCATTTCATTCTGCATGTCACTTTGCACTTTGCATGGTTGCATTTATCTCATGATTTCCAAATCAGCTTGACGCTTAAACAATTCTTCAAACAATGCTAAACATGACACAAGGGTTGAGTCTCACATGAAGGTCTCTTCACAGATCTGCAAGTAGTCACCATCCTGGGTTAAACATCCTTTTTGACAAATGACCGAGTACTTGTCTTCATCAATACTTGCAAAATATATCATATGTATCGATGCATTTACATTACATATCATAATCATTTCATTACATTTGTTGCATTACATACATATACATACATAAAGCATAAACAAATCATACATTTCCATAATCCATAATCAATTGCATTGCATAATCCATAGATTTGAAAGAAAACATTGCATTGCATAATCCATACATTCTACATTAATCAAAGCATTTCAACACATTTACATCACATGATATATCATCATAAACCAAACTGACAAGTACACATGAAGTCACAACCAAAAACAATTGATCTCATATATATCATATAACTTGGAATAGTCAGAGGTGCACTACTGGCACAGTATACAAAAGAATGAGCTCATGTGAGCTATCAAATCAGATCAATGTATATGGACCAAATGACAAAAATAATCAGAATACTAAGACAAGTCAGATGTATGTCTGCTCCTCTGCATCTGGTGGGGGTGGTGCAAGTGCATCTGGTGATGGATCAACCCGCGGTGCTCTAGCTCCCTCTGAGGCAACCATATACTAAGAATAGGTAGGCACTCTCTATGTAGCAGGTACAGTAGCATAGTATGCATAAATGTAGTACGAAGCTTGTGCAGTCTGATGTACCACCTCTTCTTGCAACCATCTAACATCTGCCTCTCGCTCTAAATGTTGTCTCTCAGACTTCTTGAGCTGTATCTCAAGTGTAGCACTCTGTAATCTCAAGTCTCTAATATGCAACCTGAGTCGCCTAATAATATCCTGAGGAGTCTGCCTCAGTCCAGGATCTGCATCCGCAGCTGGCATATCTGTATCCTCTATCAGCTGATCAATAACCTCTTCCCTATGCACCTTGCGATGTCTAACCGCAGCTCCTAAATCAAAATTGGGATCCACCTGTGTAGCATTAGTATCACCACCTACATCCTGTTGTGCACCTAAGACCTCATCTACACTCCTAATGCTACCCAAGGTACCACCCTCTCCTCTAGTAGATCTCCTCTGAAGAACTGCAGGTTTGCCTGTTGTAGAACTCTGAGGGTGAGGTTGTCTCATTTGTCCAGCTAGCCTCTATGGGGTAACAACTGCTCTAGGTCTCGGTGGTTTAGGCTGCAACACTGGAATCTGTACATCTCGGCGTCTCTAGCCTCTACCCATGGATGCACCTGTAACATGTACTGCCTCCTCCATGGTCGGGATCAGCTCTGTAGGATCTGAGAATCTGTGCATAGGATACTCCACCAACCAAGTAATGAAAGCATCAATAACCCCAATCAGCTACCTATGGCCTGTAGTCCCACTCTCTCGGCACATATCCAGTATACTCATGACTACAAAGAGCATAAGATAATCAGGTTGTCCATCCCAATCCCAGCTCTCAGACCAACCATGCATACATGGCATAATCTTGTGGTGCATCCTGAATGATGCCATAATGTCTCCACACCCGTGTAATGATGAATCGCTCAAGGATAGTAGTGGATCGACCTATCAGGACCTGACTCTGACAGAAGTAATTGAACTGGGCATGCGTTGTCATCCATGCCTCCACCTGAAGATACGGTCTCCAACTAATGAAGGTCATGTCATCAAGGACACATCTCCAATACTCTATAATACCCATCCGGACCTATGTGACATATCCAGAGTACCTGTATATCAATGGCTCCTATGGTTGCCTACCCTCGCCGCATACCAGCCGACATATTGAGATGTGCTCTCGCGCCCAAATCTATAGAATCAGTGCACCAGAAGCAAAAGATTTGCCCTCATGATACACTATCTCGTGCATCTCTGAGAACATGTGAGCAAGTAGGCACTAACCCCATCCTAACTCAAAAGGTGTAGCCATCAAGCGTGCTACCATTAAGGCCCAACCCATCAGAAGACCGTTCTGCTGATGGTCAGACATGATGATCCCACTGATCATCCCTACTATGATACACTCCAGTTTGTGGGTCTGCTCATATCTCTGTACCAAAGTCTCCCAAGAGATAGACTGAGCCAACTGATCATCATCACCAAACAGCGTCTGAAAGGCATGAAGACCAGTATTCCCCGCACTGACATAATTAGGACGAGGGCCATGAAATGATATGCATAGAATCCTGTACACATCCTATGGAGTAACGGTGATCTATCCAGTAGGAAGATGAAACGTTTGCGTCTCAGAATGAAATCTCTCGATCAACGCAGTCAGAAAACCATGGTTCACCCGAATCTCAGGCAACATATCAAATACTCAAATCCACATGCAACTAGGTGAACTCTCAAAGGATTAGGCAGTGACACGCAGAGTCTCTGGGTAAACGGATGTGAAATCCACACATGTACATCAGGATAGACAACCTACACAGCATAAAAATAGGATACCCTATCAATAGCTTGGTCAAAAATTAGGCTATAAGTACAGAATTTGAAAAGTTGAATACTTCAAAAGGTACATTAAATGCTAAGGAATCAGTGTAAGAAATTAGAACAATAAAAAATTAACCTAAGGATGAGAAAAACACTCGTTGTTTTCCATACAAGTTTTCAGACTAGTATCAAAACTCATACGAGTTTCTACAAGTTCCCGCACAACATTTCATGTACACATGACAATACAGAGGTTCCCGTACGACACTTGAGGGACCCGACGAAATGTCGTATGACAGATGGGTCCCTCTCATACGAGTTACAGATAGAACAGGAACGACATTCTAAATGCATTTCAAAACTTGTATGAGTCCTAGTGGACTATCGTACGACTTTTCGTTGTAAAAAAATTCAAAAACTTAAAACATACGAAAAAAATCCTAAAATTGCTAAAACCATGGAAAATTTGAATTCACAGAGAGGCACAAAGGTCCACTTACGGGGTTCCCATACTAGGGAGGTCATTGGTGTCATTGGTTGCGCTCGAATTGGTGCGAGGAGACTAGAACTACCATCTTGTCCATTTTTCTCTGAAAGGGCTCCACAAAAATCACAAAAGATAAAAGTGAATAATGATTTGAAAATAACCCTTTTGGGCCTTATATAGGTTTTGACCTAATTTTCCAAAGTGCTCCATTTTCCACAAAAATTGCAGCCTTGGTTAATTTTGACGTTCTGAATCCATTTTTGGGATCAAAATTGAAATCTGAGATTGTTTACATTGTCAAAATCGTGATTTAAAATTTTTGGACCCAGGACGGCTGATTGCTTGCATAATCGACCTTCTAATCATCAAAGAAATCCAGAATTCAACTTAACCAATTATCTCACATCAAACTTTCAAAATTTTAACTTGGTCAACCATGGTCAACTCATGGTCAAACCTAGTCAAACTTGGTCTTTTGGACCTCCAAACAATGCAGAATGCATTTCTAGATGTGTGTAACCAATTCTCAAATCAATTAACATGCTTCTAAACCATTCAACACTGGCTTTTCTTGCAAGATTTTGATTTTCATCCTGAAGGGGGCATGGTATTGCACATCAATCAAATATGTAATCAAATCTTTCTTCCAGTAATCAAGACAACAACCACGTCTAGTTGTTGATTCATCAAAAGACCTCGTCACTTGGGGCACATCACTTGGGGCATATCAAGTCCATCAAGATCCATATCAATCTGGTATCATCAATCTTGTAAATTGTATCACCTCTTTGTAACCATCGGTTCAGTTGTGTTATTTCCTTGGTTCTTTGTAACTGAAGGGTTTAGATTTGGCATCCTTTCGATTCCTTTAGACAATCAAGTCTGGAGTTAGGAGAGTCACTTCTTTGTAATCATAGGTTCAGAATCAGGCGTTTTGACACTTCTTCGTAATCACAGGTTCATTGTTGATATAATTGATATCATCTCGATTCTTTGGTCAATCAGGACCTGAATCAAACATCTTCAAATCTATCAATCGGTTTTTGTCTCAAAATCAGTTAATCTCTCAAGATCAGTTCTCCCACCATATAACTGAGTCCACATCATCATAAAAAATAGATTATTCTTTGAAGCACTGCGCTTCTCACAGTAATTCAAAGAGGGGCAAAATGTAATACCCCAAAAATGGGCTATAGGTTCATTAACCTCCTACATCGACAAATCGATCGAAATCGACACAAAAGTCCTAACCAAAGGCACATCTGCACATCAATTCATTGAAACCCTAATTGATTTTATCCTAATTCTGCATTAGGGAATATTTCCTAAATATTCCTAATTTATCATAATTATCCTAATTAAATATATTTGGCGATAAATCATATTTATCCTAAGATTTGATTAATTAAATATGATGAATATTTAATTAATTAAGTTTAATTTTTCCACTTAAATATTTAATTAGAATTAATTCTATTTATTCCTAATTTATATTATTTAATTTTGACAATAAATAAAAAATCCTATGAATAATCAATTAAATTCTTATTTAATTGATTAAATCCAGTTGTTAATATTTAGTGATATAGTTTTGGATAAAGTTTGATTTAATAATTGATTAACCCATAAATCAGTTATTTTAATTCAAAATCAGATAAGTTGAGAATAAATCACCTTATTTTCAAATTAATTCATATTAAATCATGCACAATCAAAAAAGCAGTCAACTTTAAATCAATTATTAATTTCAATTTGTTAACTTTCTAAACTCAACATGTGATTGTGAGTTGAAAAAGTGAACTAAACTCTATTTTGAGTCAAAAAGTGTTTTTGCATGATTTTATGAGTTGATCTATTCCTGATTTCTTGTTAACTCAAAAATCAACCTGAGTTTATCAAGAGTGATTTATGGCTTTTCTCAATGCATCCTCAAGCCCTGAATTTCTATATAATCAAGGCTCAGCTCTTCACAAAAGGATCCCTCGAATTTGCATACTTACTCTAGCGAATTTGCATATGAAGAATCAAGCTTTTGCGAACAAGGTGATTGTGAGATTTTGGTTATTGTTTTGAGCATTCATAGCATTCCTTCATAGCATATCATTGTTAGATCAATTTGCATATCATTTCAATTCATCCTAGATTAGTTTCATATCAAGTTTTTCATCTTATTCTACACAAAATTCAAAAAGATAGATTAATCTGCATTTCATCTTCATTGCTTTTGATCATTTAAATCCTTTGTTTAGGTGTTGCATTGTCACTGATCTCAGTTCGAATCTGAGAATACCATACTCGCACCTACTATAAGGCAATAAATAGCCTAGTTAGCTTATTTCATTTATATTGCAGATTTCTTGATTTGCTAACCTCTAATGTTTTACTGAAGTGTTGTGTCTCCAACTAGGTACAATTTTCACACACACAATGATGGCCATGGATTTGGAGGAGTATATGGATTCTCTTACAGTAGTGATAGATAAGGGCTGATAGCTGGTGCAAATAGTGTTAAAGGTATGAGAGACAGAGGAGGCTCGAGAGACAGCTCAGGTGGCCGCAGAGAGATCTCGGGAGGAGATAGCAACCCAGTTAGCCACCTAGCAAAGTGCTTGGTAGACGGAGCGTGCAACACTTTTGGCACAATTGGAGGCAGTGAATGCTGGTAAGAGTAATTAGTACGCA
Source organism: Chamaecyparis obtusa (assembly GCA_027943335.1). Taxonomy (NCBI): domain Eukaryota; kingdom Viridiplantae; phylum Streptophyta; class Pinopsida; order Cupressales; family Cupressaceae; genus Chamaecyparis; species Chamaecyparis obtusa. Next base: position 257,148 of record BSBK01001818.1, on the reverse strand, counting down.
TGATTTAATAAGTACATTAAGTTATATTACATAATGTTATAACGTATTTAGCTTCTAGATACAATTTATCATGATCTATCATACTCTCTAATACAAATATTCCACTAATTAATCAAACTATGAAACTTAAAATCAACTAATTTTTGACAAAATCAAGTATGACTATGCTTCTAAACATCTATTATAAAATTTAAAATCAACTAATTTATCAATTATCTACATACCAATTATGTGACATCATCATAAAGCACTAACAACTATAATATTTAATTGACAACAAATATTTTTACTAAAATATACAAAGGCAAGTACTACACTGCGTGGCACTTGTTAATATGGTCTCTAAGGAAGTATATATAGACAAAAACATTAGATTAAAATCTTAATGTAGGAGAATTAAAGGGTAGAAGATAAGTTAAATTCAACAAAAATATAAATAAAAAGTGATTTAAAATATGTAAATATATATTTAATTAAATAAATGTATATCAATAGTAGGGTTGGTGTTAGAAATATGATAATAAATAAGGTTATAATAATGATTAGGGATACAATTCAAATATAATTAGAATAAGAATTACAAATAGAGTTAGGGTAAGGATGAGGATGAGGATAAAATTAGAGTTAGGTAGTAATTGTGACTAGAGTTAGTATTATATTTCAATTAAATTTAGGATTATCATTCAATTACAATTACATTATGGTTTACTTAGAGTTAAGGTTTAATAAGAGTTAAGGTTAGAATTAGAGTTATGATAAGTGTTAGAATTGAGGTTTAATTAGGATGAGTTAAATTAGTATTTAAAAGGTTTGAATTAAGATTCAAAAAAGGTTATAAGAAAAATATTAATATTAGGGTTAGAGTTATAATATAAATAAATTTAATTTTGGGTAAGGTAAAATTATGGTTAAGGTTCAAAAAAAAATATTAGGGCTAAATTATGGTTATGTTTAAGTTTTAATTAGGGTTAAAGTTAGGTAAGTTTTAGGATCTAATTAGGGTTATGGTTAGACTTATAGTTGAACTAAGATTAGGATTAAATTATGATTAAGATTTAAGAAAAATACTAGGGCAATCATGGTTAGGGTTAGAGTTCAATTAGGGTTAAGATTAATTGAAGGGTTCAATTAACCTTAACCCTAACCATGATTTCCCTAGTATTTTTCTTAAATCTTAACCATAATTTAATTTCATAAAACATTCATTTAATTTCATAAATTTTAACTCAAAATTATAACGCATTAATTATATAATAATATGTTTTCAAAATATTTTATTAAAAATGTCTAATAATAAACATTATAAATATGGATGAAGGATGAAGGTGTGGAGGTCGGTGTAATCCCTTTCTTCAACCGGCCAAGAAGGGTTTATAAGGAAACTTATATGTTGGAAAGAGGCAAGGTGTGGCAGAATTTAGTGGATGTAATAATATTAACTTTTCCCAAAAAAATTATACCATGCATAACTCACAAATTTGTCCCATTCCATGGCATACCATGCATACTTCCATTTATTAAATGCATATTAGATTTGACGAATATAGAGAGGGAGATTAATTATAAGGCGTAAGACAAAATGATTTTTCTAATTGATTTACTCTTTACATAAAGGCTAAAACGATTACTATTTTGAGAGGGACGGATAATTGAAGTATAGTTGAAAAAAAATTAATTAATTTTTTAATACTTAAATTAAAATAGATATATTTAGAGGTTTTTTTTAACAATGTAATTGTAGATTCTTTGGAGTATTAGAAATGATAAAAGATTTGAATAGTTTAAAATATTCTAAACGAATTAATTATTAGTCAAAAGAAAATATGATAAGGGAGTTGATACTCTTTGAGTTTTACTTACCTAGTTGAAATCCTTATTATGTGGTTATGATTATGTTGTAATCAATTATAGATAGAATTTATTAACGTTCGAGACCAACATATGTTGAAGAATTGCTTCTTTAATATAATGGAACTCAATCATCCCGATAAACTAAATTAAATTAAAAAGATTTAGATATAACACCTAAATTTAATGGATTCGTAAAGTTAATTAATTTAATTTAGTGAGTAATATTGTAATAATGTTATTTATCTCTTAAGAAACATTTGAGTAATTAAATAGTAAAGTAATCTTATGAATTAAAGTTTAAAATAGTAATTTTGAGTTAGTGTTTTAATTTATTAGTATTAAAACTATGATTGTATTGTATTTCAAAATGTTGTTTTCAATAGATATATAATGAAAGTAATGTTCAAACTCTGAACACTCTAATATCTATAATGTCAAATAATGTTATGAGTTTGTTCATAAATTAAAGTCATTGTGTCAAAAGTGAACATCATGTAGGTGATATTGATGCTAAGAAATTTCAAATCACATTATTTGGGTTTATTTTGACAATTATATTTTTTCATTTATAAAAGGAGAAGACACTAATACTATCAATATGGTTTTGAATTTCAATCACTTTTATCATAGTGCCAATTTTTTTAAGTAAATTTTGGGTATGTAAAATTATTTTTTAATAATACTATACAATCAACTCATTTGCAATTGTGTCAATAGTAAAATGGAATAAATGCAAACATATCAACTAATGCACAATTTCAATCTTAAATTTTTCATAACAAAGTATTTTTAATATCTATTGTTTTTGTTTTAATATCTACAAAATATTTTTTATATCCTTTTTTTTTAATTCAACATCGTATACAAACAAATATAGGTTAAATTCTTCCCTATTTACTTATGTCATAATAATATCTAATTGATGTGATGTTGATAAGAAGTGTATGTATGCCTTACTAAATTTTATTACACATAAATTCCATTATCTTACCTAAAATAAAATACAAAGATTCCATGTTGTTAATTAAATCCTAATCTTACCCTAATCTTCAAGTTGGTAACTTTTTCTAGTGTCAAATAAATCAATGTTAAATCATCTAAACATTAAATAAAAAGACATTTTGACAATAAATTCACAATCATAATTTCAATACTAAGAAAATTAAAAGCACCAACTCACAATTACTATATTAAACTTAATTCGTTACAACATAATAACCAATTTTAACTAAATAAATAAAATTAAGTATTAAAAAATTATTAAAAAACTATTAACTTGATTAATTAATAATTTTATTATAAATATACTTAATCTATCGATCTATCCAAAATTGTTTTAACCCTTCGTCAAACGAGTAAATCAATTATCTTACACCTTGTAATTCTCCCTCTATATTTTTCAAATTTAATATTTCGATAGAGCTTACAAATATATATTTTATTTATTAAAATCATGCAAACTATAAATATTCATCACGTCAGTGAATCAATAAATACGTATGCTTGGACTGTAGGGGTACCTGATAGTACGCATCATATATGCCATGGAATGGGCGTATGGGGGAGGAATTTGTAGGCTGCATAGCCAGCTCCGAATTATAGCACTAAACGAAAGCATAAATATTCTGCCGTAGGCAGGAACTAATAATGAGGAATAAATTGGATTACTGACAACAAGGCAGAAAAATTTGTCTCGAAACTCTTTTTTTGGGCCTTCTGAGAAATATGGTGTTAGAACAACCATATTCCTCATCGTTCCTGAGATATTTGTGTCTAAGTTTCAAACTTTTTTTTTATTGAGAATCGTTTATTAATCGCTTCTCTTCAGCTTAGAGCCAAGGTCTGAGGGGTATCTATTCCGCCAAAGTCGTCCAGGGCACGATCCCGGCCTCATCCGTTTTTAAGACGTCTTCTCACTGGGCATGCGCTCAGCAAGATTTGAACCCTGGTGGGCTCAATAAGAACTATGTGACAGTACTCCAGTTCTAAGTGTTGACATTCACTGAACCATCATCTCAATGTACTAATTTTCCTTGATCTGCTAAGAACTATGTGAAGTTGCTCAGATCTACCAATGACCACTCAAATATACCGAGATTTATTCATGGCTAAGGTTTATGCAGGGATAAATAAATTGGCAAACTGGGGTACCAATTCCCATATGTGGACCAAGAACAACCATCTAACAAGAAAAAAAATCAGAGTGTTGAAATCAGCGACTCTGCAGTTGAGACTTGCAGACTCGGTTAAAACTGACAGTCAATACTTGCTAAGTTTTAGCTGAGCTTTTCAACTGAATCCAAGTCAAAAATCAACTTTGAAGAGTTTTTGGCGAGCCCGAGTGTCCACACCATGACAATCATTATCTGAAAATAAACAAAGCTGCAATCCTAGATTCTTAAAAACTTCTTATATAACCTAACTCACAGGACACGAACCAATAGCAGCCTCTAACACCAGATTAATGACATTGTCCAGTTGTTCAAACAAAGTGGATAACAATGAGGTCATCATGGATATATTTAGAAATATATTTGTCAAATTAGTTACAAATGAATATCCATTTACATCGACTATAAGGGTAGGCATAGAATTATTTTCAAGAAACTTCAAATAAAGAGAAGATCTAACAAGCAAACATGATAGTTCATAAATCATAACTAAATTGATACAGTGTGACATGTATTTGAAAATTTTCATGATAAGTAATGGGCAATGTTGAAATGGTACAACATGGTAACGTACTTACAAAAATCCATTGCAACCTTTAAAATGACAAAATTACGTAAAGTTTTTTTCTTCTTTTCTTCTCCTTGAAAGAGGAAACACAAAACACAAAGTAATCATTTTATTTCAATGCTCACGGAGCTGCAATCCGACCAGCAACCTGGTCAAGATCCCTTTGACCATTTGAAGTTATGCGTCTTCCACTGAAAAAAAACTCAAATTTGTATGTCAACATTTAAAAATTAATACCATACAAATAAGCACAATAAAATGAAAACTCACCCATTACTATTTTTTTCAATGATGCCGATTGTCTCCAACTGGTGGAGAATGTGGCGCGGAATAGAACCGCTACTTTTACAAAAATGTGGGGGAGAAGCCCCATTTCTTCTTCGGCCTCCATAAATTTTTCGGAAAGAACCAACTCCGATTCCGTGGTTCAAGTATATTTTCCTTGCCATCGATGCTGACATTGAGATATCAAGGATGCTTAATTAGTAATTCCCACTTTGAACAGTGAAACAATAACAGAAACGAAGTCAAATGAAGAATGATGGAATAAAATAAGAGTTCTTGGGCCCTCCAGAAAAGCTGTGTCTAGTGCATTTTTTAAGGTACAGCACATAAAATTGTGGAAATCCAAATTGAAACAACCAATAACCGCACTAAACTTCAGAACAGGAGACACATGTCCAACATTTGAAAATTCAAACACATTACATAAATTCCAACAACAATCATTACCTGACCGAACATAGTACCAGTCGGAATCGTATGGTGCAAGTTCCTTAAAATTTGCTGTCTTTACCACATCAGACCAGTGTGGCAATTCGATCTGTAAATATTCATTCCAATATCCATCAATTAAACAACTTTCAGGCATTCGATTTGTGCAAAACAAAGATTCAAAAGCCCAACAAATTGCTTTTTCTTGTTCTCAAAAATGTTCGAGTACCTTTCCCGACCGCTTGAGATGTGAAGCATAGGCACAGATAAACTCATGTGGAGAGACATCTTTGACCGTGCAAGATGTCTCCATTGCTGACCAGAACCTGCAATGGAGCTATTTAATTGGCTCAGTGGTAAGGTTAGTGTTTAATTTTATATTGATTTAAGGTTCAAAGTAGTTTTGTTCATGCAAAGATATAAGATATAATTCTTTCTTTTGTGCTAATCATATTCGTTGACTTTCAATGACCTCAAAGATTATCAATAATAAAAAGAAAGAAATCTTTATAAAAAAATTCAAAATAATAATTTTGTTTATTAAAAATAAATATTTAAAAATAATAATTTTATTTTTATTATAAATATAAAAAATACTTTTTACATAATCTTAATTTATTTATATCATGAAATTAAAAAACAAAGAAACATCGTACTTTTTTATACATTTATGAAGAGTTACAAATACTGAGTAAAAGAAATGGACACAATTATTGAATGGAAAGTCACTGAGTGAAAGAAAGGAGAGTTACAAAAAGTTAAAAAAATGGAGATAAATTTAAATTTACGAAGAGTTAAAAACACAAAGTAAAAGAAATAGAGACAAATTTAAATTTATACAAAGAATAAAAGAAATGGAAACAATTATTTATATCAAATTTAGAATAGAAACAAATTTAATTTGGAATATATTTAATCTCAAAACCCTTTTCCTCAAAACCCTTCCACTTAGAAATGAGAAAAAATCGTCGTATAAAGAAAACCCCGTTTACCGCTTCAAAGCAACATATAGCCTTTTTCCTCAAAACCCTTCCACTTAGAAATTAGGTTACATTTCCTCGCCGTTGGATTCACATTTCAACGGATGGGATTTCGTCCTTGTGTCAACCGTTCAATTTTATAACGGACGGCTGAGATTGGCCGGGCATGCATATAAGAACGTCAGAAATTTATTGCAAAAGGGACAGTGTATATGCACTACGATCTCTGTGGATTGCATTCCAAGTCCTTAGGATTGAATCTGTACCTTTCACGTTTGGAAACTTGCGTGACTTTATGGACTTTTCACTTTAGGGTTGGTGTCTTTCACGCCATTAGGGTGAGAAATGGGATGATTGGCTTCCTCATACTTTTTGCATTTTATTTGATTTGTTTTAAATTTACTATATCAAAGGTTGTTTTGTTTATAAGTTAATATGGTTCATTTATTGTTATATACTATATTAAGATGAATATGTGTTTTTTTTAAACTAAAGGTTATTTAATTTTATTAATATGGTTAGTTTATTTTTACATATTATATTAAGATGAATATGTGTTACATTTTTGTTTAATGCATTAAAAGAAACTAGTATGACTTTTACGACATTGTGGGGTAATCTTGTTTTTCTTTTATGAAATTACAATTAGCATAACTAAATTTTAAAAAAATTATATAAAATTGTGGAGAAGGGAATTTGTCATCCTTAAGGATTGATGAAATTTCAAGGAATGAATGAGTGCTTGCATGCTTCACTAAATTGGTGCTATGTTGAGTTAGGGTGATCAACTAATTAGTTAAAATTAAGATAATTTGTGAATGCAAAGTAATAGAAATGAAAATAACTTTATGATAGTAAGTAATAAACATATTTTATCTATTGGAAAAGAAAGAGCAAATAGTCCAAACCAACTAGCAAGCTTTGTTAGCTACCAAAAAGATACAAGACAATAAAACAAGTAAATAGAAGTAAAACTGAGCTAGTTGCAAATAATAGGAAGTGCATGAAAAATTAGAGAGCAATTGCTCTAAGCACAAAAGAACATGAGAGAAAGAGAGAGCACTTAAAACACTTCTAAGAAATCTTTTGATACATCTCTTAGATCCACTCCTCAAACCTACACACATAACGACAAAAAGAACGTTGGGGTTATTTGTTTAAGAGGCTTGCCAAAGTCAAACCCACATTTTGGTGTTTCCACCTCCACAAAATGCCAAGATATCTATAGATATGATATATGATAAAGCAATAAATGATAATGATGAAAATGATAGTAAGAAGAAGATTATTAAAGAACCATGATGCATCAAATTGAATAGGATAAAATGGATTCAAGAGACACTCTCCTTTAAGACCAAGTAGCTAGAGCTCTGTAGAATGAAAGTAAGAACAAGATGGCAAGTGATGGAGAATGTTGGAGTAATATGAGATGATCAACTGGCTATAAAGATATTTAATAATGGAGGAAATTTATAGAGAGTGTGTCAAGAATCAAGAGAGTAACCAAGAACTAAAAGAGTCCCAAAAATGTCCAAGAGAGGGAAAATGAAGCCAAATTATTGATTTTAAACATGGTTGTCAGATTCCTAACATTAGTGGGTGATGTAAGGAAGCATTGCATTGGTAAGAACAGTGAATGTAATGTCTCAAAGGCCACCTAAAAATCTACAAATTAGTGGGATAAGTGTGCATCATGTAGATGTCTTTACAATGTGCATGTGTCATGTGCCAAATAGGTTGTGCAGTCAAGAATCCCAAAAAAGGAGATGAGAAGGAGAATGGGGTTACATGGAGGCTTAGGTGGGATTTCATTTCTTGTCCAAAGAAATGGAATTGTGTGATGAAGAACTACACAGGGTGTAATTTGTGACATTACATTCTGCCCCCACTTTAGTGAGTATCTCAATACTGAAAATGTGAGCTAAAGTAGAGAAAGAATACGTGTACCTGAGATGCAAAGTCTTTCATCGACATGGAGTTGCCTCAAGGGAAAATATTTGAACTTTCATAAGATCGCATCATAGCATGTAAGATGTAGACAAACATGCTAGATGAAAAAGATGATGATGACAACAAATACAGACTGTGAGTTAGTGATCATTGATATTACACCAACTTAGGTAGCAAATTCTATTATATTAGATTGTCATATGATATGGTGATTATTTTTATTGCACTAATATAAGTAGCAAAGATTGGAGAGTCATATGATAGGGTGACATTCGATCACATTGGTACAATTAGAAACAGTTAGATAAATATATAATAAGATGAAAGATTTTGATAACATCGATATGGGTAGCAATATGAGATTGTTGTAAGATAGGGGAAAAGATATACGTTGGTATGGGTAGTAATGCTAGATGGTTGTACATGATAGGGAAAAAAATTTTCTAGGAGGATCTGCCCCAACGAAGGAAAATATAATAGATCGTGGATGGGCTCCCACAAAGGTAGATACAATAGATTTAAAAAAATTATTTTTTTAGAAAATACAAATGATATAGATACAATAGCTTTTGCCCCCACTTTATCCAACATATTAGTAGTGAAAATGTGAGCTAAAGTAGAGAAAGGAAACTTACCTATGATGTAAAGTATTTTGTCCACTGGGAGTTTCCCCTAGGGAAAAGACTTGAACTTTCGCAAGATCGCATTTTAGCATGTAAGTTGTAGACAAACATGCTAGTTGAAAAATATGATGAGGGCGATCAAATGCAGACTATAAGATAGAGGTCATTAATATTATGTTGGTATGGGTAGCAAATTGTGTTGTGCTAGACAACTATATGATAAGGTAATTATTTTTTATTGCATTGATATGAGTAGAAAAGGCTAGATAATCATATGATAGGGAAAATTTAGATCGCATTGATACGAGTATAAAAGGCTAGATAATTATATGATAGGGTAAGAGATTTTGATACCGTTGATAACATAAAAATGCTAGATAAATGTACAATTGGGAAAAATATTTACATCAGTGCAAGTAGCATTATTATATGGTTGTACGATAGGGCAAAATATTTGATAGGTGGATTGGCTCCTAGATAGATACAAATACAATAGATAGTGTATTGTCCCTTGCGATTTTAATATTTAAAAAAATGCAAGTGATATAGATATAATAGCCCCACTTAAAATATAACATATTCTCAAAGGGGAACATGATACGTTCTAAGGAGACAAAAGATATTGTGGCATGTCAACATAGCTAGATGTTTCCATTAAATGTTACCCCATGACATGTGACACATAATATCCACAACATCAAAATAAGCAAGCAAATAGAGATAGGGGATAGATAATTATTCGACTTCAACCCATAGCAATGAAAAAAAAAATTGATGTATGATTGCATATGGTTATCTCATCAATGTTAAAGTCTTCATATCTAAAAAAAGAGCACATGAAGATAAAGCTAAAATAAAAATTTAGATCAATATGAAGGAGGCCTAAATGCCCCCAACACTTTACATCATCTATGGAAGTTGAAAGTCAATATGAAACAAATAGAAGAACATGACAATACATAGAGGAAGTGTACATATTATAACCCTATATTTCCAAGTACCAACATAGTAACTTGGTTCCTTCAGTAGGGAACAATATTAAAATAGAGCATGGGGGAACATAGACAGACACAATCTAATCTATAGATGAAGAATCGAGAACTAAGATCCTCCACTAATAGTTCCTCATCCTCCCAATGTTGATCATATGGGGAGGGAGGATGAGATTGGAGAGGAATGACTATGAAGGCATCCCTAGGCACCCCACCAATAGTTAGAGCTAGAGATGAAGCCACCTCAAAGTTTTCATCCAAAAGCTTTAGTAAGGCAAGTGTGAGGTATCGTCGTCAACATTGAAATATCCTCAAGTCAATTGAACATGCATATCTTGTAAGATATAAGTGATTCAACCCAATACAAGACAATAAGAGATACATCACTAACCTTTGTGAAAGGGGCAGTGACAAATTTAGGAGAAGATGGAGCCTTCTCCACGGCAAGCACATAAACAAAAAGAGGATCCACTAGAGAAAATTTCCCATGGCAAAGCTCAAGCCCCTTCTCAAACTCTCCCTTGAAGGATGGAGGATATTTGTTATAGTTCCCTCTAATAGGTTTAAGAACTCCTGGAAAGTTGGAATGGTGATTAGCATATGGCACAAACTAGGAAAACATGATTGCACTAAACACCACCTATGTATAGAATGTATTAATTGGTTTAGAGAATGGAGGGATACTGAGGAGTGTGGTGATGAGTGGAAATTCCTAGGATGGAGAAATTAAAATATGGGCCTACTTAGTGTGAGGCTTAGTAGTCACCCTCAAAGCAATAGGAAGAAAAACTGAAAAAATATGGTTGGACAAGATATTATTGCAGCAGGAGCAGATGGAGTAGGTGGGATAAACACATGAATAAATAACTTGGTCTTTGCCTTTTGATAGCCTCGTTCTCTAGGGCCCTAGCCTATTAATGACACTTATTCTCACATGCAAGTTAGTTATGATGAAGGTGGGAACCAGTAAGAAGCTTGCAAAGGCTAGGTAACATCCTGCTCTATTAGGGAGGTCATCAATGTCATTTTCGATAGAGAAGAGGGTCCCATCGATGAAATAAGAGCTTTTATCGATGGGGTAGTTGTAGACTGAGTCATGGGTGACCTTCTTTGTTTCACTGAAGGAGTAGTTGAATGAAAAGTTAGCCCCCTCATAGACTAGAAAGTAGGTTCCAAATGAGATGGATGAGCTCGTGGTAACCTCTTATTGTCACCATGAATACCAAGGCAAGGGATGTCTATTGAGATCAAAATCTTGAACTAAGGGTGAGTCTTATACTTTTGTAGCATCAATGTCTTTTCCTTATTTTCACTATATGCATATGCAGGAACAAAAGACACTACTAGAGGCTAAGAAGTCCTCGAGGGACATGAAGGCTTACCTTGAGAAACATACTTTCCTTGGGCCTCTGATAAAGAGGGAACAAAGAGCAGAGCATGTTGCATGATAGGGAGGGTCTATAAGTGTTGTAAATTTATATGAAATTTACCCAACCTTATATTTGCTATAATCCTTACACAAAATATCATATTAGGGAAGTAGGGAACCTACCAAAGTAGGCAAAAAATGATCTAAATAAAAGCCTCCATGTAATACTAAGTGATAATATCCAGTGTCCTAGATAGTGTGCATAGTACCCTTGTAGGAGAATTTGAAGTGCTTATGGACCATCGAGGGTATCATTTCCATAGAGACTAGCCAAAGGATGCCAAGCTTCACTCAAAAGAGGTCTAACTCAGGGATAACAATTAAATTCTTAGAGACCTCCTTGGGTCCCACAAAGATCATCAATGTGGTAGATCCCAAAGGGTAAGGGATGGCCCATTATGAGTTTAGATGGTTTACTAACACTTATCTAAAGACATGCACTAGAGGCTATTGGCAAAGAGTAGCTCCTCCGTGATAACATCCACTCTACATGCACAATCAACCATTACACCCCTCAAAGTATTTTCATTGATATGCACCACATGTACAAGGGAGAAGGTTCTCCACTATAAGGGGCATCCAAAGGGGAAAATGATATCTCCATGTTTGATGCATCCTCTTATTGGATGATAATATGGGGGGTGATGGCTACCATGTTAACAAGTTGGCGATTAATCGGTGGAGGGGGGTTTAGATGATGATGAAAATAATGTAGTTTGTAAAATGTAGTGGAAAATAATCATTGTAAATATGAAGTTCATTATTCATCTTGTCCATCAACTTGTTAGCTTTTTTCTTCCTTTCATTTACCTAGATGGCATCATTATGTATGTGGTCTTTAACAAGATGTCTAAGATGTATACAATGTCTAGTGTCATGATCAAGTACATGATGAAATTGGAAAAACTTCAAATCATCAATACTAAAAAGGGCATGCATAATTATCAAGAAGGGGTCAAATCTTAAGGACAATTACTAGATTTTCCTTTAACAACTTCTATAATATGTTTGTATAGGAATTGGTCAACTTGGTGAAGACCCAATTTCATTTAGGTTTCATGAAGAAGTAATTTGTTTCCATGGTTTGAGGGAGTGTGATCACACTCACCAGAACTTTATTTTTGTCAATAATTTGTTAAAGCATTGTGAAGATTGGTAAAGTTGGGGCACTTCAATTCAAGGAAAGTTTATCCCTTAATGTTGGTTGCAAGTTTCCAATAAACATCATTTGAAGGTTGTCATAGACCAAGGTGCATGGAGCTTTGTGGAAATAGATTGGTACCTTGAGAGGAAGTCAGACACCTTCTCATACAACTTTTTCTTACAATGGACAAGGTTAGCCATGGCGACCTTGTTATCAATGCTCACTTGGAAAATTATGAGAAAAACATCCATCAACTAATAAAATATTTGGATATAATAGTTTGGAAGAGACTTGTGTCATTCCATCACAATTCCCTTAAAGGATCAAGAGGATTGTTTAAGTAGAATGTAATCTAGGTTATGAAAATCATCGCATGGAGTAAGAAAGTAATCAATGTGGAGATGAATATCCCTATCATTGTTATACCTGACAAAGTGTAGGGACACAACTTGTTATAGTAGTGGAGTATTGAGGACATGCATAGGGAGTGGACTATGGTGATATTATGGTGCAAGAGAGCTTTAATTAGTTGTAATAGAAAGACTATCAAGTTGTTGTTGTAATCAACACATATTTTTCAATATGGTATTAAGAACACAATTAAGAGTGGGAGGTAGAGATGGATTGTCTATGCCACCAAAGGATCCACCAACACCTAGGCCAATTTTGTCATTAGTTCCATGATTTTATATATTGTACCATGGGGGGCCTTTCCTATAGTAATAGTCGATCTCGTATGCTAGAAAAAAAGGGCCAATGTTAGGAGTCAAATCCACCATGTGTGCAAACACCCCAGACATAGCAATGCTAATTTGTAATACAATGGTATTGGACTAACTATCATTGGGATTAGGCAAGGTGAGGGGAACATTAGTCCCTATGATCTATCCTAATGCCATTAACACTTTGAGGCCTCTCATATATTGAATTATCATCTCTCTTAGGTTGCTAGTGACCAGTCTAGCCTTTGTGAATATATCTTCCTTATTAAGAAATCCTTCAAAATCTCTCAAGTTCTCCTTGAGAGACTATATCTAATCAAATGGGATAGTAAGGGGAAATTTTTGGTTTACTTTGAGAGGATAATCAGGAGAGTTTGTCAAAGTGGAATTATTAGAATCATATCTAAGAGAAGTATTAGTTCCCTATATTGGACTAAAAGAATGTGATCCAAAGGGATCATTAGAATCAACATTCCCCATAAACATTGGTCCCCATCTACTTGGACTATACCAGTTTGGAGGAGTATTTGTTTGTAAGGACCTCATTACGACCCCAAACTAATTTGAGTTCTAAAGCTCATAGAAGAGATTCATGACATTCAAAAAATTGCTTTAAAGAGAACCAAGACTAAACTTGCATTCACATCGGTTCACAAAAATTATGGAGAATGAAATTTGCCACCCTCAAGGATTGATGAAATCCCAAGGAGTACATCGACCCTTGTGCCACCTCACTGAACTAGTGCTCTGGTGAGCTAGTGTGATTAATTAATTTGGATTAGGACTATTTGTTAATGCAAAGGAACATAAACAAAAATAACTTTATGATACTACATGATAAAAAATAATATTTAATCTGTGGGAAAAGAAAGAGTAGACAAATGAAACCAACTTGTGGGCTATGTTATCTCTCTATCATGGGTTCTTGTGTGAGTTTAGGGCTATAATAGGAATTTAGGATACTAGTTTGGCACACATACATCCTATATGGATAGGGTACAAAGACATGTTCTAGAGAGGTACAAGATAGTAACACAAGTAAATAGAAGTAAAACTAGGCCATTTGAAATAATAGGAAGTACAAAGAACTTAGAGAGAAACTATTCTAAGCACAAAATAACATGAGTGTGTGTGTGTGTGTGTTTGTGTGTGTGTGAGTACAACCCTTCTAAGAAATATTTTGATACATTTCTTCGATCCACTCCTCAAACATGCACATACAACAACAAGAAAAAATGTTGGGGTTATTTGTTTAAGAGGTTTGCTAAAGTCAGACCCCTGTTTTGATGGTTCCACCTCCACCAAGAACCAAGATAGATAGATAGATAGATAGATGTGATATATGATAAAATAATAAAAAATAATGATAAAAATGATAATAATAAGAAGAAGATAGTTGAAGAAATATGATGTGCCAAACCGAATAGGTTAGAATGGATCAAAGAAACACTCCCCTCTAAGACCAAGAAGCCGGATCTTGATGGAATGATGATGAGAACTATTTGGTGAGTGATGGAGGTCGTTGTTGCAATGTAAGATAGTCATCAAGTTGTAAAGTTATATGACAATAGATAAAAGTTGTAGAGAGTGTTCTAAGAATTAAGAGAGTAACCAATAGCCAAGAGAGTCCTAAAAAAATCCAAGAAAGTAAAATGAAGCCAAACTATGGAGTTTAAAAATGGTTGATGGATTCCTCATTTTGGTGTGTGGTGTAAAGAGGCATTATGTTGGTAGGAACAATAGGTGTAATATCTTAATGACCACTTGTGGGTTCGCAACTTCATGGGTTGAGTGCATGCCACACAGATGACTCTTTGACACACATGCATTCCAATCCAAATAAGTCATCTGGTCAAGAATTTGGACAAGGAAAATCAAAAGATAGATGGGGTGACATGGAAGCTTAGGCAAAATTTCAATTTTTGGCTATAGAAGAGGCATTATGCAATGAAGAATTATATGGGGCGTAATTCATAACATTACAAAAATAGTTGAGAGATATCTATTTTTAGAAGAGTGGTGGACATTCTAGACATAGCCATACATGCAAGAAAAATACAATTTAAATTATGTGTCCATTTTTATCTAAACATTAAATGAAAAACATGTGGAATAAACATAATTTATAATTAAAACATTTGTTGCAGTGTATATACATCAATGTTTCTTCTCTTAATGCATTTGATTGGACTATAATGTAAAAATGATAAAAGCACTAAAGTTGAGAGAAAAAATAATAGGCCTTTATAATTCATAGGTAAATAATCCAATTTTTATGACTAGTGATTCAAAGGATATTGAATTAGCACTCATTGCATTAAAACACAATAGAACTTTAAAAGAAGTCACCAATCTTACTAATACACTAACTCTTCTCCAAAATCAAACCCTTTAAACATTAAGTTTCTTATAATGATAATTACTCACCATCCAAGAGTTGACCTTAGAATTTTAATTTTTTTAAATTGAATTTAGATTTTCTATCATGATACACCTACCAAGTTAATTTAAAATCTAAAATGTGGCGATGGTTATATTTACCAGCCAAGCATAAAATATATTTATTGAGGTAAAACAAATTCCCATGTGTAAAGCCATAGCATAGGACATGGCATACATATCCAAATTTTATCTATAAAATTGTAACCACATTTCTGATCATTAAACATATGTTGGAAATATGGTGCACCTATTAGCCAAAGTCCAACAATATTATAAATCAATCAAATTCAATAACTGAAAATGAAATGCTATAGTAAATGCCTCAACTCAAATAATACAAAGAATGAGTTTGGATACATCTCAATGGAAAGTTGTTGAGTAGAAAATCCATTGGAGAAGATGTGTTTGGGGTCATTTGAGGCAGAGAAGGAACTATCTAGGTCATCTGACTACCACAACTATCTTCACAGACTCCAGGTAAGGACTAGAAATTGTGACCAACCTTGTCTGCTAATGGAAAATGATAGCACCAAATCCAGACAAAAATTTATACCTCTTTATCTTCATTGGAGTCAATCTTTTGTAAGCCCCAATGGGATTTCCATTTGGGTCTCAAAATTTAGAAGTATCTCTCTAAACAAGTGCAAGATCAACAAACACAAAAGAGCACCACAAAATTTAATCTACAATGACAAATATCAAATAATCATAACCCATATGAGATGCTTCTTTGTAGACACGTATTATACACATAAATAGATACATACTCGTAAATTAATCTCACCAAACATTCAATGCAATAAATTTTCTCTTGCAAATAGGGTACTTATTAGAGAATTTTTATTTATAAAAAATAGTCATACTATATGATATTATCCTTTTGAGGACATGAAAAAATTGTGTTTTGTCAATCATAATGCTTAGCATTTAAATACCCGTTTTGGTTGACAAAGGATGATTGTTTTGATAACTTGCTTTTCTTGGAAACTCATAAATGAAAGGATTAAACAACTAAGGGTATTATATTGAGAGAGAGAGAGTCATGGTACCACTACGCTTTCCAAATTTTGTCTCTATCTGATCAATGACTTGTGTAATGTAGAATATCGAGTCCTTCAAAACATGAAGTTGTGTTGGACAAGGGCACTTTTCTCCATCCCACTAATTTATTTCCAAAACTAGTGTTGCTAGAAATTTGAATATTTAGAGAATAAACATGCAATTCATTACTAATCCTTTGTTGTAGTTTCTCATTCCAAATAGGATTACATCCACCATCTTTATATATTCACATAAATGCACTCAAACTAACATCACAATTGTTGTATACAATAGCATATGTGTATATCCTTCCTCCCTAGTTTTATTATATTTTAAGAACATTCACATATATGATTGTTACCTCCAAAATTTTTGCATCCATCAAACGATGAGCCTATAGTGACAATATTTTTTTTACTTTGGCTTGATCCTTTATTTGTGTTTCTTCTCAGAGTTAAAAGAAAACAACACTAACACTATATTTAAGAGTTGTTCAAAAAATATAGAGTTGAAATAAATTTTAGCACAAATAATTGGAAAATTCACTACTCAAAACAACGTGATCCAACTTTATGAAAAGAAAAATAAAAATAAAAATATTATGCACCATGTTGCATATACCTTAATTTTTATTATGCAATGAAAACTATAAATAAAATAAAATTAAAATTAATAGGATTTGGGTAATGTATACAAAGATGGGGGACCAAAAAGGGGTATTAAGATACAACTCCTTTTTAGTTTTTAATTTTTTTTACTGAACTCAACAATCTCTAAATTTTGACAAGAAAATGAAGATAGATACACTCAAAATTTGAATATGACAAGAACAAGAGTTGTGATATTGCTATCAGGATTCAACTGTGTAGTGTTTTGAGTCAAACTCATTGACCCATGTTTCATGAGTAGTGGTTCACATGAACCAATCTCTCATGAGAATGAATGGAACACTTAGCACCCATTGGATCTAGGTGCCGCTCATAGAGGTGAAGCACTGGGACTTCCTGGGAGGTCACCCATCCCAGTACTACTCTAGCTTGAGCTCAGTTAACTACGGAGTTTCCTCCATGGTTAAACCCACTCTGCTTGCAACCCCATTTACAAAACCTTCACCAAGTGTTGTGCCTTATGAACCACTCATTAGAAATCCCCTTAAGCTCATCAATTGATAAGTAGGAGATATTTTCCACAACAAGTCAAATTATGATATTGCTATCAGGATTCAACTGTGTAGTGTTTTGAGTCAAACTCATTGACCCATGTTTCATGAGTAGTGGTTCACATGAACCCATCTCTCATGAGAATGAATAGAATACTTAGCACTCATTGGATCTAGGTGATGCTCACAGAGGTGAAGCACTAGGACTTCTCGGGAGGTCACCCATCCTAGTACTACTCTAGCTTGAGCGCGCTTAACTACGAAGTTTCCTCCATGGTTAAACCCACTCTGCTTGCAACCCCATTTGCAAAACCTTCACCAAGTGTTGTGCCTTGTGAACCACTCATTAGAAATCCCCTTAAGCTCATCAATTGATAAGTAGGAGATATTTTCCACAGCAAGTCAAATTGTGATATTGCTATCAGGATTCAACTGTGTAGTGTTTTGAGTCAAACTCATTGACCCATGTTTCATGAGTAGTGGTGCACATGAACCCATCTCTCATGAGAATTAATGGAACACTTAGCACTCATTGGATCTAGGTAATGCTCATAGAGGTGAAGCACTGGGACTTCCTGGGAGGTCACCCATCCCAGTACTACTCCAGCTTGAGCGAGCTTAACTACGGAGTTTCCTCCATGGTTAAACCCACTCTTCTTGCAATCCCATTTGCAAAACCTTCACCAAGTTTTGTGTCTTATGAACCACTCATTAGAAAGCCCCTTAAGCTCATCAATTGATAACTAGGAGATATTTTCCACAGCAAGTCAAACTGTAATATTCTTATCAGGATTCAACTGTGTAGTGTTTTGAGTCAAACTCATTGACTCATGTTTCATGAGTAGTGGTTCACACGAACCCATCTCTCATGAGAATGAATGGAACACTTAGCACTCATTGGATCTAGGTGATGCTCACAGAGGTGAAGCAATGAGACTTCCTAGGAGGTCACCCATCCCAGTACTACTCCAGCTTGAGCGCACTTAACTACAGAGTTTCCTCCATGGTTAAACCCACTCTGCTTGCAACCCCATTTGCAAAACCTTCACCAAGTGTTGTGCCTTATAAACAACTCATTAAAAATCCCCTTAAGCTTATCAATTGATAAGTAGGAGATATTTTCTATAGCAAGTCAAATAGTGATATTGCTATCAAGATTCAACTGTGTAGTGTTTTGAGTCAAACTCATTGGCCCATGTTTCATGAGTAGTGGTTCACATGAACCCATCTCTCATGAGAATGAATGGAACACTGAGCACTCATTGGATCTAGGTGATGCTCACAGAGGTGAAGCACTGGGACTTCCCAGGAGATCACCCATCCTAGTACTACTCCAGCTTAAGCGCACTTAACTATGGAGTTTCCTCCATGGTTAAACCCACTCTACTTGCAACCCCATTTGCAAAACCTTCACCAAGTGTTGTGCCTTATGAACCACTCATTAGAAAGCCCCTTTAGATCATCAATTGATAAGTAGGAGATATTTTCCACAACGAGTCAAATTGTGATATTGCTACCAAGATTCAACTGTGTAGTGTTTTGAGTCAAACTCATTGACCCATATTTCATGAGTAGTGGTTCACATGAACCCATCTCTCATGAGAATGAATGGAACACTTAGCACTCATTGGATTTAGGTGATGTTCACAGAGGTGAAGCACTGGGACTTCTCGAGAGGTCACCCATTCTAGTACTACTCCAGCTTGAGCGCACTTAACTATGGAGTTTCTTCCATGGTTAAACCCACTTTGCTTGCAACCCCATTTGCAAAACCTTCACCAAGTGTTGTGCCTTATGAACCACTCATTAGAAAACCTCTTAAGCTCATCAATTGATAAGTAGGAGATATTTTCCACAACAAGTCAAATTGTGATATTGTTATCAGGATTCAACTGTGTACTATTTTGAGTCAAACTTATTGACCCATGTTTCATGAGTAGTGGTTCACATGAACCCATCTCTCATGAGAATGAATGGAACACTTAGCACTCATTAGATCTAGGTGATGCTCACAAAGGTGAAGCACTGGGACTACCCAAGAATTCACCCATCCCAGTACTACTCCAGCTTGAGCGCACTTAACTACAGAGTTTCCTCCAAGCTAATCCTGATAGCAATATCACAATTTGACTTGCTGTGGAAAATATCTCCTACTTATCAAGAAAAAGTGTTGTAATGATCTAAACCTAATTTCTAAACTACTATTTAAACAAAATGGTGGAGATCAAGGGTTTCAAAAGGGGGAGAACACAAAGTGGTCTTTTTTAAAATAAAAAAAACATAGCATGGTGTTTATTGTGCTCCACCTAAAAATGTCAAGTTTTTTTTTAAAATTTTAAAATTGTTCATGTGCAAATTAGCTAACACCATGTAGTTATACCATATTTTTTGACTATTTTTAGTGAACATATAATTTTTTACTAATTTTCAAAGCAAACACATCATTAAAAACATAAATTTGAGTGTGGTACCCCCTAATATATTTTTAAAAAAATCAAATGTGTGCAGAATGGAGTCTAACTTGTGAAAATATATTTGTTTTTATATGATATAAAATGGTGAGAAATGCTAGGATATAGATCACTCACTAGATTATGGGGAGTAAATTAGGAATATAAATCCCTCCCTTAAACAAATCTGATTAGCACAACCCAAAAAGGATGAAGCGGTGCCAATGTAAGATCTAGGTAAAAAAAGGGTATTTGGGTATTCCTTATTGAATAAAGTGTGATTATGTGATATGATTGATATGTAAATAGTAAAAACAATGTAGACATGATGTATAAAGGTAAGTGCAAAGGGAAGAATAGTAGGAATGAACTCACCTTGGAGAAAGAAGAGGGAAATGAACCTTCATATTTGATTTTGACTGTCGCAAAGATGTCAGAATTAGGTAAAACTTTAGATCTAAGCTTTTGATGCATGTAATTGCTTTTTGTGAAAATTTCAGTCCTAGAGGACAAGACCTACCTGGACAACCTTGTCCAAGATGAGGGTGGTAGTTCCGACCTTGTCCTTTCAACTCTGAATCTGATAAAAAAATTTGAGGGCCTATGACTGTGACTAATATTCTTGAATCCAAATCTGTAATTTTTGTACATATTTTTGCACATCAAAAAGAAGGGGAAAATGTTGTGGAAAGGGATTTTCATTGGTCAAACCTATATTTAGGAATTAACATTGAAATTAAATTTAAATTGCATAAGGAAAGTAATGCAAACAAGATAAATGTAAGTATTCAACTTGCATGAAAAACCCTCGTAAATGGATGTTAGGATCTGATAAACCTATGAAAATGCTTGTATGTGTAGATCTTGAAATTAATGTAAAGTCAAGGATGCCTTCACAAATGCATATATCTTATGATCACCAATCATAGATCTAGAATGTTGATATGCTTGATGGCCTAAATGGAGAAGGTGAGGAAAGAAGAGTGGATGTGTGGATCTTCTTGCTTGATTGATAATTCCTCTACTTTTCTATAATGGGAGATAAAATTTCATCAATGAGAGAAGATTTCCTTTGTTTTAATGGAGCTCTAAGTAGTGGAGACTTAGATATTGAATTGGATGCTTTCCTTCAAACCTTGAATCTGAATCCTCAATTTCACAACTTGAATGCTTAATGATAGCATGCACTTTCTCTTGATATCAAATTGTGTGTGTTATATTAAAATGAGAGGCTTTGATGTCCTTTTATAAACATTTCAAGATTCAATATTGCATGGGCCAACCACAATTAAAGATCTAGGACAAAACCCCCACATTTGGCCCGAATAAAAATTAAACACAATGCTCTAGGATAAAGCTGACTTGGACAACCTTGTCTAGGACAAGGTAGACTTGGATGGCTTTGTCTAGGTAATGTTTTTGTAAAGT
This sequence comes from Chamaecyparis obtusa, assembly GCA_027943335.1. Lineage (NCBI taxonomy): Eukaryota > Viridiplantae > Streptophyta > Pinopsida > Cupressales > Cupressaceae > Chamaecyparis > Chamaecyparis obtusa. The sequence goes on along the minus strand of BSBK01001818.1, from coordinate 235,484 downwards.
CTGCTTGATTCTAGGGGAGTGTGACACTTTACAGAGGAAGAAAATGAATGTTGGGGGAATCAAGCATAAAGACATGTGAACCTCAAAATCACCAATATGGGGTCTAATAGGTCCTAGAGCCTCCAATTATGGGTACTAAATTTTTATGACAATACATTTAGCCTCCACTTTAGCGAAAGTATGAGAAAAAATCATGCTCATGGTAAAGTAGATCTAATGCACATGATGATCTCGTAAATGTCAAGGAGACAAAGAAAAATCAAGCCCCCGAGTAACTTAAGTCCTCATAAAATCCAAAACCAAGAGAAGAGAGACATCGATCGAAAGAGAGAGAGGTGTGATTACTAGCCCAATAAGAGTTTGTCTTATTACGAACCACACAAAATAAAGCACTGCAAAAGATGGAATTAAAAGGTCTAGTAAGTTGTGTTATGCTAGTTCAATCCATCAAAAAGGATTAGTCCTTAAGGGAAGTGTATCCAATAATGGATCTAGCAAAGGGACAATCAGTCCTAAGGAAAGGTAAGCTTCCTTGGGAATTAGAGAAGGAAGGAGGATCAAGCTAAGGATCTGAAAGGTGCTCAATCAAAGGACCAAATGTGTGCGGTCAGTCTAAGGACCACTAAAAGATATCATTGAATCAGTGTGTGTGTGCAAAATGTGAAATATGGAGCTAAGTGTATGCCCCCATGTTAGAGTGATTGCAAATGCCTTAATAGGAGCAATGGCTTTAATAGAGCATGCAGACATCCACAAGAAATGTTTCCACTATGAAATGCCCCCAATAAAGGATAAATCAAGGGAAATAGGCACATGAAAAAAGAGAAGATGATGGGATCTACTAATTGTGGGGTCAGTATGATCATATGATAATACATGAGATATTATATCAAAATGAAAATTCATCATCCCCCAAAGGTAGTAGAAATACAAGCATAATGGAAGAAAACCATGTAAGAGTTACGAAGAAGAGTCTTTTTGGGCTGACATCATGGAGACCAAAAAGAATAGGTAGCTACTGTATGCACCCTAAAATGGTCGCCTAGACTTTGGGCCCCATTCTTCAATTTATCAATTTCTTGAATCAATACTTGGCAATTTTCAAATCAATTTTCTTGATCAAATCCTAACTCTATCATTTATTTGATTATATTCTATGGGTTAATCATTTTATCCTAAGCCTTTATTTAATTAAAAGGAATTCCCTCCCCTTTTATTAAATAAAAAGTCCCCACTTTCCTCTTGTCCTTTTGTCTCACATGGACACAAAAGTCAACTCTTATTTCTCATTGGAGGAGACTTGTGCACATGGATTGATCCCTCTTTCAAACTCCACCCTTGATCAACTCTTTTGCCTCTTAATCTCCATGGTCCATTCCTTTTCAATTCCTTTAAAAGGAGAGCTCTCCTCTCATTTTCTTGCCCTTGCCTTATTGATCCCCAACTTTGAATACTAATCTTATGCTGCAAGTTTTCTTGAAGATTTTGGAGCTTTAGAGATCTTATTGCTTTTAGTCTTCATTGTTGCATTTTAACCTATTTTTCATGGCATTTCGAGTTTAGTTTCCTTTATGCTCTAGTTTAGCTCACATAGCTTAATTAGTAAGGCTTGTAATACTTTCATTTTCCTTTCATAGCTTACTTGCATTTTCTTAGCATAGTTGCATTGCATCTTCATTGTTGATTCTTGAGGATATTGGCATTCTTTCCCTTGTCTCACTGAATCTCCCATTGTGTGGTTTACTAGCAAGGTTGTATGCTTCATAGCTCTAGCTGAGAGCCTCATAAACACCCTTGTGACTCCATGCCTAGGGAGCTCTAGGTTGATTTCTCAAGGTTTCCCATTCATGGATTCTCTTGGAAGTAATGACTTAGACAAGTGCACATTTTGAGTGTCCATTTTTTGCGCCCACCAAAAGACTCCTACAACAAGATATTAAGTGCCTAGAAAAGAAACAACTAGTATATGCCACACTTGAAATGAAATAAATGAACAAGCAATTGATTATTTTTATGCTTTGGACAGCCCTGCAAAAAGGATTAGTAGCCCTTGTGCATTTGAAGCTTTGACATGCGTTCTTTTAGCAAATATTTCAAGCAACTAGGGCACACTGCCAGGCCCAGGTGACAGTTCTATCAGCAGAAGAATTGTGCAATACTTCCCAGTATACTTGTAGACATGGAAAATTGGCAAAAGGCTTAAATCAATTAAAAAGTGCAATCAAATCATCAAATAGCACTAAAAATCAATAAATGGAACAAAGGCAATTCAAATCAAAGAAAAATTCAATTAAATGATTAAATAAAGCTTGAAAAGGGGAAAAACACTAAGAAATTGATTAAATTCAATTAATGACATAGTTGTTGAAATGAAAAATCAAAATGAACATCTTACCCTTCATGGCTAAATTTAATTACTTTAATTAATTAATAAATATGAATTTCCCTCAACAAAGGAAAAAGGAGACAAAATGGACACAAATCACTCACTTTTGTTGAAATGGTCCAGCCTTTTGAAACCATTTAAATGTTTGTCCCCCAATTTAGGGACAAAGCAAAGCCAATTGACCTTACCCAAGTATAACCATGGTTATCTCACTCTACCCCCTACCCTTGGGAAAATCTTATAAATAGAAGGCATTTTGAGGCATTATTCAATCCACTCCATATCTTTGAATTGCAGTAAAGCTCTGTCAATTTGCATCCATATCACTCACTTATCATTTGTCATTGCTAATTAGCTTAAATTGCATTGATCATAGTAGATTGTTCATCAAATAGAGCTAGAATTTGATAATTAGATCTAAATTTGCATATCATATAGCTTAATTCTCATCTTTAGAGTGTCACTAGTGAGGATCATAGCTGAGAGCCTCATTTACCACTTTATTTTAGAGATCCATGAGATGTTGATAGATTAATTGTGCATTTGTTAGATTATTTTGCTCTAATTCTTGTTGTTCTTAGTTAATCTTGTAATTTCATGAAGGTGTAAATCACTCACACACAAATGGCGCCCACCGTGGGGCCCTAGGCCTCAAATTTATCAAAATTTCCATGTTATTTGCAAAATTTAGGCTAGAATTGCATTATTTTGCTCACTGTTTGTAGGTTACAGGAAAGAAATCACGCCTACCAGTAAAGAAATCACGCCTACAGCAAAGAGATGTCGCTCGCGGTAATTAAAATGTCGCCTATAGTCTGAACACTCACGCTTCTTAGACTGCAGAATCACGCTTCTGGACAAAGAAATCACACCTGCGGACATTAAATTCTCGCCTCACACACAAGCAACTGATGCGTTTGGCTATTTAGATGTCGCCTGCAAAGAATTAAAAGCCGCGGCCGAGGAATGAGTTTACGCCTGGTGTAAAGGGAGTTTACTTCATTTCGCATTTAATTTGTCGCTTTGAGTATTTTAAATGTCGCTCTCATTTAATTAAATGTCGCTTCTCTGAGTTAATTTGTCGCTTGAAATAAAGAATTCACGCGTTCATTTAATTTGATATCGCACTTAATTACTTTAATCTCGCTTGAGCCCCTTTTTGGTGACGCTCGCGGTTAAAGTAATTACGTCTTTATTAAATTAGATCTCGCCTTTAGCAAAAGAAATGTCGCCTGGTTTAGCATTTATATTGTATCAGAGTAATTGCTGTTGTCGCTGTATTAAAGATTTCATGCGTTTGCAAAATTTAATATCGCACTTGACTATTTTAATCTCGCTTGAGCCCCTTTTGGTGACGCTCGCGGTTAAATTAGTCACGTCTTTGTTAAATTTAATCTCGCCTGTAGTCTAGATGATGTCGCCTGACTGTATTTTCTCTATTTTGTCAAAATAAGGACTGTATGCTAACTTCACTGTCATTTTTTTTTGTCTCAGGTACATGCTCTGTCACAGAAAAGTGCTCAAAATTTTTTTTTTTCTTTTTTGCATGCAAAAAAGAAACAAAAAAGGACGTCCTATTAGAGTATACCTTGCACCTTTTGGATTTAATTTGCAAATATTTGAGTTCAAAATACATCAAGAGCATAATCAATTTGATCATTTTAAGCTTTTTGATTTTGGTTTCCCCTCACTTTGTATGAATTTGTGTTGACTAACTTGTTGGTGGAGGGAACGTTTTGCTAAGGTAAGGGAAAGATTTGGAGAGAAAATGAGAAAATCTACTACTTAAAAATGCGCCTAGCCTTTGCTAGCATCGTTTGAGGTATTTTTCTCATCAAGCTTGCACTTCCCTTAAATTGTGGCATTTTCAAAGTTCAAAACATAGTTTAATCATAAAAGGAAAAAATAAACACTTCAATTCTAAGAACCCCTTTGTCACGGGGTTGAAAAAGAACCAAATTGATTATGAGTGTTTGGGATAAGGGAAAAGCAATAGGGATATGCTCTTCACTCTTTGAGTGGATCAAATTCTCAAACTTGCTCTACCAAATCCACTTTTCATGCTTTCAAATGAACATGTTTAAAACTTAGTGGGCTCGCCTCCCGAGATTGCCTTAGAAGGGTCGGTGAGAGGGACAGCCCAAAGTGGGATACACTTGCCTTTGCCGCGAGAATCCGACCCACTATAAAAAGAAACGCGTGTATCCTTAATGGGGTGCACGACAAAAGGGATTTTAGCTCTTTCGAACTTCCTCTAGTAGTCTTAACAGATTGCGCAAAATCGTGCTTCGGTGCGTGTGGGAAGCCCCTTAACATACTTGGGGGATGAAAGGCTAAGATCTATTTTGAACGGAAAACACACTACATAACGGAAAAATAGCAAAAACTACCTAATAGAGCCATTTAAAAGCCAAATTTGTGCTAGGTAGCTTGCTTGGAAGTCTTTCTTGTGATCAAACCCGTGGAAACATTTGAGAATATACACATTAGAATGATCTAGGGATATGGTGAATTATTGATGTGTGTGTTGAGATTGTCTTCAACTTTTCAAACAAGAAGTTCCAAAGTACTTGATCAAAATACAATTAAATTTTTAAATCTTATAAAATTGATCAATACCATTTACCCATTCCAAACCAACCCAACCGGATTGAAATTAAAGAAGGAAGGATTGATCCATAATGATGAGCCTATTTGAGAAACAAATCAATCCTATTATGGAGCATAATTATCAAAGTCAAGATCAAGATCTCCATAGGAATCAAAGCGATGAGGTTTCTGAAGATGACGTTGTTGAAGCATCCCAAAGTCCCGTGTTTCTGGAAATAATGGAATTACTTTTGAAGTGGGATAAAGACACATATTTTCTAGCTTTCGCTCAAGCAGGAGCTAAACTTCCTTATAATTATGACACATCAACCTTGAGAAAGAATGAGGAAAACCAAAGAGATACATCATATAAAATGCCCTTATTAATATCAAGCTATTCTTTTCAAAGTGATGAGGTGTCTAAAGATGATGTTCTGAGAGCATCCCAAGATCCTGTGTTTATAGAAATAATGGAACAAATTTTGGACTGGGATAAAGAAGCATATTTCCTAACTTTAGCTCAATCAGGAGCTAAGCTTCCTCATAATTTTGACACATCAACTTTAAGAAAGGATGAAGAAAAGCAAAAAGATACTTTATCTAAAGAGCCATCATTAAGATCAATTTGTCCTTTCCTCTATGATGATGGGCCATCCATATCTTCATCCTCCTCACAAAAAGAAGCATTTCAGAGAAACAAACTTATCTTAGATCAAAGGAAATTGCATAATCAACCTATTTGTGATCAAGATAATAAAGAATATGGAGTGAAAAATACCACTCTCAAGAAAGATCTAATTCAAAAACCTCCATATAGCAAGAGTAATCCATTCATCCTTTGTCCATCTCCTAACAAGGTTTCTCCCTGGATGACTTGTACACCTTTCATCCTTCATCCATCTCCCGAACCTCTATCTAGCAAAGACCCTCCCATAGCTAGCATTCCTTTCATCTTTTCTTCATCTCCCAAAGCTCCCCAATTATCCAAAATTCCTCCATCAAAGAATGAGCCTAATGATGATACTTTTCCCATTGACTATGTCTACCCTCAAGGGCTACCTCTAAAAGAAACCCAAGCTAACTCACATCTTGTTGCAGACCTTTTCCATGCTTCAAAGATCTTAGAACCCAAAGCTTCATGTGCCTTAATGCCTATTATACCTATTCAAGAGGATCCTACACCATTCTTCCAAACATTCCCCACACATATCCAAACATCTACCTCATCCTTAGAAGTGGCTTCATGTCAAGAAGATAATCTAAAAAGAAAAGAAACAAATATTGATAAAGATCAAGATCAAGATTATATACAAACCCCTCCCATATTTGATGAAGGTCCCATATCCCTTGAACCTTGTGATGATCCCCTTGCATCCTTTCATTTCTTTCAAGATGATATCCTTCCATTCCAAGAACAAAGTACCCTTCCAAGTTCCATATCTTCTCCACTTCCCGAGCAAGATCAAGATATCCCTTCCATAACTTCCAATGAGCATATTGAAAATCAAGAGCAAAATACCTTCGCTACACAATTCAAAGATCCTTGTCAAGATAAAAGCATCCCATCATTTCCTTGTCATATTCCTCCATGTTCACCTCAAGAAACCATCATTCTTCCAAATCCCTTGCAAGATAATAAATCCCTTCAAGCTGCAGTTGATCCTATCAAATGTGTTCCTATCAAAGCTACTCATGAGCCTATTGGTATAAAGATAAATCCTAAAGATGAGAACGTTGACGATGGAGCTCCTTCCAAAGATATTGATATCCCTTTCACACCTTATATTCCTCCATTCAAATACAACCACATACCTCCACTATCCTCCAAATCCATTTTGGGTGCTTATGTCCCAAAACAAAAGTCTTCATTCCTTCCATCCATATTAGGTCAATATATTCCCCCATCAACCGTTCCTATCATCCCTAGCTATCCATTCACTTACCCTGCCATGTATCAAGATCAACAAAGACACACATACTTGAAGAATGTCCAAACACCAATCCATATGAACCATCCATATTATTCCTATTCATCCACAATTCCTAAGTCTTTTGGAAGCAATGTTGATGTGCAACATAAAAATAATAAATCCAAGAATCCATATGTGCATAAAAATCACAATGTCCCATCTAATCGACATGTGAATGAAAAGAAAAATGAAATATCCAAAAGGCCGCAAAGGTCCATCAAGCAAAAAGAAAAAAATAAAATGTGGGTTCCTAAATCCCTCATTGAAGAAATGCATTCAAAAGCATTCCAAAAGGAAGAAAAATCAAAGAATATGTGGATTCCCAAGTCATTGTTAAAAGACTTGCACACAAAAGAAGAATCAAAATTGACATTCAAGCTTCCAAAGGCTTCCATTCCATCTCCTTCCAAACATCCTTCATCTCCTTACATCCCAAAATCCACTACCTCAAAAAGATCCTTATCTTCGTCATCTATTGTTCCTCCATCATTCCACCACTCTTCAAAGTGTGTGTCAAAGTTGATCTTGCCAACATTTCCATCTTCAACATACCTTCTTCTTATCCTCACATTCATTTTCCAATGCATACTTTCCGTACTTCCATCCCTCTTATCAATATCTTTGAGCATCCTAGTCATACCCATGGTTTATTATTGCATATCTTTCAGAGGAGCATTGTCCAACGATTCTAATGTTGGGAAAATATTGAAAAATACAAAAAAAAAAAGAGAAAAAAACAAAAAAAAAAAAATGAAAAAAATGAAAAAAGAGAAAAAGTGCCTTGGTGAAAACCTAGCAATAGGCACCTTGGTAGCAAAAATAAAAAGAAATAAATCTAGGGTGAAAACCACTTCTTGTGGCGCCTTAGACAAGTACCATGATGAAAACCTGGCAAACAGGCATCATGCGTAATTCTTCCTTCTTGCACTCTACACTTGGGGGCAAAGTTTCATCCATGCTATCTTCCATCTTCCTATCATTTACCTCACTTTCATCCATATTTCCTCTATCACCTTCGTCTTGACAAGGTTGAACACATCCATGAGCATTGAGTATCTTAACATTGGTTATCCTTTCCATCAGCTTATGTACTTGTTGCATCCATGTTACCCTATCATGATCTTGCTTATCCCAAATTCACCTTCATTATTCCTTGATAGCTTTTTCATAATCCCAAAACATCCCTTCATAGCCTCCATCACTCCTTTATCTTGATTGTGTTATCTTATCCACATCTTACCCAAATTGACCCTTGGTCTTGATCAAGATGAACTTTTAAAAAAAATTGTTATCAAAAACTTCTTGACATGTCCACTCTTTTGGATCACTCCTTTCCATGGCAGCAGATCGTTATCCTATACACTATCTAGCCCTGCACAATTGACTTCCATGGCTTATCCAAAAACATGCTTCACATTGCTATATCATTTTTTCCTTAGCTTGGGTACTCTTGAGGAGATAGTCCTATGGGTCACATTCGCATACTTCTTCCATCATAGCCTTTCCATCTCTAATCCATTAGCTTGCAAATCCATCCTTCGTGTCCTATATCTTGCTAAGACATTGGGGGCAAACCAATGTGATCTTGTTTGAGAGCTGGTAAAAAGGAAAGCATAAAATACTTTGAGCTGCATCTTGCATAAACTGAGCTTCAGTAATATTTTGGAAGTTTTTCCAAGTCCAACATTTTTTTCTATCCAACTGGGGCATTTGATCTTAATCAGCGGATTTCAACAAACAAGCATGAATTCACATGAAGCAAGGCATTAACTTCAAAAGGATTCAATAGTACAATATTCAGTCACATCAGAGAGAGAGGGAATTATCAGAGTTTCAGAAGAGAGAAGAAGATTTTCGTGAACCTTTGATGGATATCATTGTTCACTAACCAAGAATTCAATTACCACAACTTGATCTTTGAGCCTTCATTGACTTTATTATTCGGGATTAAAAATTGACAAAACACTTAAAGATCAGAATACTTGGAAATACTTTTTGAAAATCATGAAACAATGCAAAACACTTGAAGCTTTCTTTTGATGATCTTTACTTACATTGATTTTTATCACATCTTTTTAGCTAATCGATGATGTTTCGACTAGATTGGCAATGATGGAGACATGATATTTTTCTTGTCTTTGAGTGACTATCTTGAGGGATATCCAACAACTTATGTGAATTCATCTAACGACATGGTCATCAAAGAACCATCGAGGACTTTCATATAGGGTGGAAGGTTGACCTTTGCTTGTTTATGCAACATTGAATTCGTTGAAACTGGTATTCATACTCTCATAGTTGGTTTATTCGACTAGTGTGGGTTGTACTAGTTCAAAAAGGAGGTTACCAAATGCGATAAAAAGTGGTATTCATATCATCATGTCAGTGGGCAGTGGTGATTGTACTTGCTTTCCGGTCCTGAAGTGCTCAATGATGAAAATTTATCCTCAAGGCATTTATTTGCTAAAAGCTAGTGACACTTAGCTGCATTGCATTGCATTATCATGGAAGGTTAATTGCATTATCATGTTAGATTAATTGCATGTGCCTTTTTGTTTGTAGTACTTTTCCAAGGGAAAAGGGGGTTCATTCAATTGAAATCTTGATCAATCATAAAATGGGTCATTCAATCAAGAATCAAGAAAAGTCCATAAATCATAAGTGTCCATAACATCAAAGATCCATGAAATTTGTCTAATCAAAGATACAATGTCATCAAAATGATACATCCAAGTCCTGATCAATAACTGAAACATGATATAATATCAACAAAACTGAAAGAGCTCCATAATCAATCATCTCAATAACATGTACTCTAGCTGGGTCAAAACCATGACTTAAATCCAAATATCCAAGAAGCTAAGGTCCGTATATATATATCATTTACATAAATGTGCCTGTTTCACAAATCAAGGGAATCATATCAGTATTTTATATCAATGAGTCATCTTACGTCAATCAATCCTATCAAAGTATCAAGCAATCACACCCAATACCATTTGTTCGTGTCTCTGTGTCCTGAGAACGAAGCAACAGTATCAAATCATATCGATTTTCACACTGATTGATTTATCCTATCAGAACTATCCTATGAGATTGACAAATCACATTCATTGGTACCATTATCCTATTATAATCACTTGTTTTGCTTAACTACAACAGACCTATCTATCTTGGATATGCAAATTTGTGAGTCATGGCATATCATCAAACGGTATCAGAAATCAAAACATATTCCAACTACTTAAAAATCTTTCAAATCAAGGACTCAATATGTTTTATTTCTAAGGGGGCATCAGAGTATCAAATGGGCATCACATCAAAAACATTTATCAGTGGGGCATACCATATCAGATCAGTATCATATCGTATCATATCAAGATATCATTTCATATCAATTTCATATCAGGAGACAAATCAATATCAGATCAATTTACCATATCATATCAAATCTGTCATCATATCAAACATATCAAACATATCAACATATCAGCAATCAATCAACCCAAGACCTTTATCAATTAACCCAAGACCTTTATCAATTAACCCAGGACCTTTATCAGTGAACCCAGGACCTATCACCATATCAGGACCCATATCATATCAGAGGCATTAGAATCATATCAGCACCATCATCAGAGGCACATCATCGTCATCAGGAAGTACATCAATCAGAACGATCAGAGGCATATCAGAATCAAGAACTGAATCAGATCATCATACCAATGAAATCTTTGAATCGGTGTTCTTCGCACATCGACTCAAAGAGGGGCATTTGTAGACATGGAAAATTGGCAAAAGGCTTAAATCAATTAAAAAGTGCAATCAAATCATCAAATAGCACTAAAAATCAATAAATGGAACAAAGGCAATTCAAATCAAAGAAAAATTCAATTAAATGATTAAATGATTAAATAAAGCTTGAAAAGGGGAAAAACACTAAGAAATTGATTAAATTCAATTAATGACATAGTTGTTGAAATGAAAAATCAAAATGAACATCTTACCCTTCATGGCTAAATTTAATTACTTTAATTAATTAATAAATATGAATTTCCCTCAACAAAGGAAAAAGGAGACAAAATGGACACAAATCACTCACTTTTGTTGAAATGGTCCAGCCTTTTGAAACCATTTAAATGTTTGTCCCCCAATTTAGGGACAAAGCAAAGCCAATTGACCTTACCCAAGTATAACCATGGTTATCTCACTCTACCCCCTACCCTTGGGAAAATCTTATAAATAGAAGGCATTTTGAGGCATTATTCAATCCACTCCATATCTTTGAATTGCAGCAAAGCTCTGTCAATTTGCATCCATATCACTCACTTATCATTTGTCATTGCTAATTAGCTTAAATTGCATTGATCATAGTAGATTGTTCATCAAATAGAGCTAGAATTTGATAATTAGATCTAAATTTGCATATCATATAGCTTAATTCTCATCTTTAGAGTGTCACTAGTGAGGATCATAGCTGAGAGCCTCATTTACCACTTTATTTTAGAGATCCATGAGATGTTGATAGATTAATTGTGCATTTGTTAGATTATTTTGCTCTAATTCTTGTTGTTCTTAGTTAATCTTGTAATTTCATGAAGGTGTAAATCACTCACACACAATACTAGTGCGATATTTTCCTTCTGTGTGATACTTCATGCTACCTACAGGCGACAGAAAATTATATGACAATGTGATAGAGTCTGTAAAGGAGCATGATACTTTAACTGGTAAAGTATCGCACTAGTATACAAGAAATTTTCGTACAACTTATTTTGCTATCTCACAGTTTTCTGCAATCTGAAGTTGATTTGTGTCACTTCCAGTCCTCCTTGGTTAGTCCAGGTTAGATCTTAGGTGCTATGACATGTTGTTCAACATCCAAATGAACTCAAATGGTATAAATCACACAAAATGACTCTTGGTCTTCTTCCTTCCACATCTCTTATGTCTTCCTAGTCTCCCATTTCCATCCTTTCTCTTCTTCCTTCATGCTTCTTCCTCTTCTTCCTAGATTCTTCATGTCTTCTTGATTCTTTTCCTCTTATTATCTAGTCTTACCTTCTTCTATTCATCTCTTCTGTTACTTCCATGCTTGATTCCTCCTCTTTCAAAACCATGAATTTAAACTATCTTATTATGGAACCTCTCTTGAAAATAGATGATCTTGAACTCATTGCTCAATTTGAAGAGTTTTATTCCTCCAATAGTCCTTCTAGCTATGGCACAGATGATAAACTTAAGACAAAAATAAAAGAAAAGATGAATGAATCAGACGCCTTTGCTAGGATCATAGACATGATCATGTCACAACCTCCTTCCAAACATTTTTCATCTTCTAAGTCTTCTCATCCTTCCTCATCTTCCAAGTCTTACCATGACTCTTCTAGACATTATTCACATTCCTCATTATCCAAGTCTTCTTCCTCCACTAGGTCTTCACTTTCCTATTCTTTACAATCTCGTTCTTCTTCTACTTCTCCCAAGAGTCTTACTTCTCTTCTCAAGACATACCATAATGAGCAATATGATAGTCCTTATGATACCTCTTCCATGAAGAGTGAGACACCTATCTTTGATGACTATGATGACTATGATGATGGACAATGCAGTGATACCTATGACACCTCTATTCCTAAGAGTCCTCCTCATCATGTGCTCATCCTTACTGGAAATGGGTCTTCACATTGGATAGATCGTGATGGTGATCGATATGATTCTAATTTTGAAAGAGACTTTGATGATTTCTGTGAGCAATATCTAGATGATACATCTACTTCACTTCAAGAAGAGAAAGCTTACCACATTGATTATAAATGTAAATACTATAAGAATCTCTCCTCTAACAACTCTCATGCTGAAAATAAAGATTACACTCTCAAGCAAGATTATGTTAATGATGGACCTTTCTCTTGTGATGGTTCCCCTCCATCCCCTACTTCCTCCAATACCCATACATTTCCTAAAGCTTTCGAGTCTTCCAAATCTTTCACAAATCCTCCATCCAAAAAAAATCCTAATACTTTTCATGCGGTTCCCTATAGTTATCCTCAAGGGCTACCCATTAAAGAAACTCAAGCTAACCTTCACTTGGCTGCAAATACTTTCAATAATGCTACACCTAAAAAGATGAATCCTTTATATGCTATAATGCCTACTTCAGCTAGTCCTTCACCATCTCTTCCAAAGTCTTCCATACAATTCCAACATGCTTCCTTGTCCTTAGAAGTGGTGCCATGTCAAGAGGACTCTAAAAATGATAAAGAAAAGAACATAAAGAGAGATCAAGATCAAGAACCCTCCATGTCATCCAATCCTTTTCATGATGTCTCTTATCCGTTTCATGGTTCTTTTGATCCTTCACGCCCTTTCTCATTCATTCCACCATGTCTTAAGTCTTCTCCTAAGCAAGATCAAGCTACTACTTACACCATTGAGCTTACTGACAATCAAAATAACCTTACTACACTTGCGCTTTCCAAAGATGATATTTCCATTAAGGTTATTAAAAATAGTGTCATTACTTCCAATGTTAAGCCCTTTTGAAAATTAAGAGAAAAATTATATGCTTATGCTATCCAAAGCTCCTTGTCATGATCAAAGTCTTCCATCTTCTTGTTCTACCACTCCATGTTCGCTTCCACTTTCTACTCTTCCTAAGTCTTTTCAAGCTCTGAACAATCCTATCAAAGAATTTTCTCCTATTCAAGATGTTCATGATCCTATTGCAAATCCTAATGCTCACTCTAAAGATGCTGATGTCCTTAGTTATATAGATGTTGATGAACTTATTGATTCCACATCCATCCTTTCACCTCCTCCACCAATACTAAGGGCTTCACGTCTTCCTTCCATCTTGGGCCCTTATGTCCCTTCACTTTCCCCTCCTAACTCTCCTAATTCATCATCCATCTTGGGTCCTTACATCCCTCCATCTCCTATCTTTCCTCAAGATCAACATAGATGCATACCCTTGAATCCTTTTCATCCACCCACCCATCTAAACCAGTCATATCCTCCTTCTTCTTCCACAAGTCCCAAGTCTTTTGGAAGTAACTTGAATGTTCAATACAAGAAAAAGAAGCAATAAAAGAATCCATCAAAAAAAGAAGATCACCATGTCTCCTCTAATCGACATGGAGGCATAAAGTCAAAAGAGATATCTAAGAAGAAAACTACAAGACAAGTATGGGTTCCAAAATCCATCATTGAAGATATTCTCTCTAAATCATCAAAAAGAAATGAAAAGCCTACGACTATATGGATTCCAAAGTCTCTCTTGAAAGAGTATGATGTTGAGCAACAAGTGAAGTTGACATTCAAGCTTCCAAAGGCTTCCACTTCATTTTCTTCCAAAAACATTCTTCCATTCCATGCACCTAAACTGCAACCTCTGCTATCCATTCACCATATTCCTTCATGTATTCCTTCATTCACATTTCCTCCATCCTCTCACCACCCTTCAAGGTGTGTGTTGATTTTGATCTTGCCTTCCTTTCCATGTACCCTTTCACAATCTTTCCATTCATTATCCTTCTACCTTCTATCCTTTTTCCTCATTTGCCTATTCCTCCTATCTTCCAACCTCACTCGCTTTACATAAAACCTTATCCTCCATTTTTCTCTTCCATCTTCCTTTCCCTATCAGCATCTTTGAGCATGTCAATTTGAATCCTTGGCATATCATGGTTTATCCTTTCAAGGAGCATTATCTAAAAAGCTTGCCTTCTTCCAAAAAAAATTAAAAAAAATTAAAAAAATAGAAAAATTAAAAAAGAAAAATTAAAAAATTAAAAATGTGCCTTGGTGGAAACTTGGAAATAGGTGCCTTGGTTGCAAAAATACAAAAAAAATTGGAAAAATCAAAAAAATTTGTCAAGTGGTGAAAACCTGGAAACAGGTGCTACTTGAGGCCTTTGCACCCTTGTTTCTTAGCATGCACTATCGACACTTAGCTTTTCTCCATCATGCCTTGTCCTTGTTGCCTTGGTTTGGAATTGGTATTTGTCTTTGTCTAGGGGGCATAACTATGTTAGCATTGGTCTTTTGGATGCATCGGTCTTTAGGACACCTCACAAATGGTGTTTTTCAACACCACCCCAACTGTGTTTTTCAACACTTTCCTAACATCGAGTGTTTCTCAACACTTATCAAATATTCTACCCGCAGTCTAGAATGATGCGATATTTCTCACTGGCAGATGCGATACTTAAAATTTGACTCTATGACCTACACACACACACTTAAACACTTGACTTGCTGAGACTTGTCCGATTTTATTTCTTTGTGTGCTGTTTATGATGATTTCTTTGATGAGTGTTCTCTCCCTAATAGTTTTCGATGATGCTGAGCTAGAAGACTGGGGGCATGAGAACATGTTTTATTTCTTTTTTTGCTTATGGGTGTATCTTGTCGATCCTCACTGTCATGAGCATTTATGCTTGTTCCACTTGACACTAGGATCTATAATGTATTATCCTTGACTATTTTTTGCAAGCGCATGCTTGTAGTCATCTTGACTTTCTTGTGTCTTGATGCAAGCATAATCTTGCTACACCAAACTTAGGGAACCTCACTACACTAGTCATCTTGAATTACATGTCTTTGGTGCCTAGGTGGGATTCCCACATATCTATCTAATATAGATCATATTCATATACCCATAGTTATACTAGTGTGTATTGTATGATCTTGCGACGCTACCAATAATGCTCGATGATGATTATTAGAGACTAATAGCATTGTGACCTTGCAAGTAAACCACTTTTTATAGTAGCTTGCATTCTTAAGTTCATGTTAGTTTAGCCTTGCATCTTGCATATGGAGAGAGCTCTTCTTTCATCTTTCTTTTGGACTTTTAATCAACTGTGGTCACGTTTTGATCTTCATTTTATTATCTTCTTTCGTGATCTCAATCGAAATTTCCTATATTAAACAATTGATTGATTTTGGGGCATTCTCTTTCTTGAGGCAAATCCTCTTTCTTCTCTCCATTTGTTTTCACCTCTTCCAAACTTCTATCTTCCATTCACTTTCACCCCACTTCTTTTCTTCTAATTCAACCTTGGGGCATAAACTTTCATGCTTAATGATCTACCTTGGTTCTATGATCCTTATATCTTTCATCTTACATCAAGAACCTTATCTTTAGTTTGATTTGATCAAATTTATCAATTTACTATTTCTCCTCTGTCTCATTTTGATTTTGATCATGAGGGGGCAGTACCTATCAAACTTCAATCCTTGATTCAGCTTTATCAAACCTATAAATTAAACCTTGCTTGAGACTTGACAATTACTTATTTACAGGGGTGTTGGCTTTGTCTTTTTCAATTAGCTTATCTTTGTCTTGATGTGTTCCCATCCGTCGAACACACATCTAGGTTGTTTTGTGATCCCAAATCGATCTCATACTTCAACTTCATTCTTTGACCACATGTGATCTCAAATCGATCTCACATTAGTCAAAGAGGGGCAAATGTATGCACCCTAAAATGGTTGCCTAGACTTTGGGCCCCATTCTTCAATTTATCAATTTCCTGAATCAATACTTGGCAATTTTCAAATCAATTTTCTTGATCAAATTCTAACTCTATCATTTATTGGATTATATTCTATGGGTTAATCATTTTATCCTAAGCGTTTATTTAATTAAAAGGAATTCCCTCCCCTTTTATTAAATAAAATGTCCCCACTTTCCTCTTATCCTAAGTTGCACAAATAAAGCATTATTCTTATTTTATAAAAAGAAGAAAAAGTCTTTTTGTCTCACATAGGACACAAAAGTCAACTCTTATTTCTCATTGGAGGAGACTTGTGCACATGGATTGATCCCTCTTTCAAAATCCACCCTTGATCAACTCTTTTGCCTCTTAATCTCCATGGTCCATTCCTTTTCAATTCCTTTAAAAGGAGAGCTCTCCTCTCATTTTCTTGCCCTTGCCTTATTGATCCCCAACTTTGAATACTAATCTTATGTTGCAGGTTTTCTTGAAGATTTTGGAGCTTTGGAGATCTTATTGCTTTTAGTCTTCATTGTTGCATTTTAACCTATTTTTCATGGCATTTCTAGTTTAGTTTCCTTTATGCTCTAGTTTAGCTCACATAGCTTAATTAGTAAGACTTGTAATACTTTCATTTTCCTTTCATAGCTTACTTGCATTTTCTTAGCATAGTTGCATTGCATCTTCATTGTTGATTCTTGAGGATATTGGCATTCTTGCCCTTGTCTCACTGAATCTCCCATTGTGTGGTTTACTAGCAAGGTTGTATTGTTCATAGCTCTAGTTGAGAGCCTCATAAACACCCTTGTGACTCCATGCTTATGGAGCTCTAGGTAGATTTCTCAAGGTTTCCCATTCATGGATTATCTTGGAAGTAATGACTTAGAGAAGTGCACATTTTGAGTGTACAACTACCATTTTGCATCATCCCAATAAGACAATAGAAAGGTACATTTATGAAAAGTGGCACATGCACAACATAACCTGTAATGACATAGAGAAGTGATATATAAATAGAAGAATGTTTATGACATTGTGATTCCATTATTAGCTCGTGGAAATAGAGTGAGAAGAGTCATTTAAATAAATTTGAACAAAGCAGATAATATGAAGCACATCATGGGGGAAGCACATGACAAAATGCAAACACACAGAATCCACCACACAAGAGGAGCTAGTCAAGCATATTGCCTACTCATCCAAATAAATGTTTTAGATACTTAGAGCATAACACTCATTCATTCAAGATTGGACATATTAAACAACAACTAATTAACTCATTTGGCTCATTTATAGTATCAACCAGGGATGTAAACTTGAAATATTGTCTGCAAAGTATATGCTTTGAAATAATGTCTACAAAGTATATGCTCCAAACTATCGTAATTGCCACTTATCTAGACTGTTGAATTTAAAATACTTGAAAGCTTGAAATGCTAAGCTAAGACAAAGGAATAAGTTTATTCTACTGAAAATAGTAATCACAGATAGGTACTTCTCTATCTGCCTTTGCTGCAGGAACAACCTATTAGTTCTGCTACCAATGGCTGCAAGAACAACATATTTCTCTCTAAATCTAAGAAATCATGAAATAGATCCTAACTAACAATGGAATTCACTCACCAAGTGGGCCCCCCTAGATGAGTGAATATGATACAATCAAGATAAAAAGATAGAACTTGCAAAGTACATTCTATTCATTCATTAGAAAGTACACTTGAAGTAAAACAAAACTAAATTCTATTTGTTGTTACAAAATTATAATAACTTTCCCAGCTCTCTCTAATCTTTTGAAAGTTAAGTCAATAACTTATTTATAAGAAAACACTAAGAAACTAAATCCTAAAACTATGATCACTCCAACAATGAGGATCAATAAGATTCATGATGTCATACAACAAAATCAATAACTTTTGAGAACAAGTCTTCCAAGAATATAGCAGGTTGTGCTTCTAAATTTGGGCCCAGGTATAATTTAAAACTGGTGGACCACTGCAAAGAAGAGTGATGCATAATTATGTCTTTATTGTTTCAGCTGTAGATTTGATCTTCTCAATCCCACCATGTTGCTCAAATGAATGCGCCATTGACTTGTTCCTGCATGGAGTTAGTAACACATGCCAAATTTGAAACACATATATTTACATCATTTAAATCAGAAAAGATATTATCTCATTAACTAACTCTTGCATGATATGTGGATGTAGGAATCCTAACCCAAAGAAACTTAGGAGAGATGAACATTAAATAATGTACATGTATATTTATTAATTCATCTGTCATATTCTATTCATAAGTTTTAACCATAAGTTCCAACTTAGATCACATATCATGCCGAACTATAAATTATTTAAAGTATTGTCCATGCACTTGCACATATAAAAACCATACATATAACATCATCCAAGTTTGCATAAAACCATATAAAAACACCCTACCGAGTCATAGAAAAACATCATAAAATACACCATTAATTTGGCCCATCATTCCCCCTAGCTTAAGGTCTTGTTGGTCCTCTTGCAAGCATAAAGTTTTCTATCTTGGCCTTCATGTGCAAGTCCTCCACCCAAGTATAATGAAAAATTGGTTGACCATTGCAAAGAAGAGTGATGCATGGTTATGTCTTTATTGTTTCAGTTGCAGAGTTGATCTTGTCAATCTCACCACATTGGTCAAATGAATGTTCCATTGACTTGTTCTTGCATGGAGTTAGTAACACATGCCAAATTCAAAACACATATATTTACATCATTTAAATAAGAAAAAACATTATCTCATTCACTAAATCTTGCATGATATGCGGTTGTAGGAATCCTAACCCAAAGCAACTCATGAGAGATGAACATTAAATAACACACATGTATATTTACTAATTCATCTGTCATATTCCATTCATAAGCTTTAACCATAAGTTCCAACTTAGATCAAATATCATGTTGAACTATAAAGTATTTAAAGTATTGTCCATGCACTTGCACATATAAAAAAACATACATATAACATCATCCAAGTTTTCATAAAAGCATATAAAAAAAAACCCTACCAAGTCATAGAAAAACATCATAAAACATGCCATTAATTTGGTCCATCATTCCCCCTAGCTTAAGGTCTTGTTGGTCCTCCTGCAAGCATAAAGTTTTTGATCCTAGCCTTCATGTACAAGTCCTCCACAATCCATTGCCTGGATGCTCCCTCCTTGTAGTTTAGGTATCCCTTATTTGCTTCTAACTTGTTCCACTTATTCATCTCAGCTTCCATATCATGCTCATCTACATCTCCGTTCATTCCTAACAAATAATGCATAAGAACGGGTGGCTGAAATTTCAAGGGAAACTAGAAACTAATTTTGGTTCTACCCAACATGATATACCATGAAGCTATGTGACTTTCCAAGGTCAAATTTTGTGGGGAATGGGGCTCTTTAGCCCTTAACATTGCAGGAATCTTGATCCATCTATGAGTGCTAGTTGCAATGGCTGTAGGGATCTCTATGACAGTGAATTCTTCATAATCTTTGAAATCCCTTTCTCTTAAGGGATAAATTTTCTGCTTACCACTGTCTGTCAATGTAACTTTTACCCAGTCATAAAATGTTTTGTTGGCCTCCTTAGTTTCAAGTCTAATATAGAGTGGAATTTCCATTTCATCACCCCTGTAAGGTTGAGCTTGGTGTTCCAGACTGATTTCATTTTGTACCCAAGATAAAATTTCCTGACTGATTCCAATCTTTTTTATCAGGAACTGCTAGGTTGTGTAGATATAATTCACATAACAAATTCTTAATGTGCATTGGGGAAGAATTAAATGCATCATAAAACTCATGTGGTGTAGAAACTGAAGGACTAAGTCCTTGAACTATTCTATTCAATTGATAATTTGGAAATTATTCTTTGAGGAACAATGTATATACTTGTGAAGGTGACTTGCATGTCATCAATTTTGGAACAAGTCCGGTAATTTGTGTAACTTTTTCTTCTAGTACCACAATTTTATTTGATTTTTGTTCAATTTGATGAGCTTTCTCATCAACCTCTTCTTCTCTAACTACCATTGTACTTTTTATAGTGACATTTTTTGATATAAACTCAATCCAGGTGTTAAGGGAGTAGATAGGTCTAGAGGCGACATTGGTCCTTGATTAAAAACATTAGTCCATCCTGGGGCTAGATTAGGAATCTCTTTTTCATTGTTACCTGTGGAATTTTCATCCACCCATAAAATAATGGCCCGCTCATGATTTTGTTTTGTACATTGCTTAGCCCCCTGAGCAAGGATATCCAACCCATCATGTCTCAACTTCTCAAAAATAGAATTGATAGTATCCATGTTAATTTCAAGAAAATATTCAAAGGGACATTCCTCGGATGCTGTAGGAACATTTTGATCAAATAGAATGTTTCCTCCATAGGAGTTACCATCAACATCCATGGATTCATATGTTTCATCATCTTTTCCTAATTCTGAACTTTCTTTATCACTATCAATAATAATAAAATTAGGGTTATTTTCCTCATTTTGCATAGGTGGTTCATTTGGGAACATAACGACATCATGCTCACTTGGAGAGGGAACACTCTCACTGTTTAACCATTCATCACTTATATTTTCCATATTCTCTATTGAAGGAGTTTCAAAAGACTCTGAGGAATCCAAATTAATTACACGAGGTTTAGATATCTCAGCCTGGGGAAAATCAAGAGCAAACCAAACACTTCGCCGAATAGGAGTTCTAGATGAGTGCTTAGGGTTTTTCCTCCTCCTTTTACTAGAGTATACTCCTCCCACGGAAGCTAAAGGATGTTATTTTGGTGGTCTCTTCTTTTTTGGAAAAGGATTTTCATCAGTCCTTTAATTACTTCCCTTTGTGTCAAGCTGAGATTCTAGGGTTAACTCCTTAGTTTCAAGGGTTTCTCCTTTTCCTTGTCTGCTAGCAGATCTAGTTTTTATAGAAGACTGGGGGTTTTGTGAAGCAACAAACTCTTTATCCTTATCTTTCTAGGAAGTAGTGGTAGTGGGTTCAACAATGTTTTTTTTGGAAGGCCTAGGGCTAGAGGTGGAAGCTTCAAGAGTGGTGTGTGTGAGTGATATACACCTTCATGAATTAACAAGATTAACTAAGAACAACAAGAATTAGAGCAACATAATCTAACAAATGCACAATTAATCTATCAACATCTCATGGTTCTCTAAATTGAAGTAGTAAGTGAGGCTCTCAGCTGCAAATCCTCACTAATGACACTCTAATTATGAGAATTGAACTAAGAATGATATGCAAACTAGATCTAATTATCAAATTCTAGCTCTATTTGATAAGAAATCTCTAAAATGATCAACAATTGAAGCTAATTATCAATGAAAATGCTAAGTGAGTGATGTGGATGCAAATTGCAAGAGCTTTGCTACAATTCAAAGATATGGAGTGGATGATTAATGCCTCAAAATGCCTTCTATTTATAGGATTTTCCCAAGGGTAGGGGGTAGAGTGAGATAACCATGGTTATGCTTGGGTAAGGTCAATTGGATTTGCTTTGTCCCTAAATTGGGGAACAAACATTTAAATGGTTTCAAAAGGCTGGACCATTTCAACAAAAGTGAGTGATTTGTGTCCATTTTGTCTCCTTTTTTGCTTTGTTGAGGGAAATTATGATTTATTAATTAATTAAAGTAATTAAATTTAGCCATGAAGGGTAAGAGGTTCATTTTGATTTTTACTTTCAACAACTATGTCATTAATTGAATTTAATCAATTTCTTAGTGTTTTTCCCCTTTTCAAGCTTTATTTAATCATTTAATCATTTAATTGAATTTTCCTTTGATTTGAATTGCCTTTGTTCCATTTATTGATTTTTCGTGCTATTTTGATGATTTGTTTGCACCTTTTGATTGATTTAAGCCTTTGCCAATTTTCCATGTCTACAAATGCCCCTCTTTGAGTCGATGTGCGAAGAACACCGATTCAAAGATTCCCTTAGTATGATGATCTAATTTAGGTCCTGGTTCTGATATGCCTCTGATCGTTCTGATTGATGTACTTCCTGATGATGATGATGTGCCTCTGATGATGGTGCTGATATGATTCTGATGCCTCTGATATGATACTGATCTGATATGGGTCCTGGTTTGATGATAGGTCTTGGGTTCACTGATAAAGGTCTTGGGTTAATTGATAAAGGTCCTGGGTTGATTGATAAAGGTCCTGAGTTGATTGATTGCTGATATGTTGATAGATTTGATATGATGACAGATTTGATATGAAACCGATATGCAATTGATTTGCCTCCTGATATGAAACTGATATGATATGAGATTGATATGATATGATATGATATGCCCCACTGATACTATTTTTTATGTGATGCCCATTTGATACTCTGATGCCCCCTCAGAAATAAAACATATTAATTCCTTGATTTGAATGATTTTGAGTAGTTGGAATATGTTTTGATTTCTGATACAGTTTGAAAGAAACAAGCAAATGTTATTCATGCCCCAGCTAATGAAAATGTCATATAATAGGTCCAAAGTGCATTTTTTAAGTGTTTATTAGGACCAATTTCACCTTAAATAGGGTAAAACCCCTCATTTTACTATTCATTTGCACCGTTCCCTCTTGAGATTTGAGCTCTGATTTTAGCCTTTTTTACACGATGGTGGTCCCACATCGTGAGCATCGATTTGAGAGAGCACTCCGGTTCAGTCGGAGAACGACCGATGGTCCTCCGGTATGTCATTCAAATTTTCCTCATATTTTTAAAGTTGCATTTATGACCTCATTTAATGCATTTAAAAATTTTGATTCTGCGTTTGTGAAAAGAAATGTCGCCTCCGTGCTTTTTAATTTTGCCTAAAAATTTAAAATGTCGCCTTTGGTAAATCTGATATCGTCTTCCTTAGGTTTTCTCACGCATTTAGAAAATCTTTTATCGCCTGCGGATAATTTAATATCGCTTAGGGTTTTAATCATTTTAATTGTGTATCACATGAAAACCTTGAATAATAAAATGTCGCCTGCGGAAAATATGATACCGCGTCCGTGAAATTAAGTCACGTGGATGAATAAAATCACACGTATGGAGAAAGAGATATCACCTCTGGTAAAAGAAATGACGCCGGAAAGAAAAGTCGCGTAAGTAAAATTTTTTTTTGTTTATTTGAGACTTTTCTAGGACGTCTGATTGCTCGATTGCGTCAACTTGATTGATATCAATTACGTCAATGAATTCAATCGAATGTTCAGTTAGGGTGTTCCCCTTGTTTGATTTCAACAACGAATTAGGACATAGGTAACTATAATATCGAAGAATAAGGTAAATCAATCTTCATCACGAATGATAGGTCATGGATCTAACCGTCCATTCATTTTATGCTCAAATGCTTAGAGACATAAAACTAGGATCATCCTTCCTCAATGCTTAGAGTTAGGATTGGTAGGTCTGATAGGTATATTTAAATTGATGACTATAATTGATTGTTTGATTTCCTGATAGTAAGTTACTCATGTGATTCCATTGTTTTGATTAAACAGGAGGATGTCCCTGTTCTGTACCTCCGGACTGTACCACACTAGGTGATGGAGCTTAGGGCGCAGTTGACTGACACTGAGAGGCGAGTGATTAGGCGCTACGATTTACTATGTGTATTAGAGCTTCCTCGGTTCCAGATGAACCGAGGTTTGATTACCACTGTCACGAAGCGTTGGCACTCTGAGACAAACACGTTTTGGCTACCACAGGGCGAGATGATGATTACACTTGAGGATGTTTATAGATTGCTATGGATCCTGACTCATGGAGAGATAGCATATTATGATGCAGTCTATGATGGGACATATTGTTGATGAGTATTCAGAGATCCGTCTATAGGTGATGATTGCATCCTATGGCCTCAGTTTGCCTCATTTCCTATTTTACCAGCGTTATTAGGTGCTATTATTGGTGGTGTATTATTACCTGATCGACAAGGTCACAGATTTTCAGTGGGATGGGGTAGGATTATCAAGGATTTGCTACATCAGCCTCGACACTTTGACTAGGGATCTTGTGTGCTGGCACAACTTTATCACAATCTTCATGAGGTGGTTTATAGGAGATCAGCTTCGTTATCTGCTGGGATTCATATTTTACAATTGTGGATATGGGAGCACTTACCAATCAGTCGTCCTATATCAGATCAAGATCATCCTTTAGGATATCCGTTTGCATGGCAGTATACTAGTATGGTGACACAGCATCACTTAGGTCATTTGGAGTATTGGCGGCGTCAGATTGATGACATGGATGAGGTCTATTGGAGACCATATGTCGAGGTCGAGGATTGGAGAGAGGATAGCTTGGAGTTACCATATATGTTTTCTCCTCGATGGATGATCGACAGGATCGAATCTGTTCTTGAGAGATTCTTGGCAGGTAGAGTGCTACGGTAGTTTGGGCGGATTCAGCCTATGCCTCAGGGATCTGCAGTATATGCTCGTTCTAGTGCAGAGCGGGCTACTTGGGGTCACATGCCTTCATACGATGACGCTATAGAGCAGATATCACTACTGGGTTATATGGATTGGGATATGAGGTTACACATCAGAGATGCTAGAGTTACTCAGGAGTATCTAGCTTGGTTGATGGAGCATTCGATGCCTCGATTTACAGACCCTACAGAGCCAGTGCCTGGGTGAGATGATGATGGTGATGATGTCAGTGGTGGGAGGAGACGCAAAGGTAGACCACGAGGTAGGGCAATGATTAGACTCAGAGGACGAGTGAGAGATGTACATATACAGGCACCACCTCCTCCTCATCATCCTGCAGTAGCATAGAGACAGAGGATAGATCGTCAGGATCATGTGAGGGCTGCTAGACAGGATCCAGGTGCAGGACAGGATACAGGAGCAGGATTACAACAGGCTACCGTGGATGGTCAGGATACAGGTGCACAGCAGATGCCAACAGCTTTTTCCCATGATCGGGGAAAAGCTCCTATAGATACAGGTGATCCTCAGAGTACCTATGAGGTTGGGGAGAGTTCTAGTACTACCCAGCTACGAGCAGATGTGGGAGCATTATGGACAGAGGTATCACAGATGTCGTCTATGATTCAGCAGTTAGTATCAGGTTTGGCTCCATTGGTTCCTCTCCTTGTTGCTATGGTTGGTCAGATGCCTCCTCAGCCGCCTCAGCAGCCTCCATCACAGCCTCCTCCACAGCCTCCTCTAGGACCTCCTCCTAGTGGTGACGAGAGTTGAGCTATGAGTGCTCTTATTGATCATTTGTGTACTGATGCTGAGATACTTGATGTTGTACCATAGTCTTGTGACCTTGGTGTCACCTTTCCAGTTGTACTTTGATACTTATTTGACATTGATGCCCCTGTTGATGGGTGATTATAGAGTTGATTTATGATATCATTGTTATACTTGATGCATTGAGTTGTGAGTAGACGTGTGATATGAGGACATTTATGATCTTTCCTGCTTTTACTTGATGATATATGAGATTTCCTTTAGATGCTGCTATATGTGTTTATCTAATGCATTTGTTTTTGGATGGATGTGTCTATGGATGCAATGTATCTTATGTATGATATAGATAAATGGATGCATTTCTTTCTTCATGTATGGATGCAGTTTTGATATGTTATTTCTCATGTATGCAATCTGTATGTATGCACATGTAAATGATTATTTTCTTCTTTTCCTTGATAATATATCTATGTAATGATTAATGATATGGAATGAATGCAAAAAGTATAATCTCATGTTTTTATTGTAGAAAAGATGATATTGAAGTGATGTTGTCCTTGCTGATTTAACCCTTTTGATGATGTTATGTACCCCCTTTTTGATGTGAAATGAAACCCTTGGGAAAAAATGCATGTGCAATTAATCTAACATGAGAATGAATTTAACCTTTTATATGAATGCAGCTAAGTGTCACTAGCTTTTAGCAAATAAATGCCTTGAGGATATATTTTCATCATTGAGCATTTGGGACCGGAAAGTCAATACAATCACCACTGCCCACTGACATGATGATATGAATATCGCTTTTTTTTATTTATTGCTCATATGGTAACCTCCGTTTTGCTTTCTCATCGGTCTCGTTGATATGACTATCACTGATTACAAACAATCATGAGAGTACGAATAACGATTTTGTCAGATTCTATGTTGCAAGTGGATTTTGTCATTTAGATACGAAGAATCTAAATATCCAAGGTATCCAGTTGCGTAAACAAATAAAGGTTAACTCATTGTTTTATAAGATAATCCTCGATGGTTCTTTGATGACCATGTCTTTAGATGAATTCTCATAAGGCAATGAATCTTCCTCCAAACAGTCACTTCATAGTCAAGAAAAATATCATGTCTCCATCATTGCCAATCTAGTCGAAACATCATTGATTAGCTAAAAAGACTTGATACAAATTGAATTAATGTAAGTAAACAGATTTTTAACCAACTTTTCAAAAGAATCTATCTAGGTGTTTTGCATTGTTTTCTGATCTTCAAAAAAAATATTTCCAAGTGTTTGATCATGAAATGATGTTTGATTTTTAATCCTGAATAATAAGTCAATTTAGGCTCAAGGATTTTGTTGTGGTAGTCAACCTCTTGGTTAGTAAACAATGATATCAATCAAAGGTTTACAAAAATCTGATCTCTCTTTTGAAAATGTTGATCCCTTTCTGCTTGTGACTGAATGTTGCTCAGTTGAATCCTTTTTGAGGTACCCACTTTCCAATCCGTTTATGCTGCCCCCAAGTATTTGATGTATCAGTTTTGACAACTTTGGGCAATGCAAAGGATGATGCTACAAAATGTTATTATGACTATGTACAAATGACAGATGCAATGAAGGTTTAGACAAATGGGCTGATGAGATGCATTATGTACACATGTGACTAGGAAAGAAATGACTTAAGGGAACCAAAAGTGCTTGTTGCCAAGTTTTCACCTTTGGGTGCTCTCTTTTTTTTTTGCTACCGAGGTGCCTATTTGCTAGGTTTTCACCAAGGCACTTTTTCTCTTTTTCATTTTTTTTGTATTTTTCATTTTTTTGTATTTTTCTTTTTTTTTTCTTTTTTTCTTTTTTTAAAAATTTTTTCTTTATCACCTTGGCGCCTATTTGCTAGGTTTTCACCAAGAGATAGTTTTTCAAATGTTTTTGCTTTCTTCAGGCTCAATTTTCCACTGTTTTTTATCTTTCTTCTTTTCCAATGTTTTTGGATTTTCCATTTTCAAATGTTTTTGGTTTTTTCCATTTTCCCTTTTCAATTATGTACAATAATTATGATGCTCTCTCATCTGATACTCTTTATACTCTTTCATCTGCTTTAGGTGTAGAACCTCTTCAAATGAATGCTATTTATGGGTTCTTGTAATTCTTCACCATTACAATCTGATAACTTATATGTTCCAGTTCCAAAGGATGACACTATCACAAATGGGCCTATCCAATTAGCTTCCCACTTTCCTTTCTTTTCCCTTTCAGCTTGATTTTTAGGATTTTCTCTTAGTACCAAGTCTCCTACTTGAAAAGTTCTTGGTTTGATGTGTTTGTTGTAATTGTGTGCAATCCTGTTTTGATAAACTTTTAAATGCTCATAAGCTTGAATCTGGTGTTCCTCTAACAATTCCAATTGTTGTAGTCTGGCAATCCTGTAATCCTCATCAGTGATCAATCCTCTTAATGAAACCCGTAGAGATGGAATTTCAACTTCTAATGGTAGAACTGCTTTGGTTCCATAGACTAAAGAGAATGGGGTAGCTCCTGTAGGTGTTCTGATACTAGTTCTGTAAGCCCATAGTGCGGGATTTATTTGCACGTGCCAATCTCTTCCTGATTTGTTAACTGATCTTTTTAATATTTTGAGGATATTTTTGTTCGTTGATTTAGCTTGTCCATTGCCTTGTGGATAATAAATGGATGAAGAATGATGTGTAATGTGAAATGTCATGCAAAGTTCATCAATATCCTGATTTTTGAATTGTTTCCCATTATCCGTGATAATGGCATGTGGAATACCATAGCGACAAATTATGTGGTTCAAAATGAACATTGAAATTTGTTTGCCGGTTGCTGTTGTTAATGGAACTGCTTCCACCCATTTGGTGAAGTATTCTGTTGCTGTGATGATATACTTGTGTCTGTTTGAAGATGGAGGATATATGATTCCAATCAAGTCAAAACCCCATTGATAAAAAGGCCATGGTGTAATGAATGGGTGTAATTCTTGAGCCGGTGCATGTATCATATTACCATGATATTGACATTTGCTGCATGTCTTCACAAATTGACAAGCATCCTTTTCTAATGTTGTCCAAAAGTACCCTAAACGAAGGATTTTCTTAGCTAGATTAAGACCGCTTGAGTGTGACCCGCAAATGCCTTCGTGGACCTCGCGTAAAGCTAACTTAGACTCTTCTTCCTTTAGATATCTAAGTAACATCCCATCAAGACCCTTATGATACAATGTGTCTGAAAGGATTAGGTAATAGGCGGCTTGGCGTATGAAGTTACATTTTTGGGCACGAGTTTGGTCTATGGGGAGTACTTGGTCTTTAAGGTAAGTATAGATGGGTCCATACCAAGGAGAGTCATGTCCATGTAAAAGAGCAACAATTTGGGTGTCAGGAAGGTTGAATGCCAGTTTTACCAACTCTTCCACCAAGAACTCATACTTCTCATTTTGATCTGGTTTTTGTAACAATGAAGCCAAGGTAGCCATGGTATTTGCTGCTCTATTCTTTTCTCTTGGAATCTGTTCAAATGTGATCAAAGCAAAGTACTTCTTCCATCCATCAATCAAGGTTTTATATTTCATCAATGTTATATCTTTGGTATTGTATTCATTATTAACCTGATTGATTATGAGTTGGGAATCTCCATACACTTTTAATTCTACAATATTCCATTCCAAAGCCATTTTGATGCCAATGACTAATGCCTCATATTCCGCTATGTTATTGGTGCATGGAAATAAGAGTTTAAAGGACTTTGGAATGGTGTACCCTTGAGGAGTAACCAATAATATACCTGCTCCAGAACCTCCTTGTGTGTAAGATCCATCAAAATATAATTTCCATGTCTTTTCTTCTATGTTGACAATTTCTGCATCTGGAAATTCAATTTGCATGGTTTGTGTAGACTCCATTGGGTTATCTGCTAAGTGATCTGCTATCACTTGTCCTTTAATTGCTCTTCTATCAACATATTCAATGTCAAATTCACTTAGGATCATGACCCATTTTTCTATTCTACCTGTTAAGGTAGTTTTACTTAGCAAGTATTTGAGAGGATCAATCTTGGCAATTAATTTGATCTTATGCATCAACATATAATGTCTTAGTTTTTGAGATGCAAAAACCACTGCTAGACATGCTCTTTCCATGAATGAATAATTGAGTTCATATTTTATTAAGGTTCTACTAAGATAGTAGATTGCCCTTTCTTTTCCTTGCTCATCTTCTTGTGCCAACAATATGCCTAGAGACCTTTCTATGGCTGATATGTATAACAACAGTTCTTTACCCTTGATAGGTGACATAAGAATAGGTGGGTTTATCAAATAAGTCTTCAAAGTAGCGAAGGCCTTATCACATTCTTCATCCCACATAAATGTAGTGTCCTTGTGTAACAATCTGGTGAAGGAGTGACACTTTTCTGCTAATTGAGAGATAAATCTCCTTATTGATTGAATCTTTCCTTGTAGTGACCTCATTTGGCTAATATTTCTTGGAATCTCCATTTCTAGAATGGCTTGTACTTTTTCAGGATCAACTTCAATGCCTTTTGCTGACACTATATAACCCAATAACTTTCCAGATTGGACACCAAAGGCACACTTCTTTGGGTTTAATCTAACTTTGAATTGTTCTAACCGAATGAATATTTTTCTTAGGATTTGTAAATGCTCTTCTCTATTGTGGGATTTTGCTAGAATGTCGTCCACATAATCTTCTAAGAAAGTGTGCATCATGTCGTGGAAAATAGTTGTCATGGCCCTTTGATATGTAGCTCCAGCATTTTTTAAACCGAAGGGCATGACATTCCAACAAAAAGTACCCCAAGGGCAAGTAAATGCTGTCTTTTCTTGGTCTTCAGGAGCAATTTTGATTTGGTTATAGCCACTAAATCCATCCATTAATGAGTACATTGCGTGACCTGCTGTCAAATCCACTATGGTATCAATGCTTGGCAATGGGAAGTCATCTTTGGGACATGCAAGGTTTAAATCTCTAAAATCTGTACACACACAGATAGATTTATCATGCTTAGTAACTGGCACAATGTTAGAGATCCAATCAGCATGTGCTATTGTTCTTATGAATCCCACCTTTAACAATTTTTCCAATTCTACCTTGACTAAGAGAGCCACATGTGGGTGCATTTTCCTTAGTTTTTGCTTCACAGGTTTAACGCCGGGTTTAACATTCAGATGATGCATTATGAAATCAGGATCCAGTCCGGGCATATCGGCATATGACCATGCAAAATTTACTTGTTGTTCTTGGAAGAATTTGATAAAGTCCTCTCTTTCAAGAGATGTAAGTGATGCAGCCAAGTGTACAACCTTTGGCTCTAGTTCTGTACCAATGTTAACTTTTTCTGTTGGTTCTATAAGAATAGATGACCGTTCTTCTTCATGTTCAGGCAAAGTGTCCAATCTCTCTTCTAATGGTGCCACAGTTGGGTTTTCACCAATAGAACTTCTCATTTTTTTATTTTTTTTCATTTTTTCATTTTTTTGACTAAGAGATTGGACCCTTGTTGTTGTCATCATGTCCGTATTGAGTTCGTTGGTGAAAGAGAGTTCAACCGCATTGAGGTATTGGTTTGTTGCTTGGTCATTTGGGAAGTAAAGTAAGTCATGTGGTTCAGTTTGATCCCAATCAATGAGGTCTAGATGTATCAAAATTAAGGAGTTATTGGGTAAGGTATCATCAATAGGATTTATGGACATGACTTCGTTTGAGGGTTCATACATTGTATCATTTAGATCTATGATGTGCGCTTCCTCAAGATGATCCATGGAAGCAGGGTCAAAGTCCCCTTCACTTGAATCCTCGTCGACCTCTACGGGAAACAATGTGGGAAAAGCCACAAGTGGGTTAAAACTAACATTTGAATTTCCCTCCTCTGAAGGTGTCCAAAATGTTTCTATCCATGCTCCACTACTAGATGCTTGTTCTATATTAGGCCTTTGAATAGGAGATTCTTCATTAATTGGAGCATCTTGTTTTGGGATTTTTGCATAAGTATGTATAGCAATGACTTCTTTATCTTGACATGAATCATCTGATAAAGTATCCCATTCATAATCCCTAGAGTCATCACTATCTCCTTCAGATTCTAATGCATTTATTTGAGGATGAAAATCATGCATTGGACTTGAACTTTCTCCCTTATATTGAAAACCTACTCCGGATTTTTCATGACTTGCCCTCCAAATAGGTTCAATAGGTTCTAATAATCCTCTATTTCTTTGGCCTAGGGGTCCTCTTCCTTTGTATCCCATCTTTTGCATAATATCAAATCCTTTCCCATATTGTTCTGTTTGTATATTGACATGCTGAATTCTTTCCATGGGAGTGTCTAAGGTACCATCCTCATCATGATAAAGCCATTGGAGGACATCATCCTCTTCCTTATCCCATGTTGCTTTGCTATCTTCCCTCACAAAATAAGAATTATACTTATGTGGAAGATGTTCTTTTGAGGGTTTACCATGTGACTTAGGAGACATGGGCATGTCAAATAGAGAAACTGAATATTCTCCTACCCCTTTTGAACTAATCTTGCATTGTTTGTCAAATTTGTTCATCATCTCACTCATGTATTGATAATGAGCTACTTTAGCTTGTTCTTTTTCCTCTTTAGTAGGTTTGTAGATCACTGTCTCCAATTTAGGTGCCACATATGGACTTTCCATCACATTTGGACCCTCATAGCTCACTTTTTCCTTGCCCTTAGTTGATGTAGTTGAGCTAGCTTGAAGAGGATTTTGTGCATCTTCATTGGTGATTCTTGGAACAACTCCTTGATGATTATGTGGAATGTATAATTCATGCAAGGGTTTGAGTGCATTACAATATTGAAATGGATTTGAGTCTCCTCCAACTGTGATTTCTTCACCCATTTATGGGAACTTGATGCATTGGTGGTATGTGGATGGGACAGCTTGCATCTCATGAATCCATGGTCTTCCCAATAAGATTTTATAGGTTAATTTCATGTCCAACACTTGACATTTGGTTTCCTTCTTGACTGGTCCCACTTGGATGGGCAACACAATCATGCCTTTAGAAGCTCTTTCAGCTTCATCATAAGTTTTTATGGTGATTTTCTTTGTAGGGTCAATGCAAGACTCGGATAGACCTAAGGATTTTACAAGGCTCAATGTGCATATGTTAAGGCCAGCCCCTCCATCAATAAGGGCTCTTTTGACTCTATGCCTTTCAATCAAAACCTCTATATGTAATGGAAAATTTTGAGGATGAGTTATAGACATGTCATCTTGATTGGAAAATGAAAGACAATGAGGAGCCACAAGATGTCCTACCATATTTTGAAATTTTTCTTCCCCTAAGGTAGTAGAAACATGTGTCTCTTCCAAAGCTTTTTCCAAAATCTCTTTATGATTTGGTGACAACTTCAATAACTCTAAGATTGAGATTTGTGCTGGAGTACGTTGCAATTGGTCCACCAAACTATAAGGCCTTGCTGCTGTAGGAGGTTGTTTGACCACAATGTTGGATGGTGGGATATTGGTGTTTTGAGGGACTATCCCTTGTAAAGTCATTCTAGAATTCTTCCCTCTTGTAATGACATTAGTTGCTTCCTTTTGAGGCTATTCATTAATGATGATAGCATTAACAATATGATCATATGATGGTGCAAAGTTGAGATTATTGGCACTTTGTTTCTTGCCATTTGATGACTCACCTTTATCATGTTTGTAAAAAGGTTGTTTGAAGGCCGTATGATCTTCATTATTTTGGGGTCCATCAACAGTGATTATGTTATTATCTATCAAGTCTTGCACCACATTCTTTAATTGTAGACATTCATTTGTAGTGTGCCCCTGAATCCTATGATATTCACAATGATGCTTAGCATCCCACCAACCCGGCTTGTGGTCTGGTTCATAAGGTTTAATAGCGGGTAATGTAATAACATTGTTAGCTATGAGAGCCTTTAATGCAGTTTCAAGTGATTCTCCCAAGGGTGTAAAGTGTCTTGCAGGAGTGGGCTTCAAATACTTATCATACTTGCTGTTTTGATCCTTGTTTCCTTGATTATTCTTGTTGGCATTGTTGTTGTTGTTGTTGGAAGGTGCATTATATGCTTGATTAGCATTATTCACTTGATTTGGTATCTTTGTAAGGGAAAATGGAATCACCTTCAAGTTGCTGGATTCCACTACACCATCATTAACAATGCCCTTGTTGTTATTCTTTGCAGCATAACGGCTATTGTTGTTGTACCAACTTTTATTTGGATTGTTGTTATTGTTGGTATTGTTGTTGTTGGAGTTAGAGTTATTCTTATTTTCCTTGTACAATTTCAACTCTCCACTCTTAATCAACACTTCTTCCGTTGTAATTCCGTTATCAATCAAATCTTGAAAGGTTTTAGGACATTGCATCCTTAGTCTATAATTCAGTTCGCTTCTTAAACCGTTAATAAAGATATCCATTTTTTCTTTCTCTGGTACACTCCTTGGATATCTAGCAAATGCAGTCCTCCATCTTTGCAAGAATGTGAGGAAGGCTTCTCCATCTTGTTGCTTCATGTTACATAACGTTATCATTGTGACCTCATGTTTGATGTTATAAGAGTAATGAGTCACGAATTTAGAAGCTAACTCTTCAAAGGATTTTATGCCGGATGGTAGTTTTGAAAACCAATCCATGGCCGTTCCTCCCAAGCTTCTTGGGAATAGTCTCATTAAATAGGTTGATTCATGCATGAATTCAAGACTCAATGCACAAAACCCCCGAAGATGATCATGTGGGTCAGATGTTCCTTCATACCTCTCATATTTAGGAAATGTTACATTAATGGGAAAAGGCACCATGACCAAACTCTTATCGAATGGAAAAGGACATAATGTTTCAATAGAGAAAGGCTTAGGAGCCCCGTTTTGTTTCAAACTGTCAATTTCCATTTAAAATGCCTTGAATTGTTCCCTATTGCTTCCATAGGGTCTTCTATTTCCTTGGGCTTTAATTGCTTTATGTCAAAATCTTTAGGTAGCTTCACCCCCGTTTGTATTAAGTCCATGAAGTGTTTTTCTTTATCCATAAGCATGGTCTTTTTCATTAGTTCTATGAAATAAGGACATTGTCTTGCCTCTAACGCTCTTTCAACCGTGGCTTCTTCCGCAGTTGGGGTAAGTTTGTATTATGAGGAGGAAATAATTTTTTGCCTTGTGAATTTGCCTCTTGAGAATTAGGATCTCTTCCTCCATTATTATAATTTCCTTGATTGTTGTTAAGATCCATACCCCCATTCATGTTGTTCCCTTGATTGTTGTTAGGATCTATACCCCCATTCATGTTGTTCCCTTGGTTGTTGGGATCGATATTTCCTAGGGTACCGCTAAACATCTTGTTAATGTCCTTTGCCTTAGCGGGTTTTTCAGTCACTCGTGAAGTAATGAAAGTGTTCTTTGGAAATGGGAGCTCTTCTCTGTTGTAGGTCCCGTCTGTTTGTAATGTTGTCCTTATAGAGAGTGACCTTGTAATAACAGGCATGAACAAACTTTAAGGGTATGTTGACTTTCTTCTCTTGATAAGCTATTTTTTTTGGAATAAGGTAAAAGTTTTTGATCAATTTTAAATGGTTAAAAATTTTAATGGTGTTTTGATCAATAACTTTGGAATATCTTGTTTGAAAATAAAAAACAATCTCAACACACACATCAATTGGGTACCATATCCCTAGAATGCTCTAATGTGTATATTTTTGAACGTTTTCACAGTTTTAAACACAAGAATAGCTTCCACACAATCTACCTAGCACATAATTGGTTCGTAAACATGGCTCTAATAGGTAGTTTTGCTATTTTACCATTATGTAGTAAGTTTTCCGTTCAAAAGAGATCTTAGCTTTTCATCCCCCAAATATGTTAAGGGGCTTCCCACACACACAAAAGCATGATTTTGCGCAATCCGTTAGGACTACTAGAGGAAGTTCGAAAGAGCTAAAATCATTTTTGTCGTGTACCCCATTAAGGATACCCGCGTTTCATTTTATAGTGGGTCAGATTCTCACGGAAAAGGCAAGTGTATCCCACTTTGGGCTGTCCCTCTCACCGGCCCTTCTAAGGCAATCTCGGGAGGCGAGCCCACTAAGTTTTAAACATGTTCATTTGAAAGTATGAAAAGTGGATTTGGTAGAGCAAGTTTGGGAATTTGATTCACTCAAAGAGTGAAGAGCATATCCCTATTGCTTTTCCCTTATCCCAAACACTCACAATCAATTTGGTTCTTTTTCAACCCCGTGACAAAGGGGTTCTTAGAATTGAAGTGTTTATTCTTTTCCTTTTATGATTAAACTATGTTTTGAACTTTGAAATGCCACAAGCTAAGGGAATGTGCAAGCTTGATGAGAAAAATACCTCAAACGATGCTAGCAAAGGCTAGGCGCATTTTTAAGTAGTAGATTTTTCATTTTTTTTTCTCCAAATCCTTCTCTTACCTTAGCAAAACGTTCCCTCCACCAACAAGTTAGTCAACACAATACAAACAAAATGAGGGGAAACCGAAATCAAAGCTTAAAATGATATAATTGATTATGCTTTTGATTATTTTTACCAAAATATTTGCAACATTCTTACAAACTTAAGGACTAAACTCCCAATTTAATGAGACATATTTTCATTTGTAAGCATCTACAATAGCAATGTATTTAGCATATAATTCTACTTCTTTCTCTAAATCATTGTTGAGAACAAAGGTAGAATGTACCCGGTTTTCTTTCCTTATCCTTTTAGAGATCAATTTCTCTTCTAAGTTGTGCCTTCTCTCTGGTTTTTGCACTTTCTTATGACAGACCATGCTCCTGAGACAAAAAAAAATGATAGTGAAGTTAGCATACAGTCCTTATTTTAACATTTTTGACAAAATAGAGAAAATACAGTCAGGTGACATCATCTAGACTATAGGTGAGATAAAATTTAACAAAGACGTGACTACTTTAACTGCAAGCGTCACCAAAAGGGGCTCAAGCGAGATTAAAATAGACAAGTGCGATATTAAATTTTGCAAACGCGTGAAATCTTTAATACATGTGACAACAATAATTACTCTGATACAATATAAATGCTAAACCAGGCGACATTGTCCATGCTAAACGCGAGATCTAATTTAATAAAGACATAATTACTTTAACCGCGAGCATCACCAAAAGGGGCTCAAGCGAGATTAAAGTAATCAAGTGCGATATCAAATTAAAATAACGCATGAACTCTTTATTACAAGCGACAAATTAATTCAGATAAGTCACATTTTATTAATCGAAAGTGACATTTAAAATACTCAAAGCGAGAAATTAAATGAACAAGGCAGGAAACTCCCTTTACACCAGGCATAAAATGTTTCCTTGGCCGCGGCTTTTAATTCTTTCCAGGCGACATCTAAATGACCAAAGGCATCAGCTACTTGTCCGTGACGCGAGAATTTGATTTTTGCAGGCGTGATTTCTTTCTCTAGAAGCGTGATTCTGCAGGCTGAAAAGCGTGATCGTTCAGACTCTAGGCGACATTTTAATTTCCATGAGTGACATCTCTTTGCTTTAGGCATGATTTCTTTACCAGCAGACGTGATTTCTTTTCTGTAACCTACAAACAGTGAGCAAAATCATGCAATTCTAGCCTAAATTTTGCAAATAACATGGAAATTATGATAAATTTGAGGCCTAGGGCCCCACGGTGGGTGCCATTTGTGTGTGAGTGATATACACCTTCATGAAATAACAAGATTAACTAAGAACAACAAGAATTAGAGCAACATAATCTAACAAATGCACAATTAATCTATCAACATCTCATGGTTCTCTAAATTGAAGTAGTAAGTGAGGCTCTCAGCTGCAAATCCTCACTAATGACACTCTAATTATGAGAATTGAACTAAGAATGATATGCAAACTAGATCTAATTATCAAATTCTAGCTCTATTTGATAAGAAATCTCTAAAATGATCAACAATTGAAGCTAATTATCAATGAAAATGCTAAGTGAGTGATGTGGATGCAAATTGCAAGAGCTTTGCTGCAATTCAAAGATATGGAGTGGATGATTAATGCCTCAAAATGCCTTCTATTTATAGGATTTTCCCAAGGGTAGGGGGTAGAGTGAGATAACCATGGTTATGCTTGGGTAAGGTCAATTGGCTTTGCTTTGTCCCTAAATTGGGGAACAAACATTTAAATGGTTTCAAAAGGCTGGACCATTTCAACAAAAGTGAGTGATTTGTGTCCATTTTGTCTCCTTTTTTGCTTTGTTGAGGGAAATTATGATTTATTAATTAATTAAAGTAATTAAATTTAGCCATGAAGGGTAAGAGGTTCATTTTGATTTTTGCTTTCAACAACTATGTCATTAATTGAATTTAATCAATTTCTTAGTGTTTTTCCCCTTTTCAAGCTTTATTTAATCATTTAATCATTTAATTGAATTTTCCTTTGATTTGAATTGCCTTTGTTCCATTTATTGATTTTTCATGCTATTTTGATGATTTGTTTGCACCTTTTGATTGATTTAAGCCTTTGCCAATTTTCCATGTCTACAAGTGGTTTCCAACCTTTTAACTATTTTAACAATGCCCTGAGCTATTTTCTCCCTTTTGCACAATCCTTGACCCCTAGGGCTAACCGTTCTAGGAATTATTTCATCAATATCCAAAAAAATTCTCCATGTCCCTAGTGCTTGTTTGTTCAATTCCCTTTCTACCAGCAATTTTATTAAATAATGATGTGATACAGATTGAGGCTTACTCATTTGTACATTCACAACTTGCTTTTTCAAGATGTTGAACATAAAATTGGGAAGATTTACTAGTTTTTTCTCATGGCGTAAGCTACTGAGAATTTTGAAATGTAGCACATGCATCTAAGTATAGCAACCTTCACAGGTGAAGTACTTTATCATGTGCAATGATGGCTACATATACTCATTTGGAAAAGAAAGTCTTGGTGTTCCTTATTTCTTGTCAAAAATCAACCTAAGATCACCATGCAATATAAATTGTGCCCTAGTTGAGTGAGGATCTAAGTCATTCTCATAATGTTATCCTTCTTGCGGCAAACCAGATACTTCTACAATAATTTCTTCATTGTACTTAACATGGAGACCTTTAACTATTGTGACTCCGTCTCTCAGGGTATTCAAAAATTGATAAGCTACCTCATCATCAAAGGCATCAAACCTTAAACAATAATCCAACTAGCCTTTCTACTTAAATAATTGCCGACTAGGAAGAACATTTGACAACACTGTATGGTCAGTCGACTCATGTCTCACTAAATCACCACCCATGCTACCACACTAGGAACAAATAACCTCAAAATTCCAAATGAAGAGCTAAAATTCTAAGGGAATTTGAACACATAGAAACCAACAGTTCGAACATCAAGAAATGTAGAACTGATTTCTCAAAATATGACCAGTTCAATAGATTTATTTCTCATAAGAGAAAAAGGTTACCATAATATTTCATAATTACCTTCACACATGCTGAAGTCTACCACCTTTGGCACATTGTGAAGGTCCTTAATAACTTAATTATGACATGGCACCTTAATCAGCCTTGTTTTAATCATTAATAAGATATGGAAAAGTTAATGACATGTCATATAAGATTTGCAAAAAAATATTGAAAAGACAAGAAAAAGCTTGAATATACACGCGGTTAAATATTCCCCCTAGCTAAATTTAGGCATGGGTCCCACCAAGCCACATATGCAAGAGTAGCAACCAAATAAATAAACCTTTTTTAAAATAAATAAATTAAATAATATGTACAATAGCATATATTACTAACTTGTGGTTGCTAAAGGATAATTGTTGATGTGTGAACATCCGTTGTTGGAATGATATGATGAATTGTGAAGGTGATAAAGACAGAAGATGAGATGAACATTTATTATGGAGAAATTATTTCACAAAATGTGAAATGTTATTATGGAATCTTTGATGAAAATCAAAGAGTAGTGGCAATCCAGGTAGAAGACCCAAATTCTTCTATTGCAGGACCATTGGATTCATCGTTGAGGGTGAGCTATTGTAGAAACTTATCTCTACTCTGCGACTTATGGTAGAGCTTGATTCAGTGACCGTTGACTAGGTTTGAATCGAACCGGATCAATAGTCGACAACTACATGGGTCCATTAGTAAAAACATAAACAATTTCATATGGACCCAACCAATGTGTTTAATACTTTCCTGGAGTGCGCTGATAATGAGAATCGTATAAAAAGGCCCAGTCACCAACAAAGAATTGTTTATCCTTAATAAACTTGTCATGCCATTTCTTCCACTACTACTAAATAATCTTTATGTTATGCAAGGCAAATTTCCTAATTTCATCCAAGTTGTTAAGTTGGAGAAGTCGTTCTTGTTGGGCCCTAGTTAGATCTATATCCAACTCAAGTGTTGTCCTAAGGGTCTTGTGGTGAAACTCGATGTGCATGGCAACAAATTTTCCATAAACTAACTCGAATGGTGTAAAACCAGTCATAGTTTC
This sequence comes from Chamaecyparis obtusa, assembly GCA_027943335.1. Classification (NCBI taxonomy): domain Eukaryota; kingdom Viridiplantae; phylum Streptophyta; class Pinopsida; order Cupressales; family Cupressaceae; genus Chamaecyparis; species Chamaecyparis obtusa. The sequence goes on along the minus strand of BSBK01001818.1, from coordinate 195,295 downwards.
CATGCAGTCCTATAGGCCCAAATGTCTTCAGGAAGTTGAGTGGCCCAATCCTTTTTGTGTACAACAACTATTTTGGTAAAAATGGCTTCTATTTCTCTATTTGTGAATTTTGCTTGACCATTAGCCCATGGATGACATGGAAAATATTTCCCATGTCAGATTGTGTATTCATTCCTCAATGAAGTTATGAGATTTGAGGTGAACTAAGCACCTTGGTTAGTGACTAGTTCTCTAGGTACACCAAATCTAGTGATTATGGATTCATACATAAATTCAGACACTTTATTATCCCTAGCATGCTTCATTTCTTTGACCTCTACCCATTTGGTTGCATAATTAGTACAAACTAAGATATAGGACTTACCATGAGAGGAAGGCTCTATAGGACCCATAAAATCAATACCCCATTTGTCAAATAGTGTTACAACTACCTATGGCTATAGGGGCATTTCATCTGGTTTAGTTGGGCATCCCATTCTTTGACATTTGTCACAATCTCTTGTATATTTAGCAAAATCTTTGTGTAGGGTAGGCTAGTAATAACCAGTGGTGAGAATTTTGAATCATGTACACTTGGAGACAAAGTTCCCTCCACATGGTTCATCATGACATGCATGGAGGATTTCATATGTCTCATCTTTACGAACACATCTTCTTGTGACCTGATCCGAACTTGTGTAGAACATAAATCCTACAATCCATGAAAAGTTAAAAATTTTCTCAACTAAGATTTTGTGCTCCTTAGGACAGAAGTGTGTAGGAGTACTTCCTGTAGCAAGGTAGTTTTCTATATTTTCATACCATGTATTATGAGTGATAATAGAGAATAAGTGTTCATCAGGAAAGTTGTCATCTATAGATGTGGGATCATCAAGAACATGCAATCAGAACAGAAAATCAACTACCACATTAGCTTTCCCCAATTTATCAATGACTTTGATATAAAATTCTTGAATGGGGAGTAACCATTTGGCTAACCTACCCAAGATATCAAGATTGTTCATCAGGTATTTGATGCTGAGTGATCGGTATGCACAAATACTTCATAACTAGTAATGTAGTGTCTAAATTTACTTAGTTCATATATAACTGCTAATAGTTCCTTCTCACTAATAGTGTAATTCAATTCAACACCATGTATATTCTTTCTTATGAAATATATGGCATGCTCAACTATTCCTTCTTTCTATCCGAGCACTGCTCCTATGGCATAGTTTGATGCATCAGTATGGATATGAAATGGAAAATTCCAATTAGGTCCTCTCAAGATAGGTGTTTTAGTCAAGACATCCCTCAACTATTATAATGATTATTCACAATCCTTAGTACATTCAAATTATGATTCTTTCTTTAAGAGATTGTACAATGGAGCTACAATTTGACTAAAATCTTTGATGAGTCTCCTATAGTAACTAGCATGGCCTAGAAAAATTCTAATGTCCTTACACTTTGTTGGAGTTGGAAGTGTGTTAATGACTTATATTTTGGCTAGATCAACTTGAATTCCAAATGATGAAAGGTAGTGCCCTAAAAAAACCCCTTCTTACATCATCATATAACACTTCTCACTGTTAAAAGATAGATTGTGTTCCTAGCATCTTTTAAGAAATTTTTCTAAGTTGGCATTAGCCTCCTCAAACATGGATCCATATGCAATAAATTCATATATTTCAACACAATCAATAGATATGTTAGAAAAAATACTAATAATTATTCTTTGAAATGTAGCAGGTGTGTTACACAATCCAAAAGGTAAGACAAAATAGGAAAAGGTTCCCCATGGGCATGTAAATGTTGTCTTGTCTTGGTCCTTAGGTTCTATATGTATTTGGTTGTATCCACTGAACCCATCTAGAAATGAAAAGTACTTTGTGCTAGCTAGGTTATCAAGGACTTGATCAATAAAAGGTAATGGAAAGTGGTCCTTCTTTGTTGTTGTATTCAGCTCCCAATAATCCACACACACCCTCCATTTTACTCCCTTCTTAGGAACTATGACCAAAGGTGAGACCCATTGACTATCATAAATGGGGTAAATAAAACCAGTGTCAAGTAATTTCTACAATTTAGTTTTGACTATATCTCTTAGTGCTGGGTTGATTCTTCTTTGAAGTTGTCAGACTGGTTTACAATTAGGACTGATGTAAATTCCATGGGTAAAAATCCTTGGATCCAATCTCTTTATATTTGTGTAATCCCAAGAAAAATCTTGTTGGCTATCTTGTAGGAGCTTGAGAATTCTCGTTGAGTGTTCAAGAGTAAGGTTCTTGTTAATATTCAACTCCCTACCTGGGGAAATTTCTACTTTAACTAACTTATCCAATATGTTGACTTCTGCAAATGAAGGTGACTTAATCTCTTGCGGTAGCAATGTATGAAGGTAGTCAGTTGGTGCAGGAAGCTGAGGTGAACTTTACAGAGGTAGTATGGTTTGTAAAGAATAGTTAGGAACAATACAGGAAAATGGTTCAACACCATATTTGTTGCTAATAATGGCAACAACTATGTCATCTTCTTCTTCTTGGAATGTCATAAATGGATTATTCTCTATAACCATTAACTAATGTACTGAATTTACCTCTAGATCAATGTCACTGAGGTCAGGCCAAACAACTTGATCAAGTTCAATTTGAGGTTTAGCAAGAGAATATAGAATTAACTTTTTAGTGCTAACTCCATTAGATATAGTCATCTTTCCAGAGTGACATGCTATAAAGACATTTGTGGTGGCCAACTAAGGTCTTCCTAGGATTAAAGGATAACCACCTAGAGTATCTTTGGGAGATAAGATCACAAAGTCTAATGGATAGTATAATGAATCAAGTGTTACAATTATATCCTCCACCATGCCATCAGGCCTTACAGGAGAATTATCAGCTAACTGAAGGATTGTAGGAGTCTCTCTTAAGCCAATGATATAAAGCCTTAATAGGACTTCCCTTGTCATTACATTAATGGATGTTCCTAAGTCAATCAAAACATTTTGGATCTAAATGCCATTAATATAGATGGTAACAACAGGGCTACCTGGATAAAAATATTTGGGTATGATGACATTTCTCAACATAAGATCAAAGAATTGTCCAAGAACATGAACACTCTTAGGGTCTTTCTTCTTCCTACCAGGTTGTTTAATACAAGCTTCTTTAATAGCCTTATTATATAATGGGCCATCCTTGAGGGCATCTAACAAAGTAATTTGCATAGTCATTTGCTTCAGTTGGTTGAACAGATCAGTTGAAGCTGGACTTTCTTTTGGGTGAAAAATGGGTGAGCCTTTGAGGAAATGGATGATCCTTAGTTACTACAACAAACTATGTAAGAGTAGTAGGTTATTTCTCAGGGATATCATTCTCAGTAGTAACTTTGGTTATAATGGGACCTTTTGGTGCAACTAATGTAGCTCCTAATCTTAGGTGGATATCATTTACCATAATGGAATAAGTCTGTTGTTGATTAGGCTGCATGTTATAGGATTTGGTGAAGGCTGAGAAGGCAACTAGGTTTTATTTTGAGGGCTGGCATTGGTTGCAGGAGGTGGAGGTATTATAGCTTGCTATTGTGAAGGTGGCACAATGGCTTGCTGATCAGGCTAACTAGGATGATTAGGACCCCATTGAGGTGATTGTTTCCAGTTACCTTGCTGAGGCTATCATTGGTTATTTTATTGCCAATTTTGATTAGGTTGTTGCCATGGATTAGGAGGGGGTTGTTGTTGCCAATGTTGGTTACTCCATTGGGGTTGAGGTTGATAGTGTGAGGCCTCACCCCATGCCATCATTTCATAGCAGTTTATTTTCCATCTTATGACTCATGTTGACACTTTATTTTATCATGTTGGACTATTTGGACAAAAACATTATATTTTGACACTATGGGATGACATATGATTATGTGATGATGATTTAGGACTTATACTTCCATACTTATTTATTAGATACTAATCATAGTATTTGATGAATCCTTGATTTGAATATGATACTTTAATTTTACATTTATGTAGGAAAGTTTATGAGAAATGATCATGATTATTTTGTTAGGTGAATTAACATATATCATTGTATTCTTGATTTAATATGCTTTTAAAATTTAGAAATGAAATGTTGGAATTTATGTGAATTATCATGAGATGCAATTGGAAATTTATGATGATAGGAATGTGATTATTGAGATGCATTCTACTTACATATATATATATATATATATATATATATATATATATATATATATATATATATATATATATATATATATATATATATATATATATATATATATATATATATATATATATGTTATTGACATTTCATGAGCTACTGATATTTTGTCAAGTGTGTAGGTAGGACCATGGTTATATCAGGGGAAATTAAAGATGGATACTTGTAAAAAAATCTTGTTAAGCCAAGGTTATCTCCAAGGGGAGAAATTAACCTCATCATAATGTTTGATGTTTTAAAGTGATGCATGGTTGTATTTTTTTTTAAATATATTTATTTTTATTTTAATAGTTTTCCACTTGGCATGCCATGTGTATCGTGATGGTTGTGATTTATTTATGGTGTCAATTGACACATGTATTGTGAGTTGGCATGGCCAAGTGCTCAATGTGTGAGTGGTCTTCTATTTTAGGAGCCTTGAGTGGGAATCTTATTCATTTTCGTGAGTTATCTTTAGGTGGGCTTTTGAGAGGCATTTAATGACCCTATAGGCTAGTGGAGGTTGAAAATAGACTACCCTATAGGTGTGCCATGGGGTGGGGGTCAAATTTTGACCAATAAGATGAATTTTGGCTATTTTTACCCCTCCAAAAGATGCTCTTTTGAAAAGTGATGAAATTAGAGATGCATGCCAAGCCCTCTCCTCATTTGAATTTTGAATTTTTTCCCTCTTGTTGAAGGAATTAGGGTTTGTCTTTTTAAGTGGTTAGAGGGAAAATTAGAGGGTGATTGCCCACTCTCCAATTTTTGGAGACTTGTGAGATTGTAGTAGGTTTTGGTTGTTTCTTAGCAAGGGAGGAGGCTTGTAGGAAGGAAGCTCATCTCAACCCACATTTCCATTAGCTTGGATTGAGGTTGGTTCTTGAAGGCTCTTGTTTCTTATTGTTACATGCAGATTTTACCTTCTTGTGTTTGTGTAAATGCTAAGTTTCATAAGTATTTGTTTGGCTTCTTAGTCTATGTATGCTTGCTGGCTTTCCTTTCTTAATATTGCATTTTCTTCTTTTGGGGTGTGCAAGGCCAAACTCACCCTTGGGAGGGAAGAGAGCCTTGATGGGTGAAGGGCTAGAGTTGGGATTACCCATCTAGTGTAGACTCCTTCCTCAAGGAGGAAGGGGATGAGGCATGGATGTATGGGCATCCACATTGCCATTCTTGTGAAATTCATTTGGGGGTCATAAGGGTGTTGTTACTTGTGTAAAATTGTCAAGGGTTGATGGTTGATTCTTTGGCCTTGTGAAGGCATTATGTGCAATTTTTTAGCCTTGATGAAGGCATGTTGTTTCTTGTTAAATGGCATTCTCCTATTTGGGTAGATTCCACCTTCACCCCTATTATGGGTCCAAGGTGACCCATTATGTGTATAACCATGGGAAGGGTATTTGGTGTCCTTGTTTAGTTGTTGGTTTTGTTTGAGTTTGTGCTTTGATGTGTCAATGTAAATCCCCTATCCATCTTTGTTTCCCCTAGCTCGGGGGTGGCCATGAAATGGCCTAGGTTGGGAGGTGAGTCTCCATGGTCTATTTGATTTGTTTTACAGATTTCTAAGGGCAAGGCTTGCTAGTTTTCAATGGAGTATTTGAGAAAGTTTGACAAGTTCCTATTTTTATTCCATGTTGTTGTATGGCTAAACTTACCTCATGTAAAAGTTAGGATTCAAGGCCATGTAAATGCCTAATATTTAATATTGTGTAATAACTTTATTTTCCTTTCTCTCTTGTATTGAAATACGAAAAGATTGGGATCTTGCTATCTTTATGCCTTACAAAAAAATATATAATATAGTGTCATTGTTTGTTTTCTTTAGTATTTATTTCTATGGAAGGAATGAAAAGAATAGTACATTATTTCAAAAAAAAATCCCTTGTACTTTAATTCATGTTCAAAGTTTGTAAATGTAAACTGGTATGCAAAAGAGTTGAGGACTCTCTTATTCTATGTAAGCATTCAAAAAAAAAATTACATGTCTCTATGTATAAAAAGGTTTAGAAGAACGTTAAATTATGCTATTTACAGAGAAATTTTTTTAAATTTTTTTTTATCTTCCATTGTTTCATTGTGAATTCTCCTCTTTGTGTACACTTATTCTCTATGTGTTTATTCCAGAATTATTTCATTTCTGTACTTATCTTGTATTCTTATTTTAGCTCTTATATATGTGCATTACAAATATAAACATATTTATACATATACTAATATATCTTGATATATTAATATATATAAACATGTTTATAAAATTAATATTTATAATTATCTGTCTAAACTGGCTCTCTTTTTATTAATCATTAAACCTGATACAAATTAAATAAATATACTTTCACATTAATATATATATATATATATATATATATATATATATATATATATATATATATATATATATATATATATATATATATATATATATATATATATATATATATATATATATATATATATATATATATCTATGTGTGTGTGTGTGTGTGAAATATATTAATATATAATAATAATAAACTTCCTTTGATCGCACTGAATCTTATAAAAAAAGTTTTGTTTTTTAAAAAATATGCATCGAAATATATTCCTGGGTGTTGTTCACAGCACCTATGCCCTAACGTGAGGGCTGCGATGACAAAGACCATTATAGTGGCCCCATGGTGGTGGTGGTAGTGACACCACCACCACCATAATTCCCTTGCGGGGGTTGTGGTGGGGGTGCTACCGTTGCAACTTCTACAGTGTGGGGGCTGCGGGGGCAGTGCTTCCCCATCCTTTGTGTGCAAGCTTGCAGACTGACAACTCCAAAAAAAACATGTTTCTTTTTCTTAAAAATAAATAAATATTAAAACCCTTTTCTCTTATGCCACGTGATAATAAGGTTTATGAACATTAATCTTCAAAGTAACCCTTTTGCAGATCTATGTATATAAATGCAACCAAATCGGTATTGTTCTTTTAAAAAAAAAAAGATAAATGGATTGCAACCAATTCAAATAATAAAATGTTGTATAATTATAGCAATAGAGTATGCAGTAAATGTGATACATGATAACGATTACCAGTGATCTCTGGTTTCTTTTAGAAAATAATAACATGCGGAATATTAAGGAGATATTACTGATGAATTTATGAATCTAGGAAGGGACCTCTATGATGAACAATGATTCTGCGAATAGAGTTTATTAAATTAAACATTATCTCGGTGATGAAACCTCTCTTTGTATGAATGGGTATACATAGAGATTTGATTACTGGTCTCTCCAAATTGTATCTCTGTGATAATAGAGGTATTATCAATGAAACAGATACAATCAAACCTAAATAAGAAAACCTTAGATTTAAAGATACCTTGAGAAATTTGGATCTTGCCATTGTCGAAGCTATTCTTGTGTTTGTATATACTCAAGAATATATAGGGGTATATACATACTATGTGTATATACACCCATGTATTATTGGGTGTATACTCTTCCTTGTGGTTTTTCCTTTTGTTATCAGCTCCATAGCCCTCAGCCCAACTTGCAAACCCATAAATAATGAAATTAGGGTTTTGGGCCATGTTATATTTTGGCCCAAACCCTAATTTTGAATTAGGGTCAGGGTTGGACAATGGGGCCACAAGACATTATCTAATTTTAATTTGAAATCTCTTTTAGTTCGAAAAGTTAATGGCCTAAATTTATTTTGTTGACTTTCTTTCTTTTTATCTTTTTATCTTTTTTTGAATTGAAATTGCATTTTATTATTTTAAATTTTCCTTTCGACCCAGGTTTCCTTTTATTGGAATTTTGAAATTATTTGGTTGATTTAATGTTAACTTTTTTTTTTCAATTTTTTTAAAATGAGGAGAACTAATTTATGCCCTTTATTTTATTATTATTATATTTATTAATTAAGATTAGTGTAAATGGGTTTTGTATTGTTATGTTATAATATTTTTGGACGTAAATTATCAATTTAATTAATGGATTAATTAAATTTTTATTTCTTTTATAATTTTATGCCCTATTGATCTCTCTTAAATTTTATTTTTATTAGAAAGGTTAATAATCTTATAATCCCCAGGTGGGACCTAGGTAAGAATTCAATCCCTAACAATCATTAATGGAATATAATAACTTTAACATTATTTTAATGTTTTAAATCACTAAGTTGTTGTACTTTATGAATCCTGGACATTAATTTTATTATAATTAAACTATGGGATTTTTAATATTAATTTATTTAATCATTAATTTTTTTAATCAAGTATTATTGTCTTCTTTTTGAGCTATTTGATTTAGGGATTTTACCCTTGTATTCACTTTATGATTAACCCTAGTTAGGGGTTTCATCGGACTAATGCACCTAACGTATAGGGGATGTCGGCAAGCCAACCCGTGCCATGAATTCCCTTGTGAGCTAAGTGTATTGGTTGGTGTTCTTCTTCTCAAGTTTTTAGTGCACCTTAGTATGCAACCTTGTAGTTAGTATTTTTAAAAAAAAATTGTTGTGTGTGTTTTGCCCTAATTTTGGGCATGACAGATAGGACCAATTGTTATTCTAGTTTTGACCTTGGAGACCAAAATTCTAAGAATTTTGGTTTTGCCATTGATTATTATTAAAACCAAAAGTTTGCAAAGGGTCATGAGGCATACCTTGTCTCTGGGCCCATGGCCTCCATTGAGAAACATAAAAGATCTCTCCATTCTTATCAATAGCCTTTAATTTAGTTGGAATCGACCGAGCCTCCAAGCATGCATATGACTTACATTTTCAGTTTATTTTATTTTCCCTACAATGGGAACATAATTCAACTAACATAACCTATGCTTCTTCTTGGCTTGCATGGTATCCAGCTGGATGGATACATTGTTAATGATGTCTTGCTTGAAATTAGACAAGAGATTGGATATCTCCATCTTTGAAACACTGACACCATTAGTTTTTCTACTTGATTTTCTGATCCCTCTTCCTTTATTCATTGTAGCTCTAGAGTAATTAAGACATATCCTCTTAATTTCATTCCAGGTGCTTTGAGTGATATCTCCTCTAACCATCAAGTCAAGAGCTTCCATACAAGACTCATTAACACCTCGTAAAAAGAGATGCTTCATGGATTCTTCATTCAAAGTATGCTAAGTGTTTTTCTAGAGGTTAAACAAGAATCTTGCAACATAGTCCTCAAGTGTTTTCTCATCCTTTTGTGTCATCTTGAAAATATCACCACCTTTCATATCACTACCCCGTTAATACTCTTTATTATTTTCCAAGAATGCATTCTTCATTCCATCCCAATCTCCTACAACATTGGCTCCTAGATTCGTGAACCACCTTAATGTTGCCTCCTTCAAAGTAGATGGAAATAACTTCAACCTATGGGCATCTATTGTATAGTCATACCTTCTACAGAGGATGTCAAACTCAAAAAGAAAGGTCTCAGGGTCTTCAGTAATCAGGCCATAAAACTTTGGAAGGACTAAGGAGGGAACATTCTTGAGGTTTTTATTATCATGCAGGTCAACAATAGGAAAGGGAAAGGTACAACATGTCATTCTAGGAGGATTTGGAGTTGCAAGTTGTCCTATGAAAACATCAATGGCCGAAGGGTTATCTTGGTATTCTTGTTCAACAAATATTTTGTTTAAGTCAAAGATATATTCTACAGGTGGCAGTGTTGTGACTGCTTGATGTAGGTCAACAAATGGATTCTCAAATGGTTGATTCTCTTCACGATCAACTTCTTGGGGATTTTCCTTCTCAGGGGGTAAGATTTCTTCTAAAGCTAACGTGACATTCTGAGGGAGAAATCTTCCAAGATGGTATATTCTCCTATTCATAAAAATTATTAATTAAAACTAGGACCTATATTAAGAAATCTTTGGTAAAAATGACCCTTAGGATAAGTTTAGATTGACACCATCCCCGAAAATGGTGCCAAAAAATGCTCAGCCAAATAAATGTCTTAGAAACTTAGAGCATAGCACTCATTCATTCAAGATCGCACATCTTAAACAACAACTAATTAAATCATTTAGCTCATTTATAGTATCACCAAGGACATAAACTTGAAATGGTGTCTGGAAAGTATATGCTCCAAACTATCTTAATTGCCACTTATCTAGACTATTTAATTTAAAATACTTGAAAGCTTGAAATTCTAAGCTAGGAAAAAGGAATTGGTTTATTCTATTGAAAATAGTAATCATAGATATGTACTTCTCTAGCTGCCTTTGTTGCAGGAGTAACCCATTAGTTCTTCTATCAACAGCTATAGGAACATTAGAGTTCTCTCTAAATCTAAGAAAGCATGAAATAAATCCTAACTAACAATGGAATTCACTCACCAAGTAGACCCCCTTGGATGATTGAATAGGATAAAATCAAGATAAAAAAGATAGAAGTTGCAAAGTACATTCTATTCATTCATTAAAAAGTACACTTAAAGTAAAACAAAACTGAATTCTATTTGTTGTTACAAAATTACAATAACTTTCCTAGCTCTCTCTAATCTAATGAAAGTTAAGTCAACAAGTTATTTATAACAAAACACTAAGAAACTAACTACTAAAAATACGATCACTCCAACAATGAGGATCAATAAGATTCATGATGTCGTACAATAGAATCAATAAATTTTGAGAATAAGTATTCCAAGAATATAATAGGTCATGCATCTAAATCTGTGCCTAGGTATAATGAAAAACCAATTGACCACACACAAAGAAGAGTGATGTGTGGTTATGTCTTTATTATTTCAGCTACAGAGTTGATCTTGTCAATCCCACCACATTGCTTAAATGAATGTGTCATTGACTTGTTCATGCATGGAGTTAGTAACACATGCCAAATTCAAAATACATATATTTGCATCATTTAAATCAGAGAAGACATAATATCATTAACTAACTCTTGCATGATATGTGGTTGTAGGAATCCTAACCCAAAGCAACTTAGGAGAGATGAACATTAAATAACACACATGTATATTTACTAATTCATCTCTCATATTCTATTCATAAGTTTTAACCATAAGTTCCAACTTAGATCACATATCCTACAGAACTATAAAGTATTTAAAGTATTATCCATGCACTTGCACATATAAAAAACATATATATAACATCATCCAAGTTTGCATAAAACCATATAAAAATGTCCTACTTAGTCATAGAAAACATCATAAAACATGCCATTAATTTGGCCCATCATTTCCCGCCCCCATCTCAATCTATAATGTTTAGGGAAGGTGGGAAAATCATAAGAGGAGAAACATCAAGCACGATAGAGGGAATAATAGCTAGTTCAAAACAAGGACCATGTTGTGAAGATAGGTCACTTTATTTATCGCTAGGAGTGATAGATAATTGTTGTGAAAATATAACTGGTAAATCATGATCAATATCAATCTAGTATCATAGTCATTAGAACCACTAGTATGAATATCATTGTTACCATCAAGAACATTATCATTAAGTGTATCTTCTTCATCTAGATTAATTGTAATAGAATCCAATGTATGAATTACATTATGATGTTTATTCAGTTTGATCTTGTTTAACTTAACTTCCTCTATTGGCTCAAGCATTGGTTGGTCAAAGGGAAGTGAAGCATGATTAGGTGTATGAGGTGAAGCTATATTTTGAGAAGTATGTCATTGGGCTCTATCACGATGCTTATGACAGAGACCACAAGCCTAAAAATTACATTTTGTTTTTATATAAATTTGATTTGGGTCAAGATCAATCAATATCGAGTCCTTTTCTTCTTTAGGAGGAAGAACAAAAGGAACCACACTAGGTTGAGAGGTGACTTGAGGATAATGTGTATAAGAAATATGAGGTGGTAGAGGAGGTGTAGGTGGTGTAGGAAGAAGTCTACATTTAGGGTGAAGAGATGAAACATCCTTAGGTTTTCCAAGTTCATAAATATTTTGGACCTTCTAGTCTTGGTATGATTGATAGAGATGGTCAGGACGGGTTTGAGATGGTTGCGGTATAGAATCAAGTTTAACTAAGTCTCGAGGCACTAAAGAATGATAAAGAATATGGTTAAAAATCATTATTTCTCCCTTATGAGGAAATTCAAGATACTTATGAATAGGAGAAGCAATTGCTTTCATCGAGGTAAGCCAATGAAGTCCAAGTTTGACTTTAAATTGATCAGAAGTTGGGATGACAGTGAAGGTAACATCTAAAGTTTTACCACCAACTTCAACTGGAAATGAAATGGAACCATGGGAAGGATAAAGGAAATCATTGCAAGTTTGGATTATAGCATCATATATCTCATGGATATCATGTTGTAATCATCTACTATAAAGATGTTCTTCACTTATCACACTCACCATGCAAGTGGGGTCAATAAGGACAATAAGGGAAGGAAGGTTGTCAATCTTTATGACAATGTAGATGGGACCATCAGGTGCTTTAATTGTCTCAGAAGAGTCAAAGGTAATGTGCTTAGATGAAGGTTTAGGTTTAGGTTTAACCTTCTCAACTTGATTAACCACATGATTAGCTTCATTAATTTTGTCATTGTAACCTTCTCAACTTGATTAACCACATGATTAGCTTCATTACTTTTGTCATTGTAGTCAATTCAAGGAGAAGAAGAAGAATTTGGGTAAGATCAATGGTATTGGTTGAATGAGATGGAAAATGGTTAGTTTCAATTTGTAAATTTTGGTTGGGAGGTGCCACAAATTTTTTTCCTTGACCATTGTCACTGTCAATAGATATATCATTAGAATCAATAAGATCTTGTATAATAGTTTTCAAAAGGTAACACTTTTTTAGTATCATGACTATTGGAAAGTGAGTAGTTCTTGAAGGTGTATATGTTTTCATTGTTGGCAACACATACCTCTATGATGGTCTCCTAAAGTGGAGATAAGTTTTTGGTAAACAGTTAAGTGAAAAATGCCTAAGTACAAATATAGTTTCCAAAATACAGTCATACTATTTTGGTCTGTGAGCATGTGATACCTATCCTTATGGTTTGTGAGCATAAAGATATGTTATATGGGATATAATAACATTTATGTTGTGATAGATTGAGTTTTGGATTCATCTAGACAAATTTACATGGTTATGAAGTTGTATGAGAAAAATATGCAGTGAAAACAGGGCACCTGAGTAGACACGATGATTGGAATAATAACATAAGTTGTTTTTGTGATGTGATTTATGATTTATGTTAGGTCCTCACCTATCTTGGAATGTGTATAGAAAAATGATAACCTTTTTTTGTGAATGAAGTGTTAAGACACGTTTAGTGAAGAATTAGTGAGTCAACAAGGAAATAAAGTTGATCAGGTATGTATATATATACATATGAAAGTTTTGAGTTGTGAATGTGTATGGATGAGATAGAAATGAAATGTGATGAATAATTAAGTGGAGATTCTATATTTAGTGTTGTGAGATTCAACTAGAACTAATTTGGCATAACATATGTTGTTATAGTTCACTTTTGTTGTTGTAAATTCATTTTGCAATATTGGATAGCGAGCTCATTTTGTATTCACCCCTAATAGGGTTGTAGACTCCTAACAGGGTTAGTCCTCTAACAAGGACATGTGCTAATGTAAGATTTTACTCCTAATAGGGAAAGGTCTCCTAATAGGGACATTATACTCTTAGTGCATAATTTTTGGGTACCATCCCCAGTAGGGTTTTCCCTTGGTCAGGGTTTCCTCAAGAAAAAATCATGGTGGTATGAGTTATTTACTTTATGTGTATGTTCTTATTTTAATTATTGCATGGTTAAGTTTGAATTGGTTTAGAAAGAATATAAGTGTTGCAATAATGATTCACCCCCCCGTCTCAGTATTTCTTAATCCTAACAATTGGTATTGAAGCTTAAGGCCCTTGAAGATAAAGCCCAATAGCTTGAGGTAGATCCTGATGGATTCAAGTAGTTTGGAAGAAAACTTTGAGGCAACACTTAAATACTTGGATAAGGCTAATGTTGAAAATGTTGAATTAAAGTATAAGCTAAAGAAGGCTGAAGGCTATATCAAGAAGCTCAAATATCATATTGACATTTTAAGCAACAAAATGCAAGAACTTGTTGAGAAGATGAGGGAACCTGAGAATGATTCATCTAATCTGATTGAAAAACTTAAACAAGAAAAGGATGCATTAAATTATTAATGTGATATCACCACTTTGCAAATGACTAAAGAAATTAAACAAGGGAAAGAAGAAAATAACAAACTTGAAGAAGTATTGAATAGTGCAAATGTATAGATGGGAAGAATGCAACTAGAAATCAATGATGTCAAAACCAAGTAAGAAGAACTGGATAAGTAAAATATCATCATTAAGGAAGATATTGTGGAGGCAAGGAAACATATTGAAAAAATTCATACGAGCAATAAAAAAATTGATGAATAGCTAGAGAGACAAAAACCTAAAGATGACGAGACATGAGTTGGATTCAATGGCGCTGAATGTTCCAAATCTCAGGAGGAGAAATATGAAGGCAATATATATGAGACACCTAATTAGAAAGAAGAACCTAATCAAAAGGAGAAAAATAGGGAGTAGATCAAACCTTTCAGAGGAAGATGCTTTGGATGCAATAAATTTGGTCACATGAAGAATAATTGTAGAGGTAAGAGTGTTTCTAAACCTTTTTCTGGCTATTGCTTTAATTGTTGGGCATATGGACATAGAATAAATGAGTGTAGAAAAATAAATGGAAGATGGAAGAGTCAATATTATGTTAGAAAACCTATTACATCCAATAAGATCATTTGTCACAAATGCAACAACTTTGGACACACTGTAAGGAACTGTAAGTTGCAGGTTAATCAGAATAGGTCACAGCCTATGAGACCAGTTGTTACCTACTTTAAGTACAATAATGAGGGACATATAGCCAAGTATTGTAGATATAATGGACCAGTTGGTAAAAAAAGACCACCTACAACAATAAAACAAAATGTTGGTGACACTAGAAAGAGCTTAACATAGCATGTGGATGAGTTTAATTGCCTCTTTGTATAAAAAGGAAGCAAGGACAATGACAAAGTGTAGAAGGTTAAGAATCAGACTAAATCCAATGGTCGGGGTGAAGTAGTAGATGCTAATGGTTCTTTTCCTGATGCTAATGTCTCTATTTCATCCTAAATGGCCAAGCATGGCCTTAGGGGGAGCATTAGAAGAGTTCATCAGTAAATTATCTAGCCCCTAGATGTAGAATGAGAGTCTGTGAGATTGTGCATAGTTGCATAGTGGTGTTTAAATGTTATAGTTGAGGTTTCAAGGCCTAGAATGTATTTTGGATTGATTTCTAGCTATTGTATGGGTGACTTGTTTTAACCATCTTTTTCGATATACCTTTTGAAAGTTACCAGAAATAATTTTCAAAGCTATTTAAGGGCATACTTAGTCATTTTGATCACCATTCAAGCACTATTGAGCAACATTTTGAGTATTCTAAAGCAAATTGATTGAGCTTTGACATTGCATGTTACATAAACCCTACTTTTTATATCAAGGTATTTAATCTATTTGCAAGCTTACTTATCAATATTTATAGTTTAAAGTCATGGATACACCTCAAGTTTTTGATATAAAAGAAAGGAATAGATTTACATTCAAGAAACATCCATTTAAGTCGTTGGAAGATGTCCCAGAAGGTGCATTTTTGCAAAATCCTTATGGAGTTCTTCATGTTGAAGATATTAGGTCATATATACATAGTAAGTATGAGTCAATTAGCAACTTAGAGATACATAAAGACTTGATAAGAATGATTGGTGAGGATGGAAAATTGAATCCATCATTCAAAAAATTATAAAACCTAAATATTTTGTAATACATAGAGTTTGATGAGTTTGATGAGCCAAAATGGATCAAGATTGTACTGAACAAGATTCATAACCAGTTCTTTTGGATTGGTGACCAACCAATTAATACCACAAGAGACCTAATTCACTCGGTCACTGGTTTGGAGAACGCGGGAAAGATTCATGTGGTTGTAAAGAACACGAAGAAGGAAGTTGAGACCTTGACAATTTCAAAATGGGACAAGAGAGCCATGGCCATTAATGACATCAAGAAGAAGGATGTTAGGATGATTGAAATGATTTTAGGATACAAGATGCACTATAGCAGTAGAGTAAACTCTATTTTAGAAGGAATAATATAGATGAATTATAAAATGGTTGTTGAAAATGAGCATTATGATATATGTGAGGTCCTCATATTGCAGCTATTGGAGAATCTGAGAAGGATAAAACATGACAAGTCAAATGCTTTTAGATTTGGCTCATTAATCTTGCACCTATTTTTCCATACTATACATAGATTTCCTGGGATGCATCCTCATGCATGGAACCAATATAAACCAACTATAGTACAAATTAGTAAATACTACAAAATGCAGGAGAAGAGTCACATTGGTAGTGAAATATTTGGCTTATTTAAAGGTTTTTAGAGAGAGATGAAGCAAAGAGAAAGAATCCTTAAGTGGATTGTATAAAAATATCAAGACAAAATATGTTTCATGGTAGAAATTGATTGTACTTGCTTGGAATCTACTGATCCTAGAGTATAGTGGTGTATTCCCATGGGATATGAGGTAGGTGCATAGATTTTGGTACCTCACATAGAACATATCCTTGCATTTGAAAAAGATCCTAATGAAGAGCATTGGGGAGCATATGAGGAAAAGTCTCTAAAGGTTAGAGAGGAATTGAGTAGGGGAGAAAGGAAGAGAAAAGTAGAGAAATTTTTTGACAAAGTTGTAGAAGGAGAAGGGGTACCTAAAGATCTAATCGAAAAATTAAGGAAAAAGATCACGGATAAGTCCACTGGATATGCGAGCTTAGAGCCTGCACCCCTATAGACTACAAAACATGTAGACATATTTGATTCACCTCTAATAGTAGTCACAGTGCAAGATAAAACTCCTACCCCTCCAAGGAGAACATCGCAAAGGTCAACAATAGTAAAAATAGAGAAGGGAGGAGAAGTTCCTGCTAGGACAACAAGGTCATCTAGACATAAGGTGATGAGTTGTGGACCTAGTTATAAAAGAAAGACCTTGGGTACTTGATCAGGATTGAATTGGGAAAATAATGAAAAATTGGATTAAGAAATCAAATTACAATACTTGGTGTGAAACCTGCAGTATTGTCAAGTTCGATGTAAAAAGCAAGAAGATTAACAATAAGATTACAAGCCAAAAACTGATCCATTCAATTCTAAATTAGAGTTTATACAAATCTAATGGATCCCAAGGGTCACTAGAATACCTTGGAAATGAAATGAAGAGTCCTCATAATGTTTATTACCAGTAAACTATTAAAACTATAAGAAATTATTAAAAAAATATATATAAAAATAGGCTCACTTGGAGAAGACATAACTTTCTAGTCCTAGATTCGAATTACGAACCATTTAATCCATTGGAAAGGTGTTCAATAAATCTTGAACCAAATTTGGGAGGTCACAAACCATAAGTTGGGTCTATATTTACTATTACCAATTCTTGATAAGCCATGGTAGTCTGTTTCAATGGATTTTATGTCTAGGCTTCTAACTACTAGGTGAGGGCATGATTGTGTATATGTTGTATATAGGTTTTCTAAAATGGCTATCATGGTGGCATGTAGAAAGATGATTTCTACAAAAGAGACTGCCAAGCTATTTTTTGAACATGTTTGGGTTAATTTTGGTTTTCCAAAAACCATTATTTCTGATAGGGATAGCAGGTTCATCAACAACTTTTTGGTCTGTACTATGGGCTAAAATGGACACCAAGTTGACAAAGTCCACAAAATTTAATCCCCAAATAGATGGGCAGATAGAAGTGGTGAATGGAATGATTATTCATATTCTATAGATGTATCATTCAAAACATCCTCATACATGGGATGCACGCTTATCCTATGTACAACACAGCTACAACCGTGCACTCCATAGTACTACAGGGCACAATCCATTTGAGGTTTGTCTTGGGTATCAACCATTGGTACCTATGGATGTAGCACTAGTGGCTTTGCAATATAATAGTCCATTGAATGCTAACAAGGAGGTAGATAAAGCATAAAAATTCATTGATAACATTAGACATCTACAACAACAAGTTCATGAGATTTTGGGGCAGAGTAATCAGAAGTATAAGGAAAGAAATGATAAACATAAAACTCCTCATTAATTTTAGATTGGTGACAAGGTATGGTTATTGTGTGTGTGAATCTTGTACCTAGCTGTAGACACAACACTTTAGTAAAACATTAGAGGTTAGCAAAAATCAAAATCGTGCAATGAAATGAAAACTAAACTAACCAGGTGATTTACTGCCTTCTAGTAGGTGCGAGTATGATATTCTCATATTAGACTGAGACCAGTGACCTTGAAGACACCTAAATGAAGGATTTGAATGATTGAAAGCAATGAAATATGAATGCAGATTAATCTATATTTTTGTATTTTCTATGATATTAGAATGAAAGAAACTAATATGAATCTATTCTAGATTGAAAACTGATATGATATGCAATTGATCTAAGAATGATATGCTAAATGATATGAGTGCTAAAAATAACGAAGAACTCACAACAGCCTTGATTCGTCAAAGATAGATTCTTCGATCGCCAATTCGCTAGCGTGAGGATGCTATTTCGTGGATGGATTTGATATGAAGAGCTGAAGCCTTGATTTTATAGAAATCCAAGGCTTTGGAGGTACATGGGAAAAGTCATAAATCACTCTTGATGAACTCAGGTTGATTTTTGAGTCAACAAAGAATCAGAGAAGATTAACTCACATAATCATGCAAAATCATGCAAGAATAACTTTTTAACTCAAATTAGAAGTTGAGATCAGCTTTCAACTCAAAAGAGAGTTGAGTTTAAGTTTAGAACAACTTGAATTGATTTTTTGATTCAAAGTTTAACTGCTCTTTGAATGTGCACAATTAATTATCAATTAATTAAATAAATAAAGTGATTCATTCTCAACTTAACTGATTTTAAATTTAAGAATAACTGATTTATGGGTTGATCAATTATTAAATCAAACTTTTATTCGAAAACTATATCATTAACTTTGACAATTGACTTTAATTAATTAAATAAGAATTTAATCAATTAGTCATAGGATTTTTCAATTTATTGTCAGAATTAAATAATATAATTTAGGAATAAATGTAATTAAATTCAATTAAATAATTAAGTGGAAGAATTAAATCTAATTAATTAAATATTTAGAATACTCAATTAATCAAACTTTAGGATAAATTAGCTTTATCGCCAAATAATCATTAAATTAAAGATAATTAGATAAATAGAAATATTGCTAGGAATATTCCTCGATGCAGAATTTAGGATAATCAATTAAAATTTGATGATGTTTAGATGTGCCTTAGGTTAGGACTTCGACGTCGATTTCATTTGATTTGAAGATGTAGGAGGTTAATGAACCTATAGCCCATTTTTGGGGTATTACAGTTACATCTTCAAAAAGAGCACCTGCACGGACCAAAAAGGAAGCTTTGTCCTCTTCATTATGGCTCATATACTATTGTGAAACAAGATGGTGAGAATGCTTTTGAACTTAATTTGCCATCCTTTTTGGGATTGCATCCAATTTTCAATGTGGAATTGTTGAGACCCTATTTTTCTCCTTTGTTGGACATTTCCCAAGCTACTGAACACATTCAAGATGCAGAGTTAAATCCATCTACTACTGCTCCAGTCTAGTGTGACCATTTTACTGAAGTCATTTTAAAGACTTTGAGAAATTAGAACATTCCTCTGTATCGGGTGGTTCAAGTTGGTCAACATTCTCATCAAGGCAAGTGGTTTACTAAGGAAAAAATTGAAGAAAAATTTCCTCATCTGTTGCAGAAAATTAGTGCAATGGGGCCAGCCCATTGCCTCTCGAGGGGGGAGGAGGGGAGGAATGATCAGGATTGAATTGGGAAATTACTGAAATCTAATTTTTTAGTATTTTCTATGTTTCAGTAAAATGGATTTTTAAGGTCTTCAAGGCATTTCACGGAGGGCTCACCTTGGTATGACCTACCAAATTTGGTTTGATATTTACTGAACACCTTTCCAATAGATTAAATGGTTCACAATTCGAAGCTAGGACTAGAAAGTTATGCCTTCTCCAAGTGGACATATTTTTATGTGTAGTTTTTTAATAATTTCTTATAGTTTTAATATTTTATTTGTAATAAACATTATGAGGACTCTTCATTTCATTTCCAATGGATTCTAGTGACCCTTGGGATCTATCA
This sequence comes from Chamaecyparis obtusa, assembly GCA_027943335.1. Classification (NCBI taxonomy): domain Eukaryota; kingdom Viridiplantae; phylum Streptophyta; class Pinopsida; order Cupressales; family Cupressaceae; genus Chamaecyparis; species Chamaecyparis obtusa. The sequence goes on along the minus strand of BSBK01001818.1, from coordinate 174,854 downwards.
GATTTGTATAAACTCCAATTTTGAATTGAATGGATATTTTTTTGGTTTGCAATCTTGTAGTTAATCTTCTTGGTTTTTACATCGAACTTGACAATACTGCATGTATCACACTAGGTATTGCAATCTAATTTCGTAATTCAGATATGTACTCCACCCAAGGAAGAATCTCCTATGAAGAAGAAGAAAGAAAGGAAATAAGAGGAGAAAAAAGAAAAGAAGACAATTGAACAAGAAAATCCATTTGAGAGATATGTGTAAAATTAATAGAGGATATGCATTCAGTTATTTCTCATAAAGAGATTGAAATCATTTTGAATAAGGTGAAACCTTTATTGAGGACAAAGACAAGATTGATCAAAATAATGGCAAGAAAATATGAAGAAGTGGAAGAAGATACACAAAAGGCCATTTATTAGTTGCTACTTGAAGAAGGATCTAAAAAACCTAATCCCTCTAAGGGGACCAAACCAAAAGCAATAATAATTGGAGAATCATCTAAAATAGTTAGAATAGAAGTAGAACAACCTAAGGATGATAAAAGTACTGATTAGTTCTACAGTACAGTGAATCAACCAGATTTTTTTGTGGTAGGTATACTTGTGTCTTTGGATACTTTGTAGGATGTTGATGACCCTTTTCAAGAGAATATTGACATTGTTCTTGAGATAAATGACAATAATGCATAAAACATGGTAAAAATGATAGATCTTGGCACATTAACTAAAAATGAAATGAAAGAAGTTATTGTTGAAGAAAAGAAGGATACTAAAATAAAAGTTGTAGTTGAGAATGTAATAAAAGTACCCATCTCTAGTATTGTTTCTACTTCTATTAAGGAGGAATCTATTTCTACAACTCAATTATTGGAAAGTGATAGTAAGTCTCTAATCACAAATGTTAATGAAATAGATGAGGACGAGCTAATGAAACTATCTCTTATGACCTTTTCTAAGGCTAAGGAAATATTTAAGAAGAAAATTGAGAAGAAAATCAGGATAATGGACAAGACAGTGGATAGAATTAATAAAATTTTACCCATGCCTCTTACCTTCCAAGGTATTGATGTAGAAGAAAACAAGGGGAAAGTCCTTGATGACCTTGATATGCACTTCAGTTCTTTAGAGAAGGCCACAACTCTGAAGGTTGAAAAATAATTCATGGTGAAGAAGTTTGAAGAGGTATGCAAGTCAATAAAGTGGGACTTAGGTATACTAGATACCACTATCTTTGGAATTAGGACTTGCATTGAGCATGGGAAGAAGATATACAACTATTACATAAATCCTTCTAAGTATGTGCAAAAGTGGTGGGCGTAATTCATAACAATGAGAAGACATTAGACAACTTGGCAAAGAATTTTGGGTCCTCCTTGCAATCATTTACTAAGTTGGACAAGGAACTATCTAAATTATTGGATAAATTAAGCATGCTAAAATCTTAGAAGTCCATAGTGTTGGGAAGATTTGGTGAGTTGAGTTTGATTACTCCTAAACTATCAATTTTGGAGAAGCACCTTGAGGATATGGAGACAACAAAGGAATATTTTGATGGATCTATGCCTATAGTACTAAAGTATGTTAAGACCTCATCTTTTTCATTCAATGGTTTAATTCAAATTGGTCATACATTGAAGACAACATGGGAAGTAAATGTAAAGGTATTGGAAACCTCCTTCTAAGACATACTTCGCATGGTGTAAGTTTTGATGTGCATTCCAAAAATTTTGCCTTGTATATAGATACATTTATATATATACATTTTCCATTGATGTAGAAGGGGGAGTAGTAGTTGTGAAAAAAGTACAAGGAGTGTATAGGCAATAGTTTGGTATCAGACACTTAGTCATTTTTCACTAAGAGTTGCCATCAATGCCAAAGGGGGAGATTATTGGCAAGCGAGTAGTGCTTGAAGGTTTATATGTTGCCATTATTGGAAACACATACCTCTATGATGGTCACCTAAATTGGAGATAAGTTTTTGGTAATTAGTTAAATGAAAAATGCCTAAGTACATACATAATTTATAGAATACATTCATACTATTTTGGTCAATGAGCATGTGATATCTATCCTTATCATTTGCAAGCATAAAGATATGTTATATGGGATATAATAAATCTTATGTTGTGATTACTTGATTTTTGTCTTCATCTGGATAGAGTTACATGGTTATGAAGTTGTGCTTGCACACTATGCAGTGAAAAAAGGGCACCTTAGTAGATGCGATTATTGGAATAATAACATAAGTTATTTTTGTGATATGATTTATGATTTATGGTAGGTCCTCATCTATCTTGGTGTGTGTATGGCCACATGATAGCCTTTTGTTGTGAATGAAGTGTAAAGAAATATTTTGTGAAGAATTAGTGAGCTGACAAGGAAAGGAAGTTGATTGGGTATATATAAAGCTTTTGAGTTGTGAATGTGTATGGATGAGAAGCGATGATATGTGATGAGTGATTAAGTGGAGATTCTATTATTATTATTACAAGCTTCAACTGGAACTACTTTGACATAGAAGATGTTGTTATAGTTAATTTTTGCAGTTGTAAATTTATTTTGTAATACTAGATAGTGTGTCCCGTGTATGAGCAGTGAGCTCCATTTTGTATTCACCCCTAATAAGGTTGTAGAATCCTAATAGGGTGAGCCCTCTAACAAGGAAATTGGATAATGTAATATTCTTCTCCTAATAGGGAAAGGTCTCCTAATAGGGACATTATACTCTTAGTCACAGTAATTTTTGGGTACCATCCCCACCAGGGTTTTCCCTTGGCCAAGGTTTTCTCAGGAACAAATCATGGTGTTATGAGTTATTTAATTTATGTGTATGTTCTTCTTATTTTAGTTATTGCATGGTGAAGTTTGAATGGTTTATAAAGAATATAAGTGATGCAATATTGATTCACTCCCCCCACTCAGTATTGCTTAATATTAACAATGATCGGGTTGATGATGGTATTGGTAGAAAGCTTTGGGATCAAAGTATTTGGATTAAGGTTTCAACATGTCAATGGGTTTGATAGGAGGAAGTGCTAATACATGAGCATTAATTAAATTCAACATCACATTATCCAAAGATTCAGAAAGCTGAGTAAAATTACAAGTAGGTTTAAAGACAAATGACAAAGGAGCCACACCTTTGGAGTTGCTACCACTTGTTCATCAACAATGTTGGATGAGGTATTGATTTTGATGAAGGTTTTTGGTTTCTAAAATTTATTTAAATTTTTGGATGTGACATAACTCTTATCAACATGAGCCATTGGAGTGGTGCTCACAAATTGACTCACTTGAATTTGACAATTATGAAGCATTGCACACAACTGAGTGAAATAAGATAATTCAGATAGGAGAATCTTATCTCTAATGTCTTTTTGCAAATTAGTGTAATCAGGTAATTTGGAAATCATAGGCCCGCAATAACAATAAGATCTCAACCACCAAAAGATTGTTAATAGTAGTTAGTATCATAATACCAAAAGAGGAAAGGAAACAAGGGAAATGCATACACAAATCAAGATATGGAAATCAGATAACACAAAAGCATATACAAACCCATAATTCCTCATTTGTTATTCTACTTCTGAATATAATATTGGGCTCTCAGTAATAAGCTCAATATCATGCCAGCATAATAATTCAAAGTGTGTGGTCCCTTGAATAAGACAATTACCTCTCTATTTATAAGAATTTTGAGGGTTTCAATTAGGATTCCTTGATTGATGGGTTGATTGACTATGATTGAGGAGTTGAACTCACTGTGAGTGGGAGTTCAACTCAATTGATGGCTTTGATTAACAATATTGATTGATTTGTTAGAAAAATAGATTAAGAGTTGACTGATTTGATTGAAGACTTAATTGATGAGGTGGAATAGAAGACTAAATAGATTGATTAGTCATGAGAGAGCTTTGTGGAGTTAGAAGATGTGATTGAGAAGTTAACTCAAAGTGAGTATGAGTTAGAATTTAGGAGGATAAATATGATTTAAATAAGTAAAATAAATTATTTACTTACACATGTGGAGATATAGAAACAAACAAATATTTATTTATTTATGAGAGAGGAATAATTAGTTTAATTAAATAAATATAGTTTATTTAATTGTGAGAGGGAAGTTGATTTAATTATTACATAAATGCAATAATAGTAAGAAAGAAGGAATATTAATTAAATAATATGATTGTTTAGTTAATTACAATGCCATAGGAAATAATTGAATAATGATTAATTATTTAATTACTCTATAGATGAACAATTGATGAAATAATTAGGTAATTAATTAAAATCACTTAATTATGAAATTATAGAGAAATGATGATTTTGAATTTAGATTTTAGTAGGACACAATTAATTAAATAATACAGATTATTTAATAATTTAAAGAAATGTTAGTGAAATTATCGCTTGGAGGCGTGGGACATTTTTAGGTGTCTACAATTTTCCCCTCTTTGATATAATGCCTTTTTAGACATTGTTTCATAGAATAATAAAAATTATGCCCTGGTATGCCATGGTATACCCCAGCGTGAACAATGTGACGATGAGGTAAATGATGCCCCCTCAAGAGATTATTTATGCAAGAAAGGCATGAACAATCTCTTAAAATAAGATGATGGTATCTATTATGTTTATGAGATGCAAAAATGTTTAGATATGCTTCTATGTTATGTGATGGATGTATGCATTTTCTATATGATGTGATGCCATATCAATATGCTATGCACTTTATGTTTTTTTATTTTCATATGCACTTTATATGATGTGGTTAACTATGATGCAGATTAGATGATAGACAAATGTTAAAATGAATTTGATGTTATATGTGCATTTACATGATGGATGGATGTATTATGAGATGTATGTGTACGAATATGTTGTGGATGCATGATACAATATTTTCGATGTATCACGATACTCTATCAAAAGGATTTGTTAGGACTAATAGAGATAATTGTTAATAATGAAACTTTAGAAGATGAGAGTGAGGGGATGAAAGAATGAGAATGAATCCTTGATTAAAACCCTTAGATTATAGTAAATATAGATCCTCAAATTTTAATAACGATACTTGAATTCCAACTAAATTGAGCTATTTATTTTCATCATTAAGCCACTTTATCATAGCAAAAATGAATACCATCCTACCAAGATATAAATGATCAAGGTATTATTATCTTCTTGCATTTTAGCAGACACTCTGAACAGACAAGGAATATGGGCCAATCCATATAAGTTGAGCATTTGGAGTCGAGATATGTGTAGTGTATCACCGTTGTAGTATCAATTGCAATTTCACAATTGGACATAGTATATATGGATGTGAAGGATCTTATCACTAACACCCAGATTGCTCTTTTAAGACTTCCTGACAAACATTCCACAAATAACAGACAAACAAAATAGGTCATGAACCATCATGGCATCTCTAAATCACTTGTGGACATCTCAAAGATTCATAAGAACATGAATTGCAAAAATTAAGACATAATAAGACTAACTTAACAAGTTACAACTATAATGATTAAGTTTAAGTATTTTTTCAGTGGTTAGGACATTGAATTTTGACACAAAATAATTGATTGTTGATGCTATCTAGTTTCAAGAATAAGGTACCCTGTATGATGTTGTTCAATGTCTATTTTTGATACAAAATATTTTGTTTATGTACAAAGGATATTTATTACAAATTTTCATAGTTTTTCAATTTTTTTGTTTGTCTTGGACAATTTGTTCAGGACTTTTTGCAATGTTTTTCGTCCACCATAGGATTTGTATGTTTAGAGTTGGGGTATGTGCGGTGTATCACATAAGTGAAGGCCCTTATCACAGACAACCTAAACATGGTTTCCCTAGATTAATTTTTTAATATTTTAATGATGTTTTTGAACTTTTCGAAGGTTTTTTGCAATATTTTTGTTATTTTGAATGACTTTTTTTTATATGTTTTGGGTATTTTTTCATAAATTTTTGTTGTCATTTGGGTAGTTTTTTAGGACTTAATGGATCATGACATTGGGGAGACCCCAGTCAGGATAGAATATGTATTTTATTATGGAATGGCCATTATAGATTGACTTGATGTGAAAGGTGACGAGATGTGTTAAGACAAAGATCAATGCCTATTTTTGATACAAAATATTTTTTTTATGTACAAAGGATATTTATTACAAATTTTCATAGTTTTTCAATTTTTTTGTTTGTCTTGGACAATTTGTTCAGGACTTTTTGCAATGTTTTTGGTCCACCATAGGATTTGTATGTTTAGAGTTGGGGTATGTGCGGTGTATCACATAAGTGAAGGCCCTTATCACAGACAACCTAAACATGGTTTCCCTAGATTAATTTTTAAATATTTTAATGATGTTTTTAAACTTTTCGAAGGTTTTTTGTAATATTTTTGTTATTTTGAATGACTTTTTTAATATGTTTTGGGTATTTTTTCATAAATTTTTGTTGTCATTTGGGTATTTTTTTAGGACTTAATGGATCATGACATTGGGGAGACCCCAGTCAGGACAAAATATGTATTTTATTGTGGAATGGCCATTATAGATTGACTTGGTGTGAAAGGTGACGAGATGTGTTAAGACAAAGATAACTGACAATTCTCAAGCCATGATAGTAAATGGTGATTGATTCTATTGCAAAAAATGAGGTGTAATGAGATGTGATATCATGTTGGATAAATGATAGATGATGGAGCAATGATCTTTATACATGGTGTTGGATTGCCTAGTTTTCACCATGGTACTTTCCCAAGGCACCACCACAGTGGTATTTACTATAGGATGAATTTTGCCTCTTGTATTTCTATTTTTGTTTCACCAAAGATGCCTAATTGCTAGGTTTTCACCATGGTAACCTTTTTTGCTTTTTTGTGTTTATTTTTTATATTTTGGAAATGGTTATGCTCCGAGAGTCATGAATAGTACTTGCACAGATTCAAGCTATTGATAGGATCTGATAGAGGCTATCCTTTGGATGTGGATATTTAATATGCTCCTGATCCATAGACAAATGTGATGGTGTAGGGTCCCAACCAGTTTGGTTCAAACTTTCCTGGTTTTTCTCTTTCCGTTTGATTTTTCTGATTTTCCATTAATACTAAGTCACCAAATTCAAAAGACCATGGTATGACCTTTTTTTTATAACTTCTCCTGAGACAATTTTGATATGCTTGTAAGTGTTTTAGTGCATTTTATCTCTTTTCATCTATCATCTCTTTTTTATGTGGTCATGATACTCAATACTCATATGCAATGATGTGTTGAAGGGATACTCATAGTGATGGGAGCTCGACTTCTATTGGAAAGATAACTTCAATATCATATACTAGTGAATATGGAGTAGATCCTATGGGAGTACAATAAATAATGTGATATTCCCATAAGGATAGGTTGAGTTGAAGATGCCAATCCCAACCAGCTTTATTGACTATCTTTTTCAAGATTTTTATGATGGTTTTATTCACAACCTTAGCCTAGTCATTACCTTGGGGGAAGTAGCAAGAAGAAAAGCTATGATGGGTGTGGAATTTTGCACAATGTTTTTCCATTTGTTTTTTGTTGAAAGGGGATCCATTCTCGGTGATAATGGTTTGTGGGACTCCATACTAACTTATGATATAGTTCAAAAGGAACTTAGAAATATGTTTGTCAGTAGTATAGATCATTGGAATTGCTTTGACCCACTTTGTGAAATACTAAGTGGTTGTGATGATGTAATTATGACTGTTAGATGATAATGGATGGATATTTCCAATGAGATCGAACCCCATTGCAAGAATGGTTGTAGTGAAGTGAGTGGATGCAACACTTGAGTTGGTGCATGGATGAGGTTTTGGTGAATCCAATAGTTTTCTGCATTTTTGGACAAATAAAAAAGCATCTATTTCCATGGTGGGCCAATAATAACCAAGTCTTAAAAGCTTCTTGGATAATGTCACACCACTAGAGTGGGCAACACAAATACCCTCATGTACTTCTAATATCATCATTTGTACTTCCTCTGAGTTAAGACATCTTAAGAGTGTACCATCCAAACTTTGTCTATAAAGTATATTAGCAATAATAGTGTAACGTGAGGCTTGCCTTATTAAGAACTTATTTTGGTTCTGGGAGAATTTTAGGGGGGTGATTTGGATAGTAAGGTAGACATATATGTCTTGGTACCAAGGGGAAGTGGGACCAATAATTTTTCACACAACCTCATATTTTGAGACTTCAAAAGTAGGGACCATGAGTTGTTCGACCATGAACTCATAATATGTCACCTCTAGTGGCATTTCCAACAAAGATACTATAGTGGCCATGACATCTATTTCCTTTTTCCTAATTTTGGGGATTTTTTCAAATGATATATGTTCAAAATATATCTTGATATCTTTTTCCATGGCTTTATATGGAACTAGTTTTTCATCTTTGGTGTCATAGCTGCCATTTACTTGGTTGATAATCAATTGAGAATCTCCATATACCTGTAACTATTAGATCTTCCATTGGAAAACTATTTTGGGACCTAAGAGTAGTCCTTCATACTTGACTATGTTGTTGGTGCAATCAAACTTCAAACTGTAAGATCTACAAATTGTATCTCCTTGTGGAGTGGTGAAGACTATGTCAAGTCCCAATCCTTTCTGCATGTAAGAGCCATCAAAGTATAGTTTCCACTCTTTCATCTCTTTTAAAGAAAATATTCCTTCATCAAGAAATTCTAGTAGCATTGGATGATTGGAAGCTAAAGGTGCATCTTCCAATCGATAAAAAATTTCTTCACCTTTTATTATTTTTCTATCCTTGTAGTCTATGTCAAATTCACTTAGTATCATGACCTATTTGGCTAGGTTCCCTATCAATGTCGCTTTGCTCAACATATACTTTAATAGGTATATTTTAGCAATCATGATCATCTTCTAGATCAACATGTAGTGTTTAATTTTTTGTGAAGCAAAAACTACAACTAAACATGCCCTTTCAATGGTAGTATGATATTGGATCTAATACTGATAAATGTAGATTTATTTATAAAGATTTTTCCAATATGTTATCAACATAATCTTCCATGGTGATATGCATCATATCATGAAAAATGGTTGTCATTACTCTCTAATATGTAGCACCAACATTTTTTAGCTTGAAGGTCATGACACAACAACAATAAGTGCCCCATGCACAAGTGAAAGTTGTTTTGTCTTGGTCCTCTTGTGCAAACTTCATTTGATTATACCTAGAGAAACCATCCATGAGAGATAAAATCTTATATCCAGAAGTAAGGTCAATGATCATTTCAATGTTTGGTAAGGGAAATTCATCCTTTAGACATGCTGAATTCAAGTCCTAAAAGTTAGTACATATTCTTATAGATCTCCACTCTCTTAGGATGTTGGTACCAGATTGGAGATCCAGTTAGTATAGTCTATAGGTTTTATAAAGCCTACATCAAGTAACTTCTTTAATTATGCTTTGACAAACAATGCAATCTTGGGATGTGATGAGATAATTTATTGTCTCTATTTTGTTATGATCTTTATACTTTGTTGACACTCTTTATGCTTTGATAAGACATTTCTAAAACATTTATGAACCTATACCTAGGAGAACTTGTGATAAGTACAATTAGAGCCACAAAGACTATGGGTAGTTAGAATGACATGTTTTGCTAACCATTATATATATAATGCATTACTTCATATATTTATTTTAATCTTTGTTCTAATATTTGGGTAGGAGTTGAAATGTTGACTTGTATATATATACCAAATGCTACTAACATGTCAGGTAAAGAAGGAGTAGTTTGAGAGTGGTGCAACCGCATTAAAGGAGCATTAAGAATTCATCCATTATGGAACAAGCCAACACAATTCCTAGGATCATGCCGCTACTGAGAAGGAGCTTGCATTCCAGAGAATATAGGAGATAGTTCTACTACATTTCCTCAATGTTGTTATTCTGTTATTTGCACTTGATTGTAAAATGTCGTGGTTGTTATACTTCCTCTTTCTATGGTGAGATTCAATTAAACTTTATTTCCATGCTTTCAATAAGAATCAATACTCTATATAAAGGGATTTTATTGGTTTAGTTATTAATGATAAAATATATTAAAATGTTGCATTCAGTGCAACAGAGTTACTCTTTTATGTTCTTCATGTACTGTTCAGTCATTATGTAACCAATGATGAAAATTCAATGAAAGAGTGATTTTGAAGTATCTTCCATGTTAGTAGTTAGAAGAAGCCAACCAAGGGGGCCCACTTGGGAGGTGGAGTAGATTAGGATAGAGTAGATTTTCATCCTGCATTTTCTGTGCTTTCAAGTAGAAATTACTATTTTACTCCTGCAACATTACTACTGTGAATGTTCCTGCAGCAATTGCAGAGATAGGAATAGTTGACACTTTGAGTTGTTAAAAAAGTTTACGATAAGTTTACAAGCTTTCTGCAGTAATTTTATTAAGTAGTTAAGTGTGTCTACTTTCCTACAGCAATAGCATAAGTTTCTTTCATGCACTTTATCTTCTTGCATCATAGGTAACTACATATGACTCCTTGAGGAACTTAGTGCACAAACTGTGCTATCCCATTTCAAGTCTACGTCCCTAGGTTTGAAAATCTAAATGCATTTCATGGTGGAAAAGTAATTCTTAGTATTCATATCTTATTTATAAGAGAGAAAATGGCATGATTATCACTACCTATTATGAGACTATTCATTTTTGGCGCCGTTGCTGGGGATGGTGTCAAACTAGGAACCTTAATGAGTCATTTTTTTTCAAATTAGTTTTCTATTTTTAGTCAATAGAGAGTAGTTGTGAGCTTTCTCCACAATTTCATCAACCTACTTGCATGCATCAAAGAAGGTGAGATGTTCATGGCATATTTTTAACAAAAAAAACTGTTAAATTGAAAGAAGAGTTTGAAGAACTTGAGTTACCATTTCTTGACGCAAGTCTTGAGTTTGTTGCTTCATCTTCAATAGAAGGAGATTCTCTTGATCCATTTGACCTTCATCCTTTTGTAGAAATATTAGCTAGTTTCCTCACTAATTCCAATTTAGGACCACCTGTTGACCAGAACCTTTTGGTTAATAATACTTCCACGCTACCGTTTCATTATCCAACACCTCCAGTAATGGAAGCTCCTCCCTTTCCATTTCCTATTCCAAGTCTTATCAACAATCCTAATCTCAAGAACATACCTGCTTTAGCCTTACCAAAATTCTATGACCTTATTACAAAGGACCCTGACACCTTTTTGTTCGAATTTGAGATTTTGTGTCAAATTTTTGACTATAACACTGATAGTCATAAACTTAAGTTGTTCCCAACAACACTGAAGGAGTCAGCTCTCAGATGGTTCATGGGCTTAGGAGCAAATGCAGTGACTAATTGGGATGCAATGAGATATTTGTTTCTAAGGAAATATAAGGAATATTGCAAAGGTGGTGATTCAAAAGGAGATGACATCTTTCCTATGTCACAAAAAGAAGATGAGACACTGGAGGACTACATATCATGTTTCTTATACAACTTGCGAAAGAACCCTCAACATGTACTACAGGAGGATTCATAGAAGCTAATTTTTCTAAGAGGAGTGAATGATAATTACCTAGAAGCATTAGACCTCATGGCTGGAGGGGATATATCTCAGTATTCTTGGGATGATCTAAAAAAGATTTGTTTGAACTACTCTAGAGTAGTAGTAAAGAAGGGAAGAGGATTCCCTCCAACACTGGCAAAAGGAAGTGGCTCTGGAATTTCCAAGTTAGAAATCTCAAACCTGCTATTAGACTTCAAGAAAGACATCATTAATGATGTTGCTACACACCTCGACAGGATGAATTCCAAGAAGAAGCATGCAAAAGTGGAGGCACATCTAGCTTAATACTATCCCCATTGCCGCAAACAAAAGAAGGATTGTCATTGGAAGCTGGTGGTGAACCTAGAGAATGAACATCTTCCAACTGAGTACTTAAAGATAGAAGGAGAGGATGAACAAGTGTTCTTTGTTGCACAACGTCATCCATGGGATATAAGACAAGGTATGCCTCAAGACCCACTACAAATTTCAAATCCTTATAATAGTCAGTGGTAAAATAAGAACGTTCAAAGACCTCCTCAGTATACTCAACCAACTTGGAATAATGCTTGGTCCAATAATCAACAAAACCAATGGTTTCCACAACAACAACCCCAGTAGCCACAACCTCCAAACCAATGGAAACAACCACAAGGAAATTGGTAGCCTACTAATTAGTGGAGAGGACCTCAACCATGGCTTAACCCAAATCTTGGATATACATCCTTGCCACCTCCAATTAATACACTTGCAATAATGCCACCACCTACAAATCTAGGTCCTTAAAAGTAGACACAGTTGCCTACTCAACTAAAACCAAATCCCAATAGTCAACAACAATAGAAAATGTATGCTACTGATGCTCAACAATACCCTACTTATGCTCTAAACATAGCTGATATACACCTAAGATTGAGTACTACTTTGCTTACATCTAAACCACCTCTTATTACTGAAGTGCCAAACCTTCCTACAACATCAATACCACTCCCAGAGAATGCTTTTCCAAGTATAGTTGCCCCAGCTAATGTTTCCAATTCCACCAATGATCAGATACTAGTAAAACCTCCTTTTCCTCAGAGGCTCAACCTAGACAAACCTATACCAAAAGAAGATCAGCCCTTTGATATCCTTGACCAACTAAAGAACATGCATGTCCAAATTCCCCTATTTCAAGCCATCACGGATATACCTATCTATGGAAAATAAATCAAAGAAGCTTGTCTCAAAATGCCTGTATGAAAGAAAAAGGATCCTACAATAGTTCATGTGATAGGACAACTAGCTGATATCATGTTGGGAAAACTGGTAATTCCAAAATATTCTGATCTAGGGAGTCCAATTGTTAATATCATCATTAATGGCCAGTCTGTAAAAAATGCATTAATAGACTTAGGTGCTGCCATTAATGTAATGACTAAGGATATCATGAATAAACTAAGCATAGAAGGGTTGTGAGCTACTCCAACAATCTTACAATTAGCAGACAGCTCTACTGTCACCCCTGATGGGATGATAGAAGACATAATAGTAGCCCTAGATTCATGGGAATACCCTACCGATTTCATGATTCTATCACCAAAGGTCAATATTGCTGGTTACCCTATTATTCTAGGTCATCCATGGTTAGCAACAATTGATGCAAACATTAGTTGTAGATCGGGGAACATGACAATATCAGATGGACAAACAACCAAGAAACTAGCATTGTATCCTCTAGATCAACCTCAGCCAGATTTAAGCACCCCTATATGGCCAAATTTAGGAGATGGGGAGGAAGAAGTAAACTCTGTGGTATGGCTCATGATGTTACATAGGCAATCCTTTCTAAAGTTGTAGGAGGAAGATGAAGTAATCAGGAGCATTCTTAATAATGACTGTGTTGTGATTAAAGATATATCTAAGAGTTCTGTGTTGGAGTTAACTACATATGAAGACCATCTTAAGCACTGTATTTTGCCTTCAGAACCCAATATTATCCACCAGCTACCACCTTGTGAAGTAAATACAAGTCTATCTCTAAAGTATCCATACTTGACCTTACAACTACTGTTGAACTTTCCAAGGGTCACAATCTCCATGTAAATAATAAGCTGCCTTCACAATAGATGGAGAAATTAATTGAGCTTCTACAAACACATGAAAAAGCCTTTGCATGGGACTATGCATATATGAAGGGACTAAGCCCCACACTCTATACACACAGGATCTATATCAATGAAGGAAGTCTACCACTCCATCAACCTCAAAGGAGGATTAACCCAACATTAAGAGAGATAGTCAAAATAGAATTACAAAAGTTACTAGATGTTGGCTTTATATATTCTATATCTGATAGTAAATGGGTGTCACCTTTGGTAATAGTGCCCAAAAAAGGGGGTAAATGGAGAATCTCTGTGGATTACAGAGATTTAAACAAAGCTACCAAGAAATATCATTTCCCATCACCATTCATTGATCAAGTACTTGATACTTTAGCCAGTAAAAGGTATTTTTCCTTTCTTGATGGATATAGTGGATATAATCAGATTAGTATTGCTCCAGACAACTAGGAAAAGACTACATTCACATGTCCTTGGGTGAGATATGCTTATTATGTCCTACCATTTGGGTTGTGTAATGCTCCAACAACATTTCAAAGAGCTATAATTAGTATTTTTGCTGACATTTCACATGATAGCATGGAGATATACATGGATGATTTTATAACATTTGGAGTGACATTTGAAGAGGATTTGCAGAATCTTGAAAAAGTGTTGATTAGATGCAAAGAACACAATCTCTCCCTCAATAGTGAGAAATGTTTTATGATGATGCAAAAAGGAGTTGTGCTTGGCCATTTCATTTCAGCAGTAGGAATCCAAGTAGATCCAGCCAAGATTGATGTAATTCTCACGTTACCCACACCTACCAAAGAAAAAGATGTAAGATCTTTCTTAGGACATGCTGGCTACTATAGGTGCTTTATTCAAAATTTCAATCAAATAACTAGTCCTCTATATACAATACTTACCAAAGAGGCTGAGTTTATATGGACACAAGCCTATGATGAGTCCTTCCTATAGCTCAAGTCACTCCTAACAATTGCACCAGTCCTAAAAGGACCTGATTGGTCAATTCCATTTCACATCCATAGATGCATCAGATTATGCCCTAGGTGTTGTGCTAGGACAAAATCCTAGTAACCTTGAGAATACAATTTACTATATCAGTAAAAGCCTCCATGGACCATAATTAAACTATATAGTTATTGAAAAGGAACCGGTGGCTGTAGTTTATGCATTGAACAAATTCTACCATTATATTATAGGCTATCCCATCTTTGTTCACATTGATCACTCAACAATAAAATATCTAATGAAAAAACTTGCTATTATAGGAAGGTTATCAAGATGACTTCTTCTATTGCAGGAATTTGAGATAACAATTATTGACAAGCCAAGGAAGGCAAACGTAGTGGCTAATTATTTGTCTAGACTTCAACATGCTGATGAAGAGACAACTCTAGTTGAAGATGCATTCCCTGATGAACACCTGTTCCATATTGTAATCAAGAATCCATGGTATGCTGACATAGCCAATTATCTTGCAGCCAACATAATGCCCCCACATTTCTCTCCGAAAGACAAAAGAAAGCTTGTAGAGAAAAGTTTTCAGTACTCATGGATTGATAACACGTTATTCTATACTAGACCAGACCAAATTATGAGATGGTGTGTGAGAGAGGATGAAACGTATGACATACTCCATGCTTGTCATGATGAGCCACGTGGAGGCCACTTTGTAGCAAAGAGAACATCCCTGAAGATCCTAACAATAGGTTACTACTGGCCAACACTACACAAGGATGCAATCAACTATACAAGGAAATGTGATAAATGTCAGAGGATGGTTCGACCAACCAAATCAGATGAAATGCCCCTCAACCCACAAGTGGTGGTCACACCATTTCACAAATGGGGCATGGACTTTATAGGTCCCATAGATCCTCCTTCAAATGGGAAATCTTATATCTTGGTATGCACGGTTTATTTGACTAAATGGGTGGAAGTCAAAGCCATGCAACATGCAAGAGATAAAAAAGTAGCAAAATTCTTGTATGAGGATATTTTCAGATGATATGGAGTGCCCAGAGAACTTGTAACAGACCAAGGAGCATAGTTTACTTCAAATCTGATCAATGAACTAATGAAGGAATACAACATCAGGCATAGGAAGTCCAAGCCTTACCATCCACAAGAAAATAGATAGGCAGAGGTCACAAACAGAGAAATTGAGGCCATATTAACAAAAATAATTCAATTGCATCGCAGGGATTGGAGTAACCAACTAAATGAAGTAGTATGGGCCTATCGCACAACCTGGAAAACAACCACCAGATTCACACCATTTGAATTGGTATATGGGAAAGAAGAAATGTTACCAATATAATTTGAACACAAGACATTGCAAACAACTCTGGAATTAAATATCAATCTTCCTACAGCATAATGAAAATGCATTCTCCACCTCAACTCCTTAGATAAAATGCACAAATCTACATTGGAATGCACAGAGCTAAGCCAACACCAATGGAAGAGGTGGCATGACTCACATATCAAGAATAAGCAATTTCAAGTGGGTGATTGGGAATTATTGTATGATTCCAGATTCAAGGAGATTCCAGGAAAGTTACAGACTAGATGGTTGGGACTATATGAAATTGAAAGCGTCTTTGACAATAGAACAGTCCAGTTGACCACACTAGATCTAGTATAATTCAAACTCCTTGTCAATGGACACTAGTTGTGTCTCTATTAGAAACCACAAACCAAAGCAAACTTCCTACAATAGTTCAACACAAACACTTCAGTAGCACCATAGGTAACACTTCCTGCAGCGGAAGGAGAAAACTTTCTTCCTACAGCTACACCATAACATGCCTTCAAAAACCATCCATTATAAAACTTCATTTCATATGAGGTACATTTCTTCATTCACTTTTCTTTCTTCTTCTCTCCAACTCATCTCATTTCTCTTTCTTCCATCCATTCAAAACCCACGTCACCCATAATTTCTCTTTTCAATGCTTTCAATGAAGACACATCAGCAATCACATGCAACTGCCAGACTCATTACGCGCTCACCACCTTTTCTTCACATGTACAGTAAACACATGTCAGGTACAACTTTCTCAATCCTTACTCACTTTTAGCACAAATATTTCATTAATTATATCTAGTACTACACTAAATATATAATATAAGTGTTACGCCAGTTTCCCATTCTCATGCTAAATATGACAAGTGAGGACACTTGTAAATATTTCATAGGGGGAAGGGGAAGTGTAATAAATTCCAAGTGTCATTACTAGGCCATCCTAGTCACATCCTTGTCACTTCAATGTTGTACTTAGGCCTTGATCCATTAATTTCCTTTATTCCCATATATTTTTCATACTAAAAATTTCAATTTCCTGAAGTTGACATGACCTAAAAGGACTATAATTTAGTTGCGTGGCAACTCACACTTAAGACTGTGATGCCCTTTGATTAAAAATTCATTATTATTGTTCATGTTAACATAGCAAAGAAATTAAACAGAGAGGAGTCAGCATTTTCAAGAATTGTATTTGAATTCCAAGAAGGAAATAAGGTATTTGCAAAGCACAAGAGATTGAAAAGGTTAACAGTGAAATTGGTGAGCAGAAAATTGAAGGCCAGGTATCAAAAAAAATGGGAGGAAAAATGCAAAGGCATGAGCCAGTGCACCATGGAATTTTACTGACAGATGTTGAATCAATTCAGAGATTTAACGTATGTGGCTGGTTAGGGTATTTTCTTCAATTATCTAAGTTTAATGAGCAAGTAGCAGCTGAATTTATGAGTACTTTTGAGGAGGGGAAAGTAACTATCTGGGGATTAACAGTTGTTGCCACTGAGGAAATAATTGTAGAGGTCACCAAATTGCTAGCCACTAGAGAGCACTATCCTAATGAGCATGACACCAGGTCATCTCGAGCTCAATTCTCCTGGCCAGCTGATCCTCCTCTCGAAATTACCAAGTAGAGATGGAAGAGACTGTCTCTTCCTCCACCCTTTCCAGAATTGGTGATGCACATTATCAAGTATTTAACTTGTGAAGGGAGATTCGCAAACTTACATGCCCATCATTTCAAATTGCTCAATTGCATAAGGCATAATCTTCAAGTTAATATCCCTAATTTTTTGTACAATATGTTGAGCATTAGTGCTAAGGAGACATAGAAGGGTAATGAAAATTCTATAAGCCACCATGCCCTAATAAAATTGTTAGTAGAAAGGTCCCTTAGGGATGTTTCACCCTTAGCATGGGAAAAATTTGTTCAGTTTAAAACTTTGCAACCCTAGGTCAATCCTGTTGCGCAACCTTTAGGAAATGAAGTAGAGTCTTCAGAGCCTGCTGTCGAAATAGCTGAAAAAGAAAAAGAACCAGAAGCAGTCTAAGAAAAGTCTTCAAAGCCCACTCTAGAAACCAATATTCCTACTTCTTCCATAAAGAAAGGTAAACAGAAAGTTGAAAAAGAAACCCTTGACCTAGAAGGTGAAATTCAAAACCCTGCAGTTCAAAAGAATAAAAGAAAAATGTCAAGTCCTGTAGCATCTCTTCCTGCATCGCTTTCTCCTACAACACAAAGGCCAAAAAGACCCTACCAAAAGAAAACTATAGAGGTTGAGGAAACAACAGTGTGAAGAAGTCCTCTCATGCGAGGGCAGGTATCTCCACCATCCACTGGAAATCCAAATGTGTCAAAACCTACTCCAAAACCTTCTGTTAAGTACATTCCTGATGATTCCCCCAAAAAGATAGAAGTGTCTTCATCTCCTAAACATATGGAAGAGTCCCAAAATTTGCAAGAACTTGGTGATAACATACCACAAGATAATTTGGGTATGTCCGAGTAAAGTCCTACTATGGCACAAGAGAGCATTCCTAAGGATGTTCAAATAAATCCTCCATAGTACCCTATTTATTCCAACATGTCCATTGTGCCCTACAAATCCATCTAGTTCATTGAGTATTTTCAGCAAGCTTCCAAAGAAAAGAAATTGAAAGACCAGTAGCAAGAATTTCCTTCACCAACCATACAATCTGTTCTCTTTAATTTATATAATCAATTTGTTTTCTAAAAGACCTGGTGGAAACAAGAAAGAAACAAAATGCAGAAAGAGATAAATGATAAGGAAGAGGAAATTGAAGCTCTTAAGGAGTAGCTAAAGAAACAAAAATAGCAAATGGACCAAGCTCTTAAGTTAGCAGATCAGGTTATAGCCTGTAGACCACCACCCAAGATATATGCCATTTGTCTGAAAGAACAATTCCTCTTGTTTCAGCTTATGATGACTATAAAGGGTATAGATTGTGAATTCAAGTCAGCCAAAGAATTTTATGGGATATACCAAACTCTCCCTCCATGGAAACAAAACTTACTATGTGAGCTTTATTTACACAACTTCATCATTCCACATGAGATAGAATGGAATCCTTTTCTCTATATAGGAGATATTCATTTGAGGGCTCTGATGTCATGGATGCACAATGAGGGGAACTATGATAGGAAGTTGAACAATTATAGAGACATAGAGAAATCAGAACCCTTATCCTTGAGGGCAGAATCACAGAAGCCTGATGCCCTCTTGCGAGATTGGCTCAATCTAACTTATGGAAAATAGAAACTTGAGATTGGGGCAAGAGTATTTGCATTGAGAGATAAGGTCTACAGAGAGTATCAGGGATTTCCCAAATTTTTAGATCAAAGAGCTCTTGCAGGGGTAAGAAGTCGGTGGAAAAAATTACTAGAGGCCTTTAGGAAAATAGAGCCACACAAACCAATCAACTTTGAAGCAGCTATGAATAGAGTGACTAAATATATGCAGTTGGGGTGTCAGATCAGAAGATAATTGTGGATGCCTTTGTCCTTCCAACCACCTACACTCCTATGGGTGTTATATGACATCAAAGCCACCAGAGTGGATCAATTGCAGGAAGACTACCAGGGAGATCACTTGGAAAGAACAAGAGGATTTTACTACACTTTCAAGAGTGGAAAGAAGGGAAAGACAACTGTAGGTGATTTCAGGTCCATAGCCAAGAAATACAATGCTTGAGGACAAGCATTCTATTTAGTAGGGGGTAGATGATGAGACAATTTATTGTCTCTATTTTGTTATGATCTTTATACTTTGTTGACACTCTTTATGCTCTGATAAGACATTTTTAAAACATTTATGAACCTATACCTATGAGAACTTGTGATAAGTACAATTAGAGCCATAAAGACTATGGGTAGTTAGAATGACATGTTTTGCTGACCATTATATATATAATGCAATACTTCATATAGTTATTTTAATCTTTGTTCTAATATTTGGGTAGGAGTTGAAATGTTGACTTGTATATATATACCGAATACTACTAACATGTTAGGTAAAGGAGCAGTTCAAGAGTGGTGCAACCGCATTAAAGAAGGAGCATTAAGAATCTATCCATGATGAAATGAGCCAGCATGATTCCTAGGATCATGTCACTACTGAGAAGGAGCTTGCATTCCAGAGAATATAGGAGATAGTTCTGCTATATTTCTTTAGTGTTATTATTCTATTATTTGCACTTGATTATAAAATGTTGTGGTTGTTATACTTCCTCTTTCTATGGTGAGATTTAGTTAAAATTTATTTCCATGCTTTCAATAAGCATCAATCCTCTATATAAAGGGATTTGATTGGTTTAGTTAGTAATGATAAAATATATTCAAATGTTGTGTTCAGCGTAACATAGTTACTCTTTTCTGTTCTTCATGTACTATTCAATCATTATGTAACTAGTTCTGAAAATTCAATGAAAGAGTGATTTTGAAGTATCTTCTTTGTTGGTAGTTAGTAGAAGCCAACCAAGGGGGCCCACTTGGGAGGTGGAGTAGATTAGGATAGAGTAGATTTTCTTCCTGCATTTTTTGTGCTTTCAAGTAGAAATTATTGTTTTACTCCTGCAGCATTACTACTGTGAATGTTCTTGCAACAATTGTAGAGATAGGCATAGTTGACGCTTTGAGTTGTTAAACAAGTTTAGGATAAGTTTACAAGCTTTCTGTAGTAATTTTATTAAGTAGTTAAGTGTGTTTAATTTCTTGCAGCAATAGCATAAGTTTCTTTCATGCACTTTATCTTCCTGCAACATAGGTAGTATGACTCCTTGAGGAACTTAGTGCACAAACCATGCTGTCCCATTTCAAGTCTACGTCCTTGGGTTTGACAATCTAAATGCATTTCATGATGGTAAAAGTAATCCTTAGTATAAATATCTTATTTATAAGAGAGACAATGGCATGATTATCACTACCTATAGTGAGACTATTCAGGATGGATCTTGCAGAGTTTCTACTTATATGGTTTTGCCCCCTACTTTAGTAGCAAATGGTGAAGTACTAACTTTGGATCTAACTTAGGCATGTTAGAGTATGACTAGGAAAAGTCGATTTGTCTTTCTTTGAAGAACTAAATGAATTCTTCTCTTTCCTTTAGTGTTAATGACTCTTCCAAGTGGATAAATCTTTGTGTTTCTATAGTGGTAATGTTGATTGTTTGAGTTTTCTTTACCAGTAATGGTGATTTCTCTTCAGTAATGGGGAGTATATCAATCTCTACATCCTCGAGCACCTTTTCACCCTCATATATGTCTTTTCTTTTTATGATTTTGAAGCTAGAGGGTGCATTTTAGTTTTCACCCAAAAGCCTTACATTTTCTTTTTCAATTTTTTGACTAGAGGATTGATATAACCCCCCAAAGTATGTTGTTCTATCTAATTTAATACTAAAACTTGCCTTGTGATCTCACATCTGTATACTTTGTCTTAGTCTGAAGAATTCAAAAATAGCTTCATCATTCTTGAAAATGTCTACAATTGGTGGATTTTTTTGTTCCCAAACGATAAGGTCAGGGTAAACCAAGGCTATTCTATCATTTATTTGGAAGGAGGAAATGGGGAGTTTTGTAAGGGTGTTGATGTATGTATCATGTATTGACCCATAGGATTCTGAGGAAGAGGAGGATCAATGATCTAATTGATCCTAGAATTTTTCAATCCATTCTTATTCCTAGGCCAAAGCACCCATTATACCCTTGCCTCTAAACAATGTTGCACCCTGTCCATATTTATGCACTGGAATTTTGATCTCAGGGTGCTCTTCATCTATATAAAACCAAGAAGATAATTTATCCTCAATTATTTCTTCATGTATGTCACACCATCTTACAAAAATTGTTAGTGGATAGATAATTTTTAGTTGTTGCTTCCTCTCTAGAGGTTGCTTCAGTTTTCCATATGACCTGGGTGAGATAGGTAACTTGCCTACACAAAAGAAATCTGCATAGGTATATTCTCTACATCTCTTTTCTTGTACCTAAATTTTTAGTTCTAATGTGGGTTATGCTATTGATTTTTCAAGACTCATTGGATCTATATTTTGAGAATAGGAAACAATTGACGTTTCTTGATTGTTGGGTACCTAATTAGAAATATATCCTCTAAGATTTGTGCAAAATAGGAAGCTATATCTATAACCATGCATGGTGATGTCAATGCCATCATGTGGAAACTTAAGGAATTGATGATAATTAGATGGTACATCTTATATGGAGTGAATCTATGGTCTCCCTGGGATCATTTATAACCTAACTCTAGATCTAGTACTTGGAAAGCAATGTCTTGTGCAAGTGGACCCAACCTAATTGGGAGAATTATGACACCCTTGGAGAGAAATTCTTCATCATTATAGGCTCTTATTATGATCTTTTTGTTGATATCAACACAACTCTTAGAGTATCCCAATGGTTGTACCAATTATAGTGTATAGATATTTAGACCTGCTCCTCCATCTATCAAGGCTAGCCTGATTTTGTGGAGATGGACAAAGAATTCTACATGAAAAGGATCATTATGGGATTGTTTATGTTTTGGAAGATAATTTTAAATGAAGGCAACATGATTTTGTGTGAACAAATGTATTACCATGGATTGAAACTCATCAACTTCTAGGTATTTTGGGATGGACGACTACTGTAGGGTTGTATCAAAGACTGCTTTGTGGTTAGGAAAAAATCATAGTAGTTCATATATGGAGATTTGTACTGGGGTATTCTTGAGATGACCTAGAAAATTATACTAACCTGATGGTGGATTGGATGACTTACTCAATATAGCAATTTTTAACGTGATTCCTTATACTGTTATTTTGGAACGACGGGTGGTAACAAGACAAATGGTATTTAGACCTCATATGGTGATGGTGTTTGTGGTCAAATTTTGGTCTACTTTTGTGTAGGTGAGGTTTGCTGATTATTCATTCCTAAGGTAGAGGTCTTTCCTTTTCCATGATCCATCAATAGTTTTAAGAATATTTTATGGTCTTGATTGGTTTTAAGAATGATGTCTTGTCAAGGTTCTTGTTTCACTAATATTTGCAAGGTTTGTGTACCAATATGCATTCTAATATTGTTTGGTTCTCTTATGTTAAAGCCCTCAATGCCATTAATAAAGATGTGCCTTGTAAAAATTGTTATTTAAAATTGTGTAAGGACAATGAAGAATTTTATAAACAACACTAAGTCTTTATTGAGATTTTTTTTTTACCTTGAAACATGATTCATAAGTGAAAGATATTGAAAATTGCTTTCTAATAGTTTACAACCAACAATATAAATTTACCTGTGATAGTTTTTCCAAAGAATTATAAGTTTATGTTAATAGCAAGAGCTATAGGATGACATATTTAATATGGCATTGGGGCCACAACAAGCTTCATCATATCAGATGATTAATAATTGAGGTTAAAGTTTAGATAAGGTCGTGAAAGATGTTTAAATATTTGTCTCAAAATGGCATGACTTGTTATTTTTGTTTGAGATACATTGGTTGCTTAAATAAGCATTTTAAATCCTTAGTTGTCAAAATACAAAAAAAAGTAAAATAGATATATGTTATAATATAAGAAGGTAAATCACTATTATAAAATAGAGAAAAAGGATAGGTTAGCATGTGTGATAGAAAACTATATTCAATTCTCCATGTGGTCAAGATGAAAAAGGTATACAAATAAATCTTCAAGTAGAGAGAACTTTGGGAATTATGTAATAAGAAACCATGGAGTGAAATTGATCCATGTGACAATAGAAAGACCACAAGGGAATTCAAAACAAAGGGGAAACTTAGGAATAAGGCATACCCCAAACTAGATGACAAACATGATCAAAAGAAATAAACATGTTTTAGGTGATGAATCTAGAGAGAGAGAGAGAGAGAGAGAGAGAGAGAGAGAGAGAGAGAGAGAGAGAGAGAGAGATGATATTGGTTAATTAAAAATAGATAAGAAATCACTAAGTTTGAGGATGCAAGCCCCCCAAAAAAGGATCTCAACTCAAACATCCATGCACAAAGTCATGAAAAGAAAAGAAAAGAAAAGACACAAGACACAAAGAGGGGTTAGTACTAAAAATAAAACTCCAAATCAACTAGTAGAAGAGACCTTGATAAAAAATATCCCCACCATTAATATCATGTTTGGAAAGCTATTGAAAGAGCATTGGTGACCACATAAAGAGGGAAAGAGAATCACCAAAGATGGGGAAAAACTCCATGATCTAACCCATTAGCATAGCTATGAGAGCATGGAAAGAAGAGACCACGACTCCAATGGGATAACAAGTCATGTTATGATAGGTCATCCTTGGAAAAAGAAGAGGAGGAGAAGAGTATAAAGGCTAGCAAGTTGTGTTATGCTAGTTCCACTAATCTTGAAGAAATAAGGAGAATTGATGGCCTAGTAAGCTGCATTATGCTAGTTAATTCTACCTTGAAAATTTTTCACACGGAGGTGGCTATGAAATTTTATGCTCTGGGGTGGCTTAATTTTTTTTTGCACAAGGGCATATTAGGGGATTAGTCTTATGGAAAGCATTGTCTTCATGTGGATCCACAAAAAAATATTAGGCTAAGGAAAGCACTATCTCCAAATGGATCCAAAAATTAGGATTAGTCCTAAGGAAAGAACTATCTCCTTAGGGATCCAAAAAAGGTGATCAAACCTAAGGAACACATGGCTTCTCTCTAGTAGATCTTTGGTAAATCTACTTGTATCAACATAGTCCTTGCAACATCAACAATTGTTTCATTCTTCCTCTTTGTAAAACCATTTTGTTGTGGAGTTATTGAGAAGACATATGACTTTTTATACCATTTTCTTCACAATACATCATGAACTCATCCAATGTGAACTCACACCCTCTATCTGCTCTTAAGCTCTTTTGACTTTTTCTTGATTCCTTCTCCAATAGTGCTCTAAAATCCTTGAACTTACTAAATGCATATGATTTCTCCTTAAGAAATGTAACCCACATCATTCTTGAATAATCATTAGTAAATAGGATAAAATATCTATCACCATTGTAACTCCTTTGTCTCATAGGATGACACAAATCAGTATGCACTAAATCAAGTATATTCTATGATGAATAAGATTTGATTTTGAAATATGTACTACTTAACTTACCAAGATGACACTCTTTACATGTCAAATTATTTGGTTTCACAAGTTGTGGCATTCCTCTTACTACATTAGTCTATCTTACCTTCACCATGCTATCAAAATCTACATGGTAGAACCTTCCATGCCATAACCAATTATATTCAATCTTAGGAACCAAACAACTATTAACTATATTGTTCAATTGAAATAAGTTACCTCTAGTTTTCCTTATAGTAGCAATATCGTCACCACAACCTTCAATGATCCTACATATTCTTCCTTTAAACTCAAATCAGTATCCTTTTTCATTAAGCTGACCCACACCCAACAAGTTATGTGTTAGACCTTCAACATAATAGACATCATCTGTATTATTTTTTCCATTAAAGGAAATAGTACTTTTACCTTTCGCTAAGCAGGGTGAATTGTTTCCAAACCTCACAACAACACCATCAAATTTATTGAGTTTAATAAACTTACTTTTATCACCAGTCATGTGATACAAGTACCCACCATCTACGATCTAGTCATCATTATGTCTGATATGTCAAACAAGTTCTTTTTCAGCTTCTTTGTATCATGCGGGATGATCTTCCTTTATAGAAGCAAAAAAAATTCCTCTTCATCATTGTCATCAGATTCCTCATTGCTTAAACCTTCATCCACAACCATATAACATTGTTTCTTTGGCTTTCCTTTGTACTTATTCTATTTTTCCTTATCCTTGTGTTGTTCTCCATTAGGGCATATAACAACAATGTGACCAATCTTGTTACAAGAGAAACATTTTAAAGGTAATGTTCCTTTGCACTTACTGGTTCTTCTAGGTAACCTCCTTTCTATCAATGCTTCAAGTTCTCCTTGTCTTTTCTCTTCCTCTAAAATAACATCTAAATCCCCGGTGAAACTAGACAAGCTATCATATTCAATCATCACCTCTTTACCTTTCCTTGTAGGGACACTTACCATAGAAGCCTTGAAAATAGTTTCAACCTTTGGAATACTGTTATCATAATTATTAAGCTCAAAAGTAGTAATCTTACCGATCAGTCCATCAATAATCACTTTATCAAATGTTCTCAACTCATTAATTGTAGACACTCTAATGGCATAACAAAGTAACAAGGTTCTTATCATCTTACTTACCAAAATTTCTTCTTCCATGGTACCACCTGGATCTCTAATTGTAGGAACAACATCTTTGGTTTTGCACCATATTGAGAAATGTTCTCTCCTTCTACCATTTCCATGTCATCATATTTTCCACTGAGACTTTCTTCTCTTTCCTTTTGCAAATACTTGTCACCTCCATAGACTTGTTCAAGTTTCTTCCAAACCTCATAAGTTGTTCTAAATCCTTTTACATCAATATATTTAGTATTGGAAATGGTACTTACTATGGCTTCTTGTGCTTGTGTGTTCTCTTTCTTCTCCTTCAACTGATTTATAGTTACGATTTCTTGAGGAACAATATACTAAGTTTCAACATGCTACCAAATTTTATTTTTTTGGTCAATAATAATATATTTATATTTATTTATAGAAATAAAGATTTACATAAAGGCATTAAACCATACATCTAGTCAAAAAGAAACCACCAACACACCACTAAACCACCCCCCATTACATATGTAGTTATGGTTCAAAACCACTAACCCCCCTATCCCCCAAACTAGCATATATATCGACAGTCCATTTTCCATAATAGCTACTAATCGAAGTAGGGCTTACATAGGTAACACACTTTTTCACAGCCCAATTTCAAAAAAATTCAGCACCATAAAGAACAAATTTAAGGCTTAACAAGCCTTACAATCCTTCCCCTGTGTCGCGGAAGAGAGGAACGCTTCCTTCGTGGATGACCCATCAAAAACCCCAAAACTTGGCACATCCTCGAACGTTCAAACCTATGAATTTCCTCCTTTAAAGTCTCCCATTCCACCACAATCATTTCTTTGTAAGCTTCCTTATCCATGTGTGAAGGCCACCATAGGAAAGAGAAGACCCCTTTCTCCCATCCTTCAACCAAGTTTGCATAACATTCACTGTAATTGAAGCCAAACCCTAGAAAGGCCCATTCAATTAGAGAGTCTAAGCCCATGATCAACTCTTTTGGAAATAGTGACGTAACCACCCATTTAACAGTTGCCTCTTTTTCATTTAGCTCGAGGCCCATGCCAGTATCATTGTCGCTATATCAGCATTTACTTTCCAATGATGTCGTGAATCCTAAAACAAAACCCCCAATGTTTGCTTGATCGCTGTTATCACTCCCAGCATTGGGAATTTGAGCAAACACTTTAGCCACATATTAGCTTTAGGGCCTAAAAGCACCTTCTGTTGTAGGAGAGTCACAAATGTGAAGGTCGGCTCCATTTTCATCAACTATCACTATTCCTGAAAGTTGCAAATAGTGAAACATGGCATCTGTTAAAAAGACTGCCCACACGCATGACATTACTTCCCTCCCATGCAAGGACATCAATAGACCAACTCTCCACCACCAAATTGTAAACTTCACACACCTTGCATTTATGGCTTATAACATAATCATGCCCCCCAAAGTCATCAACAACCACCCTGCTCACATCATCACTTTTTTAAGGTAACTATATAATCTAGTTACCATCAGCTAACTAAATTTTAAAGCGAAGTCCATCCATTAAATAAATCCCCACGATTACAAATTTCAAAATTCATAGCTCCAATTGGGGACAAAGTTACTGCCCATTTTGATAATGTGTCTGCTTTTCCATTACCTTCTCTCCTAATATGACTGATTTTAAAATCTTCAAACTCATCAAGGAGCGATTTTAAAACTGTTACATAATTGCTTAAGTGCCAAGCCGCCACTCTACCTTTTCTAATAGCATCTATGATCACAAGAGAATCACCTTCTAAGTGTAATTTGGTGACCCCAACCTCTTTTGCACATTCTACTGCCATTAACACCGCTTTCACCTTTGCAGAATTATTTATTCCATCAGACAATCTTTTAGCTCCAAAGGCCACCATCAAGCTATTTTCATCTCTTAGGATAATTCCTACCCCAGAAGGGCCCAAGTTCCATTTAGAGGCCCCATCGAAAAAAATTTTAACCCATCCTGACTCTGGGGCCTTCCACACTACAAGCATTTTCTCTTTTTCAATAACATCTTTCCTGGTGCTAATAAAAGCATGTCTTAACTTTATATCTGGCCATCTCTCCCACATCCTACCATCATCTTTTGTGAAAGGAAGACTCCTAGATGATTTTCTTAAAAGTACTGAGTTCATTACCTCCAAGATTGCATGTTCAATTCTCCATAAAATCCTTTCTATAGATTCAGCCAGATCTTGAAAGATCCTTCTATTTCTCTCTTTCCAGATTTCCCATACCATTAAAGAGGGGTAGATAACCCATAAACTAGAAAGGGCTGACTTCATTTTCACCCGAGGCCAACTTTCTAAAAAATCTTTCAAATTTGGCATCCAAGGTCCTTGCCAGTTGAGCTTACTTTGAACCATCACCCAACATTTTTTTGCTATTGGGCATCTTAAAAAAAGATGATCAGCAGTCTCTTCCTAACACTCACACAAAACACACTTAGTTGGACCACAAAATCCTAAACATTTCCTTCTCTCCACAGTGAGAACATGATTCTGGAAAGCCAACCAAGTAAAAGATCTACCTTTTGGGAGGCACGAAGAGCTCCAACATGAATCTACAACAAAAAACTCTTTCTCAACCCCCCTTGATAGTAGTTGATATCCTAACTTTACAGAATACTCCCCTGAGGAAGACCCACACCAAAATATAGAATCCTCCTCATTCACAACACAAACCTCCCTATTACTAAAAATTTCCTTTACCAAATTCAACTACTCCTACGTGAGGCCTAACAGAGTCAGATCCTTCCACTTCCAAGAACCTCCAATGGGAGTCTCATGCCAAACCAAATAATCACCTACTTTGCTCCCCCAATTTTCACAAAGAGACCTCTCCACATCCCTATATCTGATGTCCTTTCTTAAGATAGGATAACCATTCCATGAGTCAGCCCAAAATTGAGCTTTTAAGCCATTACCAATCTTCCATGAAATGTGATTAGTTACAACCTGCCTACAAGAAATAAGAAAATTCTAGATAGCAGAACCAACCAACGGATTTCTTATAGTAAAAATCCTTTCATCATCCCCGCAATCCAAATATTTAGCTTTGAGTACCTTCACCCAAAGCTGATCCAGACATTTGCATAACTACCAACACAACTTTGCCCCAAGAGCAAAGCTCATAACACTCCAGTCCCTCAAACCAGCCCCTCCAGAAGCCTTAGGCCTACAAATTCTCTTCCAAGCCAAAAGAGGCAACTTTTCTATGTTTGAAGAACCACTCCAGAAGAATTTTCTGATTTTTTGTTCAATTACTCCAAATAATTTCTTCAAGATATTTAGGCACATCATAGAGAAGATAGGAACTGCAGAAACCATTGACTTCAACATAAGAATATGTCCAATAGCTGTAACCCATCTCCCCTTCCATCCGTCCAAAACTACGTAAACATTTTGAGATAAGATCTTTCCAAATAACATCCTTATTTCTACCTTGGAACAAGGGAATACCTAAATATTTCCCAGGAAGGGATCCTCTTTTGATATTTAGTATCCTACAAATAGACCTTTGAGTGCTTGGGGGTGAATTAAAGTAAAAGATTTCAGATTTATGCCTATTGATCACCTGTCCAGAAACCTGCCCATAGACATCCAAAGTCTTTTTCATAACCCTAGCTTCTCTTTTAGATGCATCCCCAGCAAGGAAGGTATCATCTAAAAATTGAAGATGAGTGATTTCCTCCACCCCCGCAGCCACCTTAACCCCTTTCCAAGATCCATCTCTACTCTGACAAGAAATCGGATGACCCAAAACCTTAGCTAAAATAATAAAGAGAAAGGGGGAAAGAGGATCCCCTTGCATTAGGCCTTTTGAAAGCTCAAAAAAACCTTGCAGGCTTCCATTGACCAGAATAGAGAATCTTGGAGTACTGATACAACTATACACCCAAGCAATCCAATGCTAATTAAAACCAAATTTATGTAGAATTTTCATCAAGAAATCCCTATCAACTTCATCATAGGCTCTTTTGATGTCCAATTTAACCATCATTTTCTCCAACTTTTTTAGCCTAATAGAATGTATTAATTCATGAGCAATAATAACCCCTTCATAGATGGACCGACCATGGGAGAAGCCACTTTGTTCTAGTGAGATTACTGAACAAAGAACTACCTTCAGCCTATTAGCCAAGACTTTGGAAATAATCTTATAAATAGTGTTACATAGAGCAATAGGCATGAGATCCTCAAAAGAAACCACTTTTTCTTTTTTTGGAATGAGGGAAATAAAGGTATTGTTAAGGTCCTTTAGAATAAACCCTCCTTTACGGGACTCCTCCACCACCTCTAAAACATCCTTAGCAAGTAGATCCCAAAAGCCCTGATAAAAAAGAGTCAGGAAGCCATCTAGACCAGGTGCCTTAGCCCTCCCAAGGCCCCATACTAAACTCTTAACCTCTTCCATGGCAACCACCTCTGTCAACATCTTATTCTGATCCCTTGAGACCACCTTGGGGATGTAGTTAAGGATCTCATCTGCTATTGAGGAAGGATAAGGGTTCCGTTGCCCTTGCTCAGTGAAAAACTTAATCACTGCATCATTAAACCCTGCTGGTTCCTCCACCAATATACCATCCCTACCAATGATAGAGAATATTTTGTTGCATGCTCTGCACACCTTAATTGAATTATGGAAGAATTTTGTATTGTGATCACCCTCCGCCAACCATGTTTCCCTAGACTTTTGTCTCCAAAAAGTCTCTTCCTTGGCTAAGACCTCTGCATACTCCTTGCTTAGAATTTTTTCAACCTCAAAGTCCTCAGCCCTCATACCTTCCACAATAATCTTATCATTCAAAGTCTTTAAAGCTTCTTCCAACCTTATCTTTTGTAAGAAAATATTTTGAAAGTGAACCCTATTCCAAATTTTTAGTTGTTCTTTTAAAAATTGTAGACGTTTAAAAAAGGAGAAAGCACAATTACCTTCAAATGTCGGGGCCTACATCCACCATTGCTTTACCAAATCTTGAAAACCTTTTTCTCTAAGCCACATTGCTTCAAATTTGAAAGGGCACCTATTCGGAGTTGATTCCTCTTGTAACTGCAAAGCAATAGGATAATTATCCAACCCATGGATGGGTAAAATAACTGCCTCAACATTCTAGTTGCTAGTAGTCCAATCACCAGCCAATAGGAAGTGATCCAACTTCTCTGCTATATGAACAAAACCTATTCTATGGTTTGTCTAGGTAAATTCACCTTTCTTGAAAGTAATATCAAACAAACCATTGTCCATCACAAAATTATTGAAGTCTACCTAGCTCGGGAGCAACCAGCCCCACCCTCCCCTTTTTTCAGAAGGACACAAGACAGTATTGAAATCACCCCCTAACATAACCATCTCTTCTACTAGCACACTAAACAAATCTGATAGCTCTCTCCAAACCCTTCTCTTATCTGTATCCCGAGTAGGGCCATAAACATTAATGAGGTTAAAGGAAATTCTGAGTTGTTTTGAATTCACCTTACACCATTGCCAATGGGGATTTTGTTGCATAAAAACCAAATCAACTAAATCCTCCTTCCAAAGAACACTTAAACCTCTCAAAGCTCCCTTCGCAGGAACCCAAGAGCACTTCCATCAACTAAACCGACGACTGAACTCAACCAAACTTTCCTACTTAATCTTTGTTTCTTGAAACATAACCACATATGGCCTTGCTTGATCTAGACCTTGCTTGATCAAGAAAATCTTGTCAGAGGCATTGCAGCCTCTGACATTCCATGAAAGCAACCTCATTGCTTTTGGGAAGAGACATATGCTCTTCCTGATCTCAGTTTGCTTTAACCTGCAGCACTTCCAGCTATTTGAATCAAAGACTTGATTGAATTGCGACCCTTTTGTTTATGTTCCCCCACCTTGACCTTGACCTCTCATGTATAACTCCATCATGTCCGCTCATACTAGGTAGTTATATTTTGTGAACTTACGAGACTCCTTTCTAAACATCTTGTCAATCGGATCTTTACCTCAAATGGTCAAGCTTATCACCAAGAGGACCTATGCTCTGATACTAATTTTTGAATTAATTAGGGCCTAATATTACTGAGAGGGTGGATGAATCAGTAATCCACCAATAAACACAAAATTGATCTGATAAAACTTACCCTTCAAATCCTCATTGCATGCATATAATAAGTAATCTTTACTTGTAGTAAAACATACACCAATAAATAAGCATCCAGACAAATTCAACACATAACACAAGTATTTTTCACATAGAAACCCAAAAGGGAAAAAACATGGTGGAGATGATGCCCATGAGTAATAAAGTACTTTTCTAAAGTAAACCATGTTAAGAGCTTAGCCCTGTTAGGAGCTTACAATAAAGTTTGGTTAAGAACAAACCCTATAAGGAGCCACTTGGATAATGGGTTTACCTCTAGCCCTATTAGAAGCTTTACCCTATTAGGATTAGCCTTGTGAGAGGACTTAAAATACTAGCTAAAGTGCCACCCTATTAAAGGATTTACAAAAAAATCTGTCAGGATCTACCCAATTAAGTGATTTAACCTGCTACAATTGTTAGGGAACAACAAGAAGGTTGATCTAGAAAATAGCACCAATGCCTTGCTTGTATAGATCCAATTAGGCTCACACTTCTTCCTCTCTTGTAGATTCACCTCTCCTCCAAATTACTCCTCTTGATTTACTATCTATCTTTGCCACACACATGATCTTTGTTGCTTATTTTTCCACTCACTCTAAAAATACATTACAAAATTATATTAATACATTTACAATAATCAGGACTTTTAACCATCTAAACAATACATCTAAAACTCAAATTTCTCTACATGGAACTCCACCAAACAAGTTGGAATCATTTTCCATCTTGCACTGACATTAGGATCCAATCGCACTTTGATTTGATGCCAAAAGGTCAAACATATTACACTTCACTAGGTTCATGCACCTCTTCATGAATTACATCTACCAATAAAAATCATACCTAACATTCCATGTAATCTTAAAAACGTCATCACATATTTTGGAATACTCAACCCATCTTCACAAACTGATATGCCTTCACCGATCAAGGATCTAACCGATTGTACTTCACTGTTCTTTCCCTCTTCACTATCTAAACTTCATAATCTTGTAAATCTATCCACCAGTCACCAATATTGATGTGATTTCAACAAAAATATAATAATATCATCAAGATCACACACCTCAAATCACAACCTATTTCCATTCATGTGGGACATATCGATCAAATGTTTCTTCTCTATTCCTTTATTGTTGATCCAATTCCATGTCTTCACCAAACTGATTGTAACTTGCATAAAAATCATCATACATATATGTGATATTAGATATAGCATCATACACACCTCTAGAGCCTATGTTCCAAATCATGCACCATAATTCACAACATAACTCATAATTCATCTTCTATATCATAACTTGGTAAACCAAGAACATAGACATCTATCTAAGAACACCTAAGTTGACATCAACGACAACAACATAACTAACAAAAAACATCATCAAGCCATAAACATACTTACTCATCTCATCTGTATCATTTATTCCAACAATATCCCCCTTTGGCATTGATGGAAACACACCAAGCAATACCAAACATGTTCTTAAATCACAACACTTTGTCTTCGTCTTCACCTAATGGAAACACACTAATAGATAGGAACACCAATAATATCATATCTTTTTTATAATTAGTCTCTATAGTCTCATCACCTTCTCTCCCCCTATTTATCTGCTCTTCATATTTCATCTCCCTTTTTTCTATTTTCCTCCCCTTTTTCTATTTTTCTATTCCCCCCCTTTGACAATATTTTTAAAGGTTCCATAGTGCTCAATACTTCATCTATTTGTTTGCTCCCCCTAAGGAGTATTCCCTTTACATCAATACACTAAAAAATAAAATAGTAATATCCACTGTATTGATGCAATATTTACATCTTAATTCTACTTAGGTGGGGGCATGACCCCCAACTTACCTCTAAGTTACTCAAAAGTATCCTTAGGATGTGGTTTGGTAAAGATATCTACAATTTTCTCTTTAGTTGGAATTTACTCCAACCTTACCACTTTCTCTTGTACATGTTCTCTCAAGAAATGATACTTAATAGAAATGTGTTTGGTATTCAAGTGCATAACCAGGTTCTTGGAAATGTTTATAGCACTAGTATTATCATAATAAATTGTCACCGATTTTGTTACCTTCTCCTTAATCCCTTCTAGGATTTGCTTCATCCAAGCTACCCATGTGAAATTGATAGATGTTACCACTCACTCTACTTTAGTTGTAGATTGAGATATGTAATTTTGTATCTTTCTTGTCCAAGACACAAGCCTTCCACCTAGAAATAATGCACCACCACTTGTGCTCTTTTGGTCATCTACATTACCTACCCAATCAGCATCAGTAAAAACACTTAGAAAAAAATCACCTTCATGAGCATACCATAATCCATAACCTATAGTGCCATTTAGATATCTAAAGATTCTCTTTACTACAACCATGTGTGACTCCTTTGGGTTTGATTGAAATCTTGCAACTATGCCAACTGCTTATGCAATATCTGGTCTTCTATGTACAACATAGTGTAGATTTACAATCATGGACTTGTATAAAGTGCCATCAAAAACCATAGATTCATCATCCTTGGATAGTTTACAACTTGTAATCATGGGGGTACCAACTGATTTAGAATATTCCAAGCCCAAATTCTTCAACACCTCCTTTACATATTTATATTGACTTATGTATATTCCATTGTCCAATTGTGATACATGTAGTCGTGTGAATAATTTTATCTCCCCTATCATTGACATTTGAAATTCATTCTTAATCTCATCACCACCACCAAAAAACATTTCATCAACAAAGACTTCAAAAATTAATATCTTTTTACCTGCAACCTTTAAGTAAGTTCATTACTATCATCAAAAGTCCTATTAAAACCAATCTGAATGAGATAAGAGTGTAATCTTTCATACCATACTCTAGGGGCTTGATTCAAACCATATAGTTCTTTTTGAATTTTGCATACCATATTTGTGTCCTTACCTAATGGAAATCCATTCACTTGCTCAATCTAGACCTCTTCTTCTAGAATTCCATTCAAGAACATTGATTTCACATCCATTTGATAGACTTGAATTTCTTTAATGCAACATAAGCAAATAGTATCTTGACACCTTCCAATCTTTCTATAGGAGAAAATGTCTCACCATAATCCAAACCTTCTTCTTGTGCATAACCCTTACACACAAGCCTTGCTTTCTTTCTGATGGCTTTACCATCCTCATTTAATTTATTTATGAAAACCCATTTTGTACCTATCACATTTTTGTCTTGAGGCCTTTGGAACAACAGTCCAAGTTTCATTTTTCTCAATCTAATCAAGTTATTCATGCATTTCTCTCACCCAAACATCATTTTTAATTTCTTCCTTTTCTATTTTGGGCTCAAATTGTGATATCATACATGTGCTTTTTCTAACCTTCTTGTCAACATGCCTTCATTCTTATCAGAAATTATTTGATTAGAAGAATGATTCCTTTTCACATGCATTGGGATTACTGGTTTAGACCTAGGAACTTCTTGTATCGGTTGCACTACTTCTTCCTCATTATTCTTCTCTATCAGTCCAGGCTCTTCCGATTCATTAAACTCTATTCCCTGATCATCTTTTGTCTCCTTTTTGCTTGTTTCCTCAGATTTATCAAGAAATTCATCAACCTTCACATTAGCAATTTCAATCATTTTTTAATTCCTTTTATTAAAACATATGTAAGATTTTCTCTTAGTTGAATATCCCAAAAATATGCCTTCATCACTTTTGGGATTAAATTTTCTAGAAAAGTCATCTTTTTTTATATAACACTTAATCCAAAAAAATTTAAAATACTTTACACTTGGAGAATGACCATACCATAATTCATAGGGTGTTTTGTTAGCTCCCTTCTTCACTTTCACCCGATTGAGAGTATAAATAGTAGTATTGATTGCTTCTCTCCAGTAGATCATCAATACATCTCCCTATATTAACATAGTCCTTACAACATCACCAATTGTTTTGTTCTTCCTCTCTCTAACACAATTATTCTATATAATTATTGGAGCAAAAATTTGTCTTTTTATACCATTGTCTTTACAATACTTCATGAACTCATCCGATGTGAACTCACCTCCTTTATCAATCTTAAGCACTTCATTCTTTTTCTTGATTCCTTCTCCACCAGTTCTTCTTCACAATACTTCATGAACTCATCCAATGTGAACTCACACCCTCTATCTTCTCTTAAGCTCTTTTGACTTTTTCTTGATTCCTTCTCCAATAGTGCTCTAAAATCCTTGAACTTACTAAATGCATATGATTTCTCCTTAAGAAATGTAACCCACATCATTCTTGAATAATTATCAGTAAATAGGATAAAATATATATCACCATTATAACTCCTTTATCTCATAGGACCACACAAATTAGTATGCACTAAATCAAGCATAATCTTGGATGAATAAGATTTGATTTTGAAATATTTACTAGTCAACTTACCAAGTCGACACTCTTTACATATCAAATTATCTAGTTTCACAAGTTGTGGCATTCCTCTTACTACATTAGTCTTTCTTACCTCCACCAACATATCAAAGTTTACATGGCAGAACATTTTATGCCATAACCAACTATCTTCAATCTTAGTAACAAAATAATTGTTAAATGTATTGTTTAATTGAAATAAGTTACCTCAAGTTTTCCTTCCAGTAGTAATCTCATCACCGGAACTTTCGATGATCCTACACATTCCTCCTTCAAACTCAAGTTCAGATCCTTTGTCATCAAGTTGATCCACACTCAACAAGTTATGCGGAAGACTTTCAACATAATAGACATCATCTATATTACTTTTTCCATTAAAGGAAATAGTACCTTTACCTTTCATTAAGCAGGCTGAATTATTTACAAACCTCACAAAACCATCATAAAATTTATTTAGTTTAATAAAATTACTTTTATCACTGGTCATGTGATGCAATCACCCACTATCTATGATCCAACCATCATTTTGTCTGATATGTTAAACAAGTTCTTTTTCACCTTCTTTGTCTCCTACAAGATGATCTTTCTTTATAGAAACAAAACAATTTTCCTCTTCATCATTGTCATTAAATTCCTCATCAATTACACCTTCATCGATAGCCATATAACATTATTTCTTTTACTTTCCTTTGTACTTCTTGTATTTGTACTTATCCTTGTGTTGTTCTCCATTAGGGTATATAGCACCAATTTCACCAATCTGGTTACAACAGAAACATTTTAAAGGTAATTTGCCTTTGTACTTACCGGTTCCTCTAGGTAACCTCCTTGCTATCAATGCTTCAAGTTCTCCTTTTCTTTTATCTTCCTCCAAAATAATTGTTAGAATAACTAAGAGGGAGGTGAATCAGTTATCCACAGTCCCAATTACAAAATGTGTCACTTAAAACAAATTCAGCTAAATTCTGCAACTTGGTAAACAATAAATACTAAACTGTCTGTGACTTTACCGATTACCAGTTAATTGTTCATAAAGATTACCAACTAAATTAGATATGCAATATGTAAAGTATGATAGCCAAACAATCAACACAAAAACACATAACACAAAATATTTAACATGGAAACCCTGCAAAGGGAAAAACCACCTGGGACCGGTAACACAAAAACTTTTCACTCTTCTGAAGTGAGCTTGGTGAAGAGCCAACCCTGTTAAAGGTTACAAAACACACTATACGGTGTGACCTTGTTAGAGGATTTAACACTAACAATTATCATCCAACCAGAATTCACTATGGGGTTGATAGGATAACAATGTACATTCTATGAATGACATATAAGACTTTCAAGTCATTCGCTTAAGAGATTTTATCTGTTCCAATGGTTAAACTAAAAATAGTAGATGATCTGATTACAATACAACTTGAATTTTCAAATGTTCAGATCTATTCTTAGTCCATACAAATCCTTTGATCAATATTTCTATTCAGTTCATCAACATTCAATAACTTATTGTCCCTCGGTAAAGGCTCTCTGATGCTCGGTTAACTCTACAGTTCGGTTCTTCTTCAACCAGTTTGATCAAGCAAGCATGAAGCAATGTTCATGTGATATCTCTGTAGTCTCCTTCCTCTGGCATCCTTTTCACAATGAAATCAATGTCTCTTAAATAGACAAGTAAACCATTTTCTTCTCATCCATCAAATTTTGCCGCTTAATCTCCTTCATTGATTTTGCTGCTTAAACTTTCTCGGCTGATGTGTCAATAAAATGTTTTGTTTTTATCCTTTAGATCTTCTTCAAATTTTTTTAGTCATTGATCTCATAACAAACTTTATCTTCCACCTTGAAATCATACACTTTACAGCTCATGTAATGCCCCTCTAACCTTATCCAGTCTTGGTTATGTTCACTTGATATTAGGAAGGACTATATGTGAGAATGATCCTTCTTGAGATGGTTTCTCAAACTGAACCTCTTCCAATGTACTATAACTTCACACTTATATAAGTATGTCCCTTTCTATCTTCAAGTGTGTCAGTGATAGGATCACCTGATAGACCTATATGCTTCTATGTGAAATGATCATTATTAATATTTATGTGTACTTTAGGGTAATTGATTATAATCTCTTAATGGTTAGATGTGTTACATTCTCTAATAGTGTTACTTGGGAGTAAACATGATTAATGCATTTATGGTTACATGATTTGTTTATCTTGATTGGATAATAGGACATTTTGAGTACTGGTCTAATGGTTAAATGGGTTTGTGAAAGATGATAGATGGTTTATAATTACATGATTATTTTATGATTCATTATTGTTATACAATATATAAAAGAGATCATTTTGATACTAACCACACTAATCCAATTATGGTTCATTGATGTGACTATCTGATGTGATTGTAATTGTTTGTACATATGTATATATATTGGTATACTTGGTTGGTGTTGTAGGATGAAAGTACCAGGCATCGACTGCACCTGGCTACACAGGTCTGAGCGTGCCTTCAAAATCCTTGAACTATTGTTGTGTGGAGGTATTACCAAGATTACTCTCAAGGGTTACCCGTGGACTTAGATTTCTGTTTAGGAGGTTACCCTAGTTGGGGGCTTTGAATACAGTATGTGATGTGTCTTTTTTATTTATGATTCGACGTTGTTCTATGATTTATTATGTGAGTTAGATTTATCCGTATAAGTATATGTATATATTTTTATTATATATGTGTTATATTAATTGTATGTTATATAGGTATGTATATATGTGGGTGCACACGCATATACCCATGCTTATATAAATAATCATATTTGTATGTTTTATTGATTATGTAAATGGTATGTTATTTAAAGTGAATTCAATAAATGTATTAAATAAAAGTGAAAATAATATTAATAACAATAATAAAAAAGTAAGGTTATTTGTTTTAAAACTAACTATCTAGGAGGGAGTTGAACTCGAGACCTCCTAGAAGTTAGGCAAGTTGGTTTCCATGCGTGCTATGTGTTTTACTTGATAGTTATTTGTTGAGTTTTCTTGTTATGGTTTTCTTTTGAGACTTTTTTTTATTCAAATTAACAAAAGCTTTATTATTGTTTACGGGAGATGTTGATTATATTTTCCAACCAACTATGGAGGTTGGAGAAGTTGCTTCCCATAGAGAAACTCCTCCAACCATATAGTTAGAGGTTAAATATTTGTGTTTTGGATTTGAGGGGGAGGATTAGGAGTTAGGATTTGAGGAGAGATATTTCCTTTGGGTTGAAAAATTTTATAGGAAAAAATTATAGTGGTGAGAAGAGAATTTATTATTCTCTGGGATTGTCCTATTGTTTGCTCTCGGAAGAGGCTAGAATTGGTGGCTTTCAGAAGGAATCTGAAGGAGTGATTGGATGGGTTGAGGTCGTTTGAATCTTCTTCTCTCCAACGCTTTGATCTTCGCAGGACTCCAGGTAGGATCTATCCTGGAGATGATCCTTTTGTTTGTTTTCTTGTGTGTAATTATGTTTTGGTTGTCTTCTCCATGGATTGCAGTTTAAAAGTTAAATTTATACTATTTCATGATGTGAGGATTCTTATGTATTTGCAAACTCTTCCAAAATTGTTATTTGATATATATTAGTTGGTTCTCATTTATGTATTTGTCAGAAGCTATAGAGTTCATGGTGCCTTCTTTGTTTCTACTTTCTTATTCTGAATGTTCAGGAGTATTTTCAAGCCTTAGAAAAATTGTTCATCTTTGCTGGTTCATGTCAGTTTTGCACCACCTTTTATTTTCCCAAGTTTTGAGTAGGTTTGGATGGTTGGTAATCATAGTTGGAGGGTCATCTTAGCATGGAAACTGGGAGATATCAAATGGGTCTTGCCCAAATTAGGCTTCCATAGCTCCCATAATGCCCAATTTTACCTGCAAGTCAGAACTATTAATTGTTTTTATTTTATTTCTTGGTATTCTGTACAAATGCGCAGTTACCTTTAACATATGTGCAATTACTTTGAACAATCGCGCAGGCACCTTAAACAAATGCGCAACTCTGTTAAACAAATGTGCAGTCTGATCTCACAAATGTGCAGTGACCTAGTTCAAACGTGTAGTTACCTTGAACAAATGCATAGGAAACTTGAACAATTTGTGGAGTTACAAGAAACCAATGCGCAGGACTGCAAAACAAATGCGCAGTTTGATCCCAGGTTAGGGTTTAGGAAGACTTTATACAAGTATAACATTTAAGT
Source organism: Chamaecyparis obtusa (assembly GCA_027943335.1). Taxonomy (NCBI): domain Eukaryota; kingdom Viridiplantae; phylum Streptophyta; class Pinopsida; order Cupressales; family Cupressaceae; genus Chamaecyparis; species Chamaecyparis obtusa. The sequence continues at coordinate 133,828 of BSBK01001818.1, read as the reverse complement.
GTAAGTTTATGTACTTTAATTTCTTATACTTTAAGTTATAATTGTATAAAGGGTTTAGGTACCTTCTGAGATGATTGGGATAGGTTTCAGATTCATAGGAGTTAAGATGCAACTTATAATTTTGAGATTTCTAAAAAAAAAAATCAGACAGCCAAATTTCAGGCACGTGGGATTTTGTAGAGCATTGTGTTTTGGTATATGAAATTTTGTGTAAACTTTAAATATGTTCATTGCTTGTTTTTTTGGGATTATATGGTGCATTTAGATGCTTGAATAAAGTTTAGGATGTGTTTTAGGGATTAGAATTAGAGTTAGGGTTGTCCAATGGACTAGGACTGCTCTAAGGCCTCCCAAATGTTCCCCAAACGTTCCTAAACTTTCTTATTCTTTTCTATGCTTTGATTCTAGTTCTTGAAAGTGTTTATGATGTATTTTATTCCATGTATGATGTATATGTGATGTGTGAAGTTGTGTCACCTATGTACATTCATTATTTGTTTTGTTGATGCTATATGGTTTACTTGTGATGATTTTGCACTTGGCATAGATTTGAGCTTAGTTTATGAGGCTAGGACTTGTCTCGGTGGCCAGTGTGCATGGGAGGGTTCCTTAGACCTATAAATGAGCCTTGGAAAGTTTTACTTGTGCATGTGAAAGGTTTTATGTTTCTCTTTGATATGTCTTGTGATAGATATTCTTCCAATGGTTCTTGTTGTGTATATGGCTAAGGTTAGGACTCGCTCTAAGGGCCTGAGTGCACAGGGGATTTTCCTAAACCTATGAGTCAGGACTTGGAAGTGTTATCTTGTTTTGTGGCTTGTGATGGGGTAAGGGAATAGGAGCCTTAAGTGAGTGGCTCACCATAGGTGTTGGAACCCTAAAGTGGTTGCTAGATGATCCTATGGGTGGGTTTGTAAAAAGTGATAACCTTAAAAATTAACTTGGGAAGGGGGGATTCAAAAGATAATGAAAGAGAATATAATAATGGCCACATAGACCTGATTGGAGTACTGGGACTAGGGATAACTACCAAGGTGGATCCCTATTCATAAAGGGGGGACTGAGGTTACATGGTTGCCAGGGAGGATCCCAATACACAGGTTGTGTGATGACACTCACTTAGGTGTATCCTAGAACCTTAACCTCGGTGTTATAATATGATGATATTTTTATGTGCCTTATTCTTTTTATTTTAGTCTTGATTTTTTTGGAATTCGAGACTTAGATTGCCTTAAGGTCTTGAGAGTACCTTGGTTCTATCTCCTAGCATGGGGGGTGGAACTTTATCAGTTTCACATGGTTGGGTGGAAAATCTCTTTCGAGGTATTGTTCATGGTTCATGTTGTGGCTTGGATTCTGAGTTGTTCAGTGGTGAAGATTTTTTCTTGTATCTTTTATCTCTATCTTTTTTTATCAAGATGTAAATATGTATTGTAAGCCCTTGGGAAACTTGGTGTAATTATCTTTCTATATGCCTTTGGGCAATGTGCAGTAACTGCAATTATGTTTGTAAAAGGAAATTGTAAGGAATAAGTTATGTATAAGTGACAGGTAGAATTGTGAATCTAAAGAAGGGATTGAATATGGTTAAATCAATGAGTAATTTCTTACCTTATATCTCTTGTGAGTTTTAAATGAAATTGAAAGTAATGGTTCTATGAAAATCTTGTAATAAAAGTACCTGTGGATGTCAACTTTTTTTGATATATGGTTAGTGAAAAGATACGCTAAGGGTTCAAGGGTATCTCCAGGTGAAATAGTAAGGGAAAAAGGAACATGTATGTTATTGAAAGAAGTAATGGGATGTGATTTCTTAAATGAATATTTTAATGTGAGTGATGTCGGGATATTCAAACTAAGTTTTAATATAAATCCTTTACTAGATGTTTACAAGGCTATAGTTGATAATTTGTGGAAGTTAAACTCATGGCAAAAATGATTCATTAAATGGTTTATGTTGGTTATCAATATATGATTAAGTACTTTACACTCTTTCTATTATTATCTTGAAAGTAGAAAGCAAGGACTCTCATTGAAAAAGTTTAAATAAGTTTTGATGGTGCAAGCATAGATAATGTTAAGGAGTAAATGAATATGAAATAATTAAATGTGCTTAGTGGATGTGATAAGTAATGTGTTCTTGTTTCGCTTCTAAAGGTAAATTATGTGTTAGTCGGTAAGGAAAATTAATTCCACTAGATCATTAATGTAATTGGTTTTGATGTGAAATGGAATCAATGTAGATTGAAGTTGTAATGGAAATAGAGTTTGTTAGATTAAGTAATAAAATGAAATACTTAATAATGGTAAATGAATTTATTAAGGGAACCTTAAGGAATGTACTTGTGAATAGTAATGATGGTATGTTAGAGTGTAAAAAAATTATTAGTTGTAGTTTTTGGTCATAAGACCTGATTCCTTATGGGTTCCCTGGTGGGGACATTACAGCTCATCAATTTATGTTGGCTAAACTAATCAATTAGTTCTTTTGTCCTTACTCGGTTGTCAAAGAAATGTGGTTGTAAACACAAGCTCGGTTGATACTATCACTTGGTATACACTACACTAGCTCAGTCTATACTGGAATGCTTCATTAACCAACCACACTACTCTATAACATTTTGCTTCCAACTTCATAATAGATTAATGCAACATAATCAAGTCAATAATATGAAGGCATAGACTCATCAATAAGTTACCAAAAGTAATCCTTATCCTCATCTATCATATCCATCTTCCTCAATGTAGATATCTTTGTTCTTCATCCTTTCTCTCCTCTTTACAGATGTGTAGATATTTGCAACTAACATGATAAGTACTGTCAAAACTAGTTGACATCAATGACAACATAAAAATTGATTTAATTATCTTACATATCCATTTAGTGCTCGGTGATCTCTAATCACTTGAAGTTCATCAATCAAGTTCTTAATCAGTTGTAGTTCATCAATCTCTCCCTTTGGCATTTATGGAAACTCAAACAATATGAAATATACCATACACATTTCAAACATGTATTCTACAAGAATGTAAACAATGTTGTAAGCTCTCCCTAGCTTAATATGTTTAATCACTACGTTACATGACAACATTTCAAGTGCAGACTTCCTTCTGCAGATTTGATCTTTCATCTCTTCTTTAACTTCTCTCCCTTTCTAATATTTCATTAACTTCTCTTCCTTTGACAACAATGCCAAAGAAACACATAAACATACAACTCTCTAGTAGCTAAGTAACTCTCTATTGTTTGGTGCATACACTATATCTCTGTAGACTGATATGCAAATAGTTGTTCCTGAAATCTTTCACAACCTTAAACAGAATCCAAAGTGTGAACAATGTTGCATCAACATGAATGATCTTCTAATAAGATTAGGCTGATGTAACCTCCAGATCACATTAGTGACCGATAGACAAGGGACGAACCCCAAGTCTAGTCCTCAAGTATTCAAAAGTTTCCTTCAGTAGAGGCTTGGTAAATATGTTAGCAAGTTTCTCTTTTGATGTAACATATTCTAATTTAACTTGCTTCTCCTGTACTTGTTCTCTTAAGTAGTGATACTTAATAGAGATGTGCTTGGTCTTTGAGTGCATTACAAGATTCTTAGAAATGTTTATTGCACTTGTGTTGTCATAGTATATAATCATCGGCTTAGTGATTACCTCGTTCATCCCTTCCAACACTTGCTTGATGTAGGCAATATTTGAACAGTTTGTAGCAGCAGCAACATACTCTACTTTGGCAGTAGACTGAGAAATACAAGGTTATTTCTTACTTGTCCAAGTAACAAGCCTTTCACCAAAGAAAAATGCTCCTCCGGTGGTACTTTTTCTATCATCTATATTTCCAGCCCAATCTGCATCGGTATAGACTCTTAGTTCAAACTTCCCTTCCTCAGGATAGTATAATCCATAATCCTCAATTTTCTTCAGGTATCTTAAGATTCTTTTTGTAGCAACCATGTGTGACTTGGGATTTGAAGAAAATCTAGTAACTATCCCCACAACATGTGCAATGTTTGGTTTACTATGTACTGTATACATCAACTTACCAATCATTGATCGATACAGTGTTTGGTTCACCTCTGCAGTTTCATCCTCTTTAGTTAGTTTGCAGCCTATGACCATCGGTGTTCCAACTGGTTTAACATATTCCATACCAAATGTTCTTAGTATTTCCTTTATGTACCTGGATTGTGTGATGAATATTCCATCATTCTACTGAATAACCTGCAAGCCTAGAAAGAACTTAATCTCTCCAAACATACGCATTTCAAATTCTTTTCTCATCTCATCAGCAAATGATTTACATATATGTTCTTTTCCTCCAAAAATAATATCTCTGTGTGTATGTTTAACACCTTCATGAAATTAGGATAATCAACTACGATTCTAGAAAAATACAATGCTAATTTAAGCTAAGTATTGAAATTAACATCCATGACATCTCATGGTTCTCTATCCAAGTTTGGTAAGTAGATCTCTTAGCTTAATCTCTACTAGTGACAATCCTAGAATGAGAAATATGATACTACAATGCTTAATCTAGCTCTCAAACTCTCAAATGCGATACAAGAATCAATTCAAATGCTCTCAATTGCTCTTAATTGCTCATAAATTGCCTATAGTAATGATATTATGCACTTAAATTCTCTAATATATTTATGCTCTCAAAATGACTCTTATTTATAGTAAAATCCCAAGGGTAGGGGGTAGAGTTATTTAATCATGATTTAGCCTTGGTTGAGTCAAAAAGTTTGCAATGTTTTTAAATGGGGGGACAATTTAAATGGTTGTCTCAAAGGTTTGGACAAAAGACAAAATTGAGTGGTTGAGATTCAAAGTTGAAATGTGTGATTGAGATTCAACTATTTTGGAGTGATCCATGTGCTTTTGTTCTCAATTCCCATTGCTTGCTCAATTTTTGTTGAAAGATATTAGGATTAATTAAATTCCATCAATTAAGTAAATTAGCCATATAAGGGAATAGGTTCAATTTGATTTTTTGATTTAACAACTATACAATTAATTGATTAAAATCAATTATATAGTGTTTTTCACCCCTTTAAACTTTGATTTAATTATTTAATGTCATTATTTGATTTTTCCTTTAATTTGATTGATTTTATCTAATTTGATTTAATAAATGTCTATTTAAAATTTGATTTGATCCTTCTTTATGAGAATTAGTGCATTTTGATTAAGATTTTGCAATTTTATGACTTTAAAGAACTTGCCCAATTTTTGATGTCTACAAATGCCCCTCTTTGAATTGATGTGCGAAGCTCATTGATTCAAATAATTTTTTGATGTCCTGATTGTTGATTCTGATTTGATTGATTGATTTGATAACCTGATATGAAATTGATTGCTAAACCCTGATTTGATATTTGATTGCTAGAACCTCTAATTTGATATTTGATACAACATGCCCCACTAATATGCCTCACTGATAATAGTTCAAAATTTTAATGCCCCAAAATTTATGATATTTGATGCCAATTTGATACTCTTATGATGCCCCCTTAGAAATGAAACATATTGATTGCTTGATAGAAATTTTTTGATGATGTTTGATTTATTGATCCAATATGTTTTCATTTATGAAAAACATTGATGATATTATATGTCCCACAAATTGCCTCGGTTGATTGATATGTTGATATAGGTCAAAGGGTCAAAATTTACCTCAAAATTAGGTCAAATTAGCATAAATAGGTTAAAAAAAACTAGATTTACTATTCATTTTCACTTTTCACTGTTGATATTTTGCTCTGCTCCTGAGATAGTTGATCACAATGGTTGTGCCTATTCGAGAGCATTAGTTTGAGAGAGGTCATCAGTATCAGAGACCCTTGGATTATGGTCCTCCTGTGAGTGATTTTGACCTCCTTCATGCATTTATTGTAATGTTTTTAGCATTTATTGCATTGAATTTCTTGATATTGTAATTTTAATTTGCAAAATACCGTGTAGTATATATGAAATGTCACAAAAACCTTAAAAAAATGCATCCACGCATTTAAATGATGCCTCCACGTAGTTAAATGCCACTTAGCATAGTTTAAAACTCACCTAATCAAGTTTAAATGCCACGTAGAACTAGGATTGTAATGCCAATTTATAGATGATATTCCACTTGAGAAACCCTAGGTTTTAAATGATGCCTAGGCATGATAAACTACCACCTAGAGCTTTAAAATGATGCGTGAAATGTGAAGTACTGTGTATGAGTAATAAAGTGCCACGTATGCAATTTTTTGCACTGCCTAAGGTAAAATGTCGCTTCCCAATAGACAAATGACACCTATAGGATTTTTGAAATTTTGGAAACTCAAATTTGATTTTCTAATAAACATTTTATGTCTCTAGATGATTGATTGAATTTCCAAGATAGATAGGTCTGTTGTAGTTAAGCAAAATAAGTGATTAGGATATCAGGATAATGATACCAATGAATGTTTGATTATGTCAATCTGATAAGATAGAAAAACTGATAGTATGATATTGATAGGTAGGTATTGATCAGTGTAAAAACTAATAATTCACTCTCAAGACATAGAGACATGAACAAATGGTACTAGGTTTGATTGCTTGATACTGATACTTTGATTCTGATAGGACTGATTGACTTAAAATGATCCACTGTATAGAATACTGATATGATTCCCTTGATTTTTTGAAACAAGAACATTTTTGTAAGCTTTACATATGGACCGTTGCTTCCTGGATTCTAGACCTCGGTCAAGAGTTGACCCCACCAGAGTTCCATGTTATTGAGATGTGTGGCTTGAGTTTCCTTCTTGATATCCCATAGTTCCAGCTGAACTGTGGCCTTCTTACAATTATGGAAGAGAGATGACACTCTGACCATAATACCTTTCATTTACCTTCTGGAGAGATGACCATCACTCCAAAGGATGTGTACAAATTGCTACGCATCTTAACCCAGGTGAAATTGTTTATTATGATTCAGTCTATGATAGCAGAGTTTGTAGATAGGTGTTTGGAGATAACATCATTGATGATGGCACTATCACTTGGGTGCAGTTTGCATTATTTCCCACATTTCCAGTAGTTCTAGGTGCTTTGATTGGTGGATTGCTTCTTCCCAACCAGCGAGGTCATGGTTTTTCTATTGGATGGGGTCGGATTCTAGAGGATTTTCTTGTGCAGCCTTGGTGATTTGATAGGGGTTCTTGCATTCTCACATAGCTATACCATGATTTACATGAGGTGGTGTATAGATCTAGTGCTTCCTTGTCAGCAACTACTATGATTCTTTAGTTATGGGTATGGGAGCATCTTCCCATCACTAGGCCATTATCAGATCGCATCAAACATTGAGGTTTTCCTTATGCATTTCTATATAGTGGCATGGTTGTCTAGAATCACATAGGAAAGTTAGAGTACTAGCGCTAGAGGATTGATAATATAGATCGGTTCATTTGGAGGCCATGTCTTGGCTGTGAGGGTCAGAGAGAAGATGATGACGAGCTCCCTTATATGTTTTCTCCTCAGTGGATGATTGGTTAGTCGACTCTTGTGATTGAGAGATTTTTCTTTGGCTGAGTTTCCAGACAATACGACAGGGTTCAGGATATGTCGTAGGGTATGGCATTATATGCTCATGTTCAAGCAGAGCGATCTATGTGGGGGGCTTAGATTGATTTTTAGTTTTCTTATGATTAGATTGCTAGGATGATGTTTTTTAGATGGGATATCTTAGAGCATGTAGCAGATGCTGGTATGTCTACAGAATATAAAGATTGGTGGTCTCAAAATAGATTTATGAGATTTACAGATCCTGCGAAGCCTATCCCAGATAGAGATGAGTGATCTGATGATAATGGAGGTGATGACAATGGGGATGGTGGTGATGATGATGGTAGACCTAGGTGACATTGGTGCTAAGATAGTAGAGGATAGAGAGCTCCTTAGATCATGGCTAGAGGATGAGTTGGGCCACAGGTGTGAGGTGGACATGTCAAGGATAGGGCTAGGAGACAGGTTCAACAGGATCAGGGACCTAGGTTTGTGCATCCTAGATCTGTAGTAGTTGAGGGACAATAAAGATAACAAAGAGTCAGGAGAAATGGACATATTGATGCTGCTAGACAAGTTCTTGGTGGACATGATCCCTTGGTTCAGTTACATCAGGCTTCAGTAGATCAGCAGAGATAGATCCTCACAAAATAGGTGCCTTCACAGATACCTCAGTCTCAGGACATGGCTTAGACATCTCAGGCTTCACCTAGTATTGACACTCTGACATAGGATGTGAGGACCTTGCAGACAAGTTTATCAGTTGTTGTGGGTTGACTAGATCAGGTGGCTACAATGATGCAACAGTTTATGACCATGATGGCTCAGAGGCCTAGTATTGCTAGTAGTAGTCAAACTCCTACTCAGGATATACCAGGTGACAGGGGTCCAGATGGATCAGGTGTAGATGATGGATTGGGTGGCACCACATGATCTTGATGTTGTCGATTATGGATCTATTCCTTGATGACTTGTATCATGTTTATGTTTATTTGATCAGGACTTGATGTACCACTTTGTTATTGACATTGTATCTTGCTATACTAATTTGACGGATCATGTGATGTTATGAACATTTATATGATGATAGACTTTCTTGATTCTCTTGATATGTTTATGTGAGATCATCTTTATATGCAATTCTATGTGATGTTTATGATGCATTTACTTTTGATTATGCTATGGATGCAATGTATCTTATATATGATATAGATAGATGGATGCAATGATAATGAATTTTGATATGTTTTTCTACTTTTCAATGTATGGATGCAAAATGCTTTATGGAAATGTGGATATGAATGCATGTCACTATGTTTTTGATTTTTAATGTATGCAATTCTTGAACTAAATGTATGAAAATGATGTATGAGTAATGAATCTTTTTCTCTTTTTCTTTTCTAATATAAGGATAATGACTAATGATTAATGCTATGAATGAATGCAAAAGATAATCTCACATGATTGATTTGGATCAAGGATTATTGATGTTTAATTGAACCCCCTTCTTAATGTTTTGCTCAAGATGATTAACTGAACCCCCTTTTCCCTTGGAAAATAAAATACAAACATATGCACTTAATCTAACATGAAAATGCAATGCAGTGCAACTAAAATTGTCACTAGATTTTAGCAAAGAAATGCCATAGAGAAATATTTTCATCATTGAGCATTGTGGGACTGGAAAGCAAGTACAACCATCATTGACCACATCATGATGATATGAATACCGCTTTATATCACTTTTGGTAACTGTAATACCCCAAAAATGGGCTATAGGTTCATTAACCTCCTATATATTCAAATCGAACGAAATCGACATCGAAGTCCTAACCTAAGGCACATCTGAACATCATCGAATCCTAATTGATTATCTTAAATTCTGAATCGGGAATATTCCTAGCAATATTCCTAATTATCTTAATTATTTTTAATTTAATGATTATTTGGTGATAAATCTTATTTATCCTAAAGTTTGATTAATTGAATATTCTGAATATTTAATTAATTAGATTTTATTCTGCCACTTAATTATTAAATTGATTTTAACCTTATTTATTCCTAAATTATTATTATTTAAATTTGATAATAAATCAAAATTCCTATCATTAATTGATTAAATTCTTATTTAATTAATTAAAGCAAGTTGTCATATTTAATGATATTATTTTTGAATAAAAGTTTGATTTAATAATTGATTAACCCATAAATCAATTGTTTTAATTTTCAAAATCAGTTAAGTTGAGAATAAATCACTTTATTTTTAAATTAGTTTATAATTAAATCATGGACAATCAGAAAAGCAGGCACCTATAAATTAACAATAAATTTTAAATTTAAACTCAACATCTAATGATGAGTTGGAATTTAATCTAAACTCTATTTTGAGTTAAACCTTGCTTTTGCATGATTTTTGTGAATTAAATTATCTTTTATTTCTGATAACTCAAAAATCAACTTGAGTTTATCAATAGTGATTTATGGCTTTTTCCATGCACCTCCAAAGCCCTGGATCTCTATAAAAACAAGGCTCAGCTCTTCACAATTCATCTCATATAATTTGCCAACTTACTTTGCCAAATTGTCAAGCTCATAATTCAGGAATTTGCACAATCACATTGGCGAATTGGTATCTGAAGAATCAAGCTTCTTGCGAATCAACCACATTTGTGAGATCAATCTTGTTTTCAATTCATTCTAGCTTCATTTTGCATATCATTCTTAGAATCATTGCATATCAGTTTTTCATTCTAGTTTAGATTTCATATCAATTTTCATCATAATTACATAGAAAAACCAAAAATATAGATTAATTTGTATCCAATTCATATCTAGATTTTGCATTCAAATCCTTCGTTTAGGTGTTGTCAAGGTCACTGATCTCAATCCAATCTGAGAATACATACTCGCACCTACTAGAAGGCAGTAAATCGCCTGGTTAGTTTAGTTTTAATTTCATTGCAAGATTTTGATTTTTGCTAACCTTTAATGTTTTACTAAAGTGTTGTGTCTGGTACAAAATTCACACACACATTTCTGGCACCCACTGTGGGGCCCTGAAATGGGTTTCCATTCAATTTCTATCAATTTCTATCATCTTCTTGTCATTTTCTGTTCCAAGCTGCGATTTTTAATTTCTGTCCGTACAATTTTCATACGAGTTTTATTAGAAACTCGTACTAGACTGTACCCACTGTCGTACGATAGTTGATTTTCATTTGATTGAGGATCATACCAGGAGAAACCCACTATTGTTTGGAAGCTCTATTGTCATATGGTCTGATACCCATTGTTGTACAAGTTTTTGGATTGTCGTCTGGAAGGTAACCCACTGTCGTACAAGTTTTAGTGCTAGGTTTCAATTGTCATTTCACTTTTTTAGACTATTTGCCAGATTTGATTTCCAGATTTGGACTGACAGCTAACATTAACAATTGAAATTTTCTGTTTCTAATTGATTTCTACTGATTTTGATTGGGAAAAGCATGAGAGTTGCTAAAAATAGGTAAAAATATACTAAGCGCATTACGAGGAATTTAGGTAATCTTCTCAACTGATAACATTTTGATTTGGACTAAAATGAACATCTCACATGTCTGGCTTGTGTGACCTTTTTATTGCTTTCATATCATAGACTTCATTTTGGGCTATAAAAATGAACATAGATTTTCTTTTCAGCATCTTTGTTACACATAGTAAATAGGCCCTATGAACACTATTTGTGGCTCTTGAGAGAGTGGGTTTCCAGTGAAACTCTTCTCAATGAAGGAACCCTTATAGGTAGGGAGGATACTGAGAGAGTCTCACGTTCTACTAGATTTGCATGTCTTCAACTTTTAATTGATACATTCTGATGAAGGGTGCTCCCCTTAATACCACAAACACATAACAGATATAGAGAAACAACAACAATATGCAAAAATAGAAAATTGGCTTCTTATTATATCCACAAATGTGGAATTACAAACTTTCAGAATTACAATATGCAAAGCCACATGGGCATTCCCTTACAATATTCTGTAGGACAAAGCCTCGAACTATTACCCAGATCTACTAACCAGAACTATTATGAACTACCTAAGACAATAATACAGCCTTCCTTATATAGGCAATTTTCCACCGCCTGGGAAGGTTCCAAAATTTTTAGCCAATAAGGCTGACCAAACTTAGAATTATTTTATTTTACATTTTATTACATCATAGTCAGCTCAAGATAACCTTTGAAACCCGAACAAAAATTTTGAAGAAAATTATTTTTTGCCATTTCAGGTGGCCCAACTTCCGAAGACCATAAGTCATCACCAGTTGACCCGATCGGCTATTATAACCCCATTTCGAAAATGCCATGAAGCACTCTACAGGCTTGACTCGCGCAAGCGCCTGTCACTCAAATTTTTGACCTCATCCGGGGCCTCTAAAGCCTTCAAAACTAAGTTCAAAGTTTTTGTCCCCTGCTGCCAATACCAAAAATCTTCAATATCTTCCAATATACACTTGATCTGGCAATGGAACTTTATTGGTAGACTTATATGACCAAAATGAACCTCCAAGAAAGAAATCAGATCATTCTGAGCACATACAAAAATTACCAAAAATAGTAACTTTCTATAAATAGCAGCTCTACACAAAATAGCCCTTATTGAATACAAAAATAGAAATATTTTTGGGTGATGCAAGATTACTCTTACACCTAGGATGCTCCTGCATCAGACACCCAGGGTAATTTGAGAAGTGACCCTGTCACGACTCAGGTGTGCAGAGGAAAGCCAAGATGGCTAACCTCCTCCTTTGTCAGCCATGATGAATCTTCAATAGGTCATCCTTTCCACTTGACCAGATATTCTTCATATGTCTTGTTCCTTGTGCTTCTACCAACACGACTGTCTAGTATATCTTTGATCTCCTTAGTGTCTAAACTAGTTGCTGGAATACTCCACTGTGCTGTTGTGATCTCATCTTCAACACCTCCTTCATGATACTCTGTCAGATCTGAAATGTTAAACACTGGTGAAATATTTAGCTCAGTAGGCAATTCTACCTCATATGCATTTCCTGAATCATGTTTCTTCAGTATCATACATGGTCCAAATTTCTTCATTTTCAGCTTGTTATATGTACCAACTGGAAACCACTCCTTCCGCAAATGAACCATGACTTCATCACCAACTTGAAATTCCTTATACCTCCTTTTCTCATCTGCCTTAGCCTTATACTGTGCGTTCATCTTGGTAATATGCTTCCTCACCTCCCCATGGATGTTCTTCAAGTGTTCTGCAAAATCCTCAGCTTCAGCACTACTTATTTCTCCTTTATCTATCTTCCTCAATTCAGATGCATTTCTTAGACTACTTCCATATACAATCTGGAATGGTGATTTACCAGTGCTCCTGTTGATAGAATTATTATATGCAAATTTTGCCTGTGGTAAAATCAAATCCCATCCTATTGGCTTATCTCCAACCAGACATCTCAGCAAATTTCCCAAACTTCTATTCACCACCTTTGTCTATCCATTAGTCTGTGGATGATGTGATGAACTGAACTTCAAATCTGTCTTCAACTTCTTCCACAATGTACGCCAAAAATATCCAACAAACTTAGTGTCCTGATCTGAAACTATGGTCCTTGGCAAACCATGAAGTCTCACTACTTCTCTGAAAAATAATTCTGCTACATGAACAACATCATTAGTCTTCTTGCAGGGAATGAAATGTGCCATCTTTGAAAATTGGTCAACTACTACAAAAATTGAATCATGTCCCCGCTGTGTCCTCGGTAAACCAAGAACAAAGTCCATACTGATATCCTCCCAAGGCTTCTCTAGTATAGGTAATGGCTGATACAACCCTATATTCTGCTTCACTCCTTTCACCATCTGACATACTCTGCAACTCTGTACAAACTTCTTCACATCTTGCTGCAATTGTGGCCAATAATAATTCTCACCAACCAAAGCAAGGGTTTTATCACGACCAAAATATCTAGCCAATCCTCCACTATGCTTCTCCTTGATGAGATTCTCCCTCATAGAACTTCGTGGAATGCACAACTGACTCCCTCTGAATAGCATATCATCTTGGATGATAAAATCCAGCCATTTCATCCTGTCTAGAGTAACAGGTTCTGTACAAGCCTTCCAAGCTTCACCAAAATTAGGATCCTCTGGATACAAATTCTTGAGTTCCTTGAACCCAACCACTTCAATCTGCATTTCTGTCAGCAATAGTTGCCTTCTGCTAAGAGCATCTGCAACCCTATTAGACTTTCCACTCCTGTGTTTCAAAACAAATGTATAACTCTACAAAAACTCAACCCATTTCAAATGCCTTTGATTCAATTTTCCTTGACTATTCAAATATTGCAAAGCTTGATGATCAGTATACAAAACAAACTCTTTAAGAAGCAGATAGTGCCTCCACTTTTTCAATGCCTGAACTATAGCATAAAATTCCTAATCATAAATAGAATATTTTCTCTTGGCATCATTTAATTTCTCACTAAAATAAGCAACAGGTTTACCTTCTTGGCTCATAACAGCTCCTATTGCAGTACCACTAGCATCACAATCTACTTGAAACACCTTATTAAAATCTGGAAGTGCTAAAACTGGTTGTTCTGTAACTTTTTGTTTCAACAATTGAAAACTTTTTTCTGCCCCATTAGGGGAGAGGACCCAGTAGTTGAACACGTTCCAATAGTTGTGATAGTAGTTCTTAACTTAATACCCATAGTTGTTGATTTAATATCCAATATTTTTGACAACATTGTACCAATGGTTATGACTTTAAAGTTGTTTTTGCTAATCATGACTACCCATAATTGAATGAAATGTACCCTTTGTTCTAAAAAGCAGCCAATAGTGTGATGCCACATCAGCTGCACAACTATTGGGGTACCCAATTCACTATGATTGGTCTCACTTTTTTTTTGGGCTGTTTTGGACACCTTGGCAAAAAGCATGCTGAAGTGGCATCATATTTGATGATGTGGCTTTGAAACCTTAGTTATAAGCAGGAGACTTGCCAAGTAAGCTACTGTAAAAAAATGGGAGTGATTTGAAATTTCCACGTAGGTTTTTGAGAAGCCCGAAGTTAGGGTGCACAACTACTGGGTCCTCTCCCCTAGTCCACTTAAACTCTTTTCTATCCCCTCTCATTGTTTCAGTCAAGGGACCACAAATACTGCTAAATTTTTTGATAAAATTTCTGTAAAAGCTAGCCAAACCATGAAAAGATCTTACCTCAGTAGCACTCCTTGGAGTAGGCCATTCAAGGATAGCTTGTACCTTCTCTGGGTCCATTTTTAGACCTTCTCCTGAAACTACAAACCCCAAATACACCAACTCTTTCTTCACAAAACTGCACTTCTTCAAATTAATCAACAATTTCTCTTCTCTCAACTTCTCAAATACCATACGAATATGCATCATATGCTCCTCCAATGTCTTACTAAAGATCAAAATATCATCTAGGTAAACAATGACAAACTTACCCAAAAATTCTTTCAGAACCTCGTTCATGAGCCGCATGAAAGTGCTCGGTGCATTGGTTAGCCCAAAAGGCATGACTAACCACTCATACAGTCCTTCCTTTGTCTTGAAGGCAGTCTTCCATTCATCTCCTTCTCTGATCTGAATCTGATGATATCCACTTTTCAGATCTATCTTTGAAAAATACACAGCTCCACTCAAACAGTCCATAATATCATCCATTCATGGCAATGGAAATCTGTACTTGATTGTGATCTTGTTTATTGCCCTAGAATCTGTACACATCCTCCACTCTCCATTCTTCTTTGGTGCTAATACCGCTGGTACAACACAGGGACTCAGACTCTCTCGAATCAACCCCTTCTGTAACAATTCATGTACTTGTCTGTTCAACTCCTCACTTTCTGTAGGTGTCATTCTGTGTGCTGCCTTATTTGGCAAACTCGCTCCTGGGATCAAGTCCATCTGATGACTGATCTTCCTAACTGGTGGTAATCCATCAGGCACGTTATCGGATACAATATCCTGAAACTCATTCAACAAATCTACAACTTCTACAAGAACATCTTCTACTTCCTCTTTACCAGCTTTTGGAATTAAAGAAAAACATACATGCTCATGCCTCATACCATCTAGGAAATTTCTTCCATCAACAAAAGTTATCCTTGCATTACCACATACCTTTTCTTTAGTCTCCTTCAATGGTTTTAGCTTATGTTGCACTCCATTCTTTGTCAGGGAATAGGTATTCGCATGACCATCATGTACAGCACATCTGTCAAACTGCCATGGTCTACCCAACAACATATGACATGCATCGATAGATATGATATCACACAATACCTCATCTTGGTATCCGCTAATCTTGAACTTCACCAAGCATTGTTCATTGACCATGACCTTGTGGTCATCTTGTACCCAGGCAATCCAAAATGGATGTGGGTGTTTCTGTCTCTTGAGCTTCAACTTTGTCACCATCTCTTCTGACACCAAATTGTCAGTGCTTCCACTATCGATAATCACATCACAACATTTACCTTCACACTTGCACCTGGTGCGAAACAAGCTCCTCCTTTGCTCAGGTTCATTCTCACCACTCAACAGGACTCTTCTGTTAATCAACATTTCTCCTCTTTCAGCATCTTTAGAATTTGATGATCTGGCATCTTCATCTACATGTGCAACTCTGGCCTGGCCTTCATTTCTCCTATCTGTTCTTCCTTGGCACTGAGGACATTCAAATGCCCTATGACCTTCTTCTCCACAGTGAAAACATGTTCCATGAAAGCCACCTCTTCCAGATCCTTATCCTCTTCCTCTTCCTCTCTGATCTCTATTATTCTGATCTTGGAAATGATTGAAATTATTTCCTCGCTGATTCTGACTGCCACTGGCCTCGTCCTTCTTTTTCAGATCTTCATTTCGGCCACCATATGACCATCCACCAGATCATCCACCACGACCTCTTCCGTTTTGTCTGCTCTCAAACTTCTTGTTCAGCTTTTCCTCTACTTTTAGGGCAAACTGGTATGCCTCTTCAATACTGTTCATTCGAACCAAATTCAGCTCCTCCTGAATGCTTGGCCTCAACCCATTAAGGTATCGGGAAACTTTCTCCTTATCAGCTTCTGCATGGCCTGTTCTGATGAGAAGTCGGTAGAACTCCTCTGTATACTCCTGAACAGATCTTCCTACTTGCTTCAAACTCTGCATTTTCTTCAGTAGGTCAAGCTCATAATCAACAGGAATGAACTGTCACTTCAATTTATCCACCATCCGATCTCATCTTGTGATTTTATCTTTCCCTCTTCTATTTCTCTCTAATTGAATTTCTTGCCACCAGATCTTCGCATGACCTTTCAATCTGGCCTTCACAAATTTGACCCTATCAGGATCCTCAACATCTTCATACTCAAAATATTCCTCACATTCATTGATCTAGTCGATCAATTCCTCTGGGTTAAGATTTCCAGAAAATGTAGGAACCTCAATCTTAGGTATTTTCTCAATCTTGGAAATCACCCAAAAAAGTCTTTCTTCCTCCTGGTTCACAATTTCAGCTTCTCCTTCTTGATATTCTTCTTCGGCTTCATCCTCGCTTTCATCTCTAACATTAAGATTCATTCCTCTATGAATCTCTTCTTGCAATGCTCGCACTTGTCTCTGCAGCTCTCTAACCTTAGGTGTTACAACACCAGCTCTTCCACCACGTTCCCTTCGTGGAGGCATTTTCGTGATGCACGCTGAAACCCTAGCCACGGTCCTGGTGCAAACTGCCTCACAGTCGGTGATCTATTTACACACTCAAGAAATCCTGCTCTGATACCACCTGATGAAGGGTGCTCCCCTTAATACCACAAACACATAACAGATATAGGGAAACAACAACAATATGCAAGAACAGAAAATTGGCTTCTTATTATCTCCACAAATGTGGAATTACGAACTTTTAGAATTACAATATGCAAAGCCACATGGGCATTCCCTTACAATATTCTGTAGGAAAAAGCCTCGAACTATTACCCAGATCTACTATCCAGAACTATTCTGAACTGCCTAAGACAATAATACAGCCTTCCTTATATAGGCAATTTTCCACCGCCTGGGAAGGTTCCAGAATTTTTAGCCAATAAGGCCGACCAAACTTAGAATTATTTTATTTTACATTTTATTACATCATAGTCGGCTCAAGATAACCTTTGAAACCCGAACAAAAATTTTGAAGAAAATTATTTTCTGCCATTTCAGGTGGCCCAACTTCCGAAGACCATAAGTCATCACCAGTTGACCCGATCGGCTATTATAACCCCATTTTAGAAACACCACGAAGCGCTCTACAGGCTTGATCGATGCAAGTGCCCATCACTCAAATTTTTGACCTCATCCAGGGCCTCTAAAGCCTTCAAAACTGAGTTCAAAGTTTATGTCCCCTACTGCCAATACCAAAAATCTTCAATATCTTCCAATATACACTTGATCTAGCAATGGAACTTTACTGGCAGACTTATATGACCAAAATGAACCTCCAAGAAAGAAATCAGATCATTCTGAGCACATACAAGAATTACCAAAAATAGTAACTTTCTATAAATAGCAGCTCTGCACAAAATAGCCCTTATTGAATACAAAAATAGAAATATTTTTGGGTGATGCAAGATTGCTCTTACACCCAGGATGCTCCTGCATCATATTCTCTCTCCAGAGAGGTTGATAGATCACAAGCAATGGACATCATAGATCTTTGTGAGATAATCTTACTCTTAGCATGTCAGATTTATCTGTCTACTTTGTCTTGGTTAAAAGTGAAAAGGCTAGAGGACTATGCTCTACTCCCTTTTTGGGTAGTATTAGAAACTCAAATCTTTGAATCTGGAACCAGTCTCCATGTGGTATCTTTTGTGAGTCACCTTTAGAGAGGGTTAACCATAGTGGACATTCCCTTAATTGGGTCAACCACATTGACGGAACCTCAAGTGGTAATAGCCATTTTCACCATGGTAGTGACAACCGCTATATAAATGTCCTTGTGGAAGAAATCTTCACAAGTGTGGTCTCTTGTTGGGTTGTCAGATCTCCCTAGCAACTCTTGATTGATTAAATTGTCAGACTATGTCAAAACCCTGGTGTGCTAGGATTGGATTTCACCCTCTTGGATCATAAAAGTTGCAGAGTCAGACCATTACTAAAAACCCTAGTGAGGCCAAATTTTCATTTTCAAGAATATGTGCATTATTGCAAAACTTTTTGGAACATACACAATTAGCACTCCTAGGGATTAGCACAATTTAGTCATTTGATTGTTCATGCGTAGGGTTGCTTTGTCCCCTGTTCATTGTTTTCAGATGTGCTTGAAATCACTTGCTTTCTATTCTATGTGCTTGTTTATCTACTTGGTTACTGAAAATGAACAAATCTAGTATAATCTTCAAATCTAGACAGTGCAATTTGCAAACAATCCAAAACTGAAAACCCTAAATTTGCAAAATTTGAAGTGAAATTCCTTTCTGGAGTCAAAAGTCATCTCAGAAGGTCAAGAAGTTGTATGAGTTTTGTTCAAATGTCATTTCAGAACCCCTGTATTGTCGTATGGTAGCTGGTATATTGTCATACAAGTTTTGTTGCCAGTCAGTCAAAAACCCTGCTATCAACTATCATGCGAGTTTTGCAAAAGTCGTACGAGTTTGTCAACTATTGTTTCATAACATACCCACTATCATATGAGCCTACAGAAAGTCATTTGAGAAATTTTGAAAAAGTGTTAGAAAGTTGTCAAAATTGCCAGATATTCAGCTTTTACAACCTATTTCCAGAATCTGTCAAACAAATCACTGTGTCAGGAACATAGCAACAGCTATTGAGAATCCAATCATTTCCCTAAAGTGGCCTTTTGAATCTGATTTAGCCTTCTATTTAATCAATTTGAGTCTTTTTCATCTTGTGTCAAAACTTTGTCAGATTTATCAATCTATCAATCTTCAAAAATAGACTAAGTGTTGTGAGCACGTGTCCGCTATCTTTTGGGTGTCTACCCATACATCCAGGGCACAATATCCTTCATCCACATCTAAGCTAATCTTCAAATCAATCATAATCTTGACAAGGTTGCATCATCTGATTTTCTTGAATCAAATCATTCTTCAGTTGTCTTCATCCTATTCTTTTGCTTCACCCAAGGTTAATGGTGGAAACTAGAGCTTCCTCACACAAGAAATTAGGGGAAACATCTCATACCTTACCTTTGACTACCATCAAGGGTCTAACTCTTGAGCAACTCTACAATTCTAGTCTTTACGAAGATGACGGTCTTGGCAACTTTCGATTAAAAACTAGTTACATACCTCCTCCATCAACTCATGGAGGTAATCAACAAACTCCTCCTTGATCTATCCCAGGGAGTCCTAGAACTCCTACCATGTCTCAAGCAGGGATGAACCATGGCTCTCAAAGAGCTCAATCTCAACATGGTGCAGATTAGGAACAAACACCTGAAGAAATTGCCTGATATCAAAATGACGATGAATTCAAGAAAATGATGAAGCATTTCTTGAAAGAAGATAGAGAAACATACTTTCTAGAACTCGCTCATCAAGAAGCTAAACTTCCTCCTAACTTTAATGTCAAAGATATCATTACACATGAGGAAGAAACTCCTATTATGGCTATGATGAAACAAATGCATGTCATGCAAGTTAAACTTAACAAGCTTGAGAAAGAAAAGGAACCCAGGGAGTTGTCTATGGAGGCTCTATGTCCTTTTCCATTTGACAAAGACTTGTACATGCCACCATTCCCAAAAAGAGTGGAAATGCTGAAGTATGATAAATATGATGGACACTCTAATCCTCAGGATCATGTTAGAGAATTCTATACACAATCCATGGAGTTCATGCAAAAACCAACCTATCTCATGCGTCTCTTTTCTAGATCTTTGGGAGGAGCAGCTATTCATTGGTTTTCTAGATTGCCTCCTACTATCAAAACTTTTGAGGAGTTGATCAAATTGTTCTATCAGAAATACTCCTACAATATTCAACATCTGATCACCATGATCGACATCTGCAATCTCAAGCAATATCCAAGAGAACCATTCCTAACATTCCTCAAAAGATAGCGAAAGAAATGCTCTCTATATGCTAGACCTATTCCAGAGATCGAGAAACTGGAGATCTTCATCAATAACCTTGTTCCAGAAATCAACTACCCTTTACAAATGCAAGATCATACATCTTTTGATAAGATGGTAGACAATGTGATCAAAATTGAAAAAGTACTTGTGAAAAAAGGAGACATCACACTTCAAAAGGACAAGTACGAACCTGGATCTAGTTCTAAAGACAAGAAAAAAAATTGGAACAAGAATAAAGGCATCATCACAGATGCCATTGTTGACATTCTCTATGCCCCATCAAAGGCACCAAATTTTAATCTAACTATTGGTACACAAGCCATCAAAGCTTCAGAACAAAAGATACCAGAATCATCTCAAAAGAAGACAGAGTACAAACCTTGGTCTGTTGATAATAAATGAAAGTCCACTCCTCTTAGAGAATCTTTGGAATCAGCCATGAAAACTATGTTAGCTAATGACATCATATCTTTGCCTGAGATTTGATAATTTGATCCTGAACCTAAACCAAAGTGGTGGAGATTGAACGAATTTTGTGACTTCCATTGTAGCAAGGGTCATAAAACTAATAACTACTTACGCTTGAAGCATCTCATACAAGAAAAGCTTGATAATGGAGACATCATGATTGACAATCATAAGAGCAATAATTATCATACAACATTCACATAACCATTTCTGAAACATGGTCAGGGAGTTTCATCTTCTTAGCCTAATATGGGGGCAAAGGTCAATTATGCTTACCTTGGGAATAATGTTGTTATCAATATGGTTGAACCATGTCTCTCTGAGTGTTGCAATGTCATCACAATTGTGCAAAGAGATAGAAATTATCATTTAGGTAATGCAATTACTCGATCACAAGCTCAGGCACATCTGAAAGGACAAATCCTAGATTCATCAAATGTCCCTAAGATACCCTTCAATCTTTCATCTGCTTCCAAACAGAAGGTTCTTTCCAAATCTTCTAATCCTAAAGATACAAGCCTACATCTTATAGCATTGTTCAACAACTCCAGCACACTAATGCAAAAATCTCCATGTTTGACTTGCTTCGAATATCTCCAGCTCACAGAGCCATTCTAGACAAAGCTTTGCTTGGATCCAATGTTCCTGACGACCTTGATTTCGACAAGTTCCAGACTATGGTTGGACATCTTACATCTCCGCAATATATCTCCTTTTCAAAGAAATATCACAACTCCTTGAGTCACCCACATAACCAGCCCTTGCATATAGAAGTCTTGATCCAGAACCGTAGAGTCAAATGTGTGTTGATAGATGGGGGCACTGACCTAAACATTTGTTCTTACAGCTTGATCACACAATTGGGATTTTCAAAAATAGCTATTGATCCTAGAAAGAAGATAATTATAAAAGCCTATGATGAACAAGAAAGATCTTCTAAAGGCACCATTGTCTTACCTATCAAAGCAGGTCTAGTAATTAGAGATACTACATGTCAAGTGCTTGATCTACCTTTGGCTTACAACATCCTTTTAGGGAGACCATAGATACATGAAATGCAAGCTATTCCTTCTACATACCATCAATGTTTGAAGTTTCCCTATGAAGGAGTAGAGGTTACTATCTTGACAGACATATCTACCACTTGCAATACATTGAAGGAAAGTGCTAATAAACTTGTTCCCAATAATCGAGAATCTTCCACTAAGCCGCTAAACATTGCTTCAACATCTAAGATGGAAGACATTGCTAAAGAGGTCAATATCAAAGAAAATAGGATGGGAGAATATACTATAGAGCCAGTCTTATCTTTGACATCTCTCCCTATCTCGCCTAAGTCTTATAAATAGTCTTTGAAGCAGTCCAAACTAGAATCTAAAGAACCTCTTGAAGCATATAAAATAAATTTTGTGGTAGAACAAGTATCCAAGCAAGAGTTTGAAGAGGATGAAGTTGTGCTTGCATGGCTATACAAAGATGAATATGAATCCCAAATTGTTCAAACTAGTGACTCTACGATATCAAAAATCCCTTCTAAGTCATATGGTCCAAGAGATAAATTGATAGCTAAGATGGGATATCCAATTCAAGGACCTCTAGGAGTTAGAGGAAAAGGTCTTGTGACACCTATTTCACATACTGGTAGAGCAAACAAGGATACTATTGGTTTAGGCTTTAAGAAGAAACCCTTCCACCTCAAAGGGAATTGTTCTCATGTCATAGAACAAATTGCACCAGGAGAACCCCTTCTTAAGAAGGAAGAAATAGAACCATCAGATAGTGATTCAGACAGCTCAGAACTCATCCCCTGTGAACGTTTGCCTATAGAAATCAAAGACCTTCTTGATGCAAAAGATGATCCAATAAAAAGAATCAACGTAGTAGAAACACAAGAACCTACTATAGAACAACAGATAGTTGCAACACAAGAACCAGCTAATCTCAAAACTAATCAAGTGGATCAAGAGGAAGGTGGTAGTTATTCTAAAACTAATTCCCATGAATATGAATTCAAATCAGAAACTAAGGGTAACCCTTTTTGGGGTATTCATCCTGACTTTACACATGTTCTAAGATTTCCTAGAGATCCTGAATCAGAAGACGAATCAAATGACTATGAATGGGGAGCCATTCCAGAGGAAGATGAGCTTATAACATAAAAACATGTTGATTTTATTCACCAATATGCACCTAAACCCAACGTAAGTCTAGAGCGAAATAATGAACTTAACAAGTCTGATCCACCTACGGTTGAAGTGGACTCCCACAATGACATTGAGCCTATTCATGAATTGAACATTTTGAGTTGTAATATCACCTTTGAACTTGAGCATCAGGTCAGTGCCAATGATGATAGATCCATATCCGTGAACATAATTTCCCAAATTTTTCCCACTTTGACTATCCAACATCCTGACCTTCTTGACCAAACTTCCACAAATCTGAGCTATGGTATTTACACATTTCCCAATGACTATGCCCTCACTTGCTACCTCAATGCAATTGAGCCGATGAGGACTTCCATCAATGAACCAAGTGTCAGCATGACCGAGTCAAACATCAAGTATCTTAGTCAAAATAATAAAAAGAAAAAGAAAAAGAGTTCTGAGGGTGAAAACCACTTTGTGGTAGTCTCAGAACCTACAAAAGTAAAAAGAAAAGATGTATCTGAAGGTGAAAACCTCTCTGAGGCACCTAAGGATGAGATATTTGATGTCCTTCTGAGTCATTTACAAGATAGATCTCTAGTTCTAATTGAGCCCACTCAATCTATCAATTTGGATACAACAGAGCAACCACAATTGGTACATGTAGCACAATCCTTATTAGAAGAAGAGAAAAAAAAATTTACTACATTCCTAATAGAGAAAAAGATCAACTTTGCATGGAAATATTCAGATATGCCAGGGTTGGATCCTGATCTTATAATGCACCATCTATCTATTGCTCCTGGAGTAAAACCTGTCAAGCAAAAATGGAGAAAGATGTATCCTCATGTTGCACTCTTGGTAAAAGCTGAATTAGAGAAACTACTAAGAGCCAGATTCATCTATGTTATAGACTATGTTGAATGGATCTCTAATATTGTACCTATTTCTAAACCAGATAATTCAATCAGAGTGTGCACAGACTTTAGAGATGTGAACAAAGCCTACCCTAAGGATGATTTTCCACTACCTAACATTGATATGATAGTGGACATGACTGTGGGTTTCGAGATGTATTCTTTAATGGACAGTTTCTCTGGATATAACCAAATCAAAATTTCTCTAGAGGATCAAGCAAAAACTAATTTCACATGTGCATGGGGTACCTTCTATTGGAATGTCATGCCATTTGGGCTTAAGAATGCTGGTGCTACTTATCAGAGAACTATGACATCTATTTTTCATGACATGATGCATCGAACTATGGAGGATTATGTTGATGACACTTTAGCAAAATCTATTATCAGAATTGAATAGCTAAATGACTTGAGCATGATCCTAGACAGAATGGAAAAGTTTAGTCTCTGACTAAATCCTAAGAAGTGTGTTTTTGGTGTCACTTCTGGAAAGCTCTTAGGATACATAGTTTCAAAGAAAGGTATCAAAGTTGATCCGGCTAAAGTTAAAGCTATCATGGAAATGCAACCTCCCAAAAATATCATTCAAATGAGAACCTTACAAGGGAGAGTAAAATCTATCAAGAGATTCATATCACAGCTTGTTGACATATCACAACCTTTTACAAAAACATTACATAAAGGTGTGACCTTTGCATGGTATGAAGAATGTGAAAAGAATTTTGACCATATCAAGAATTATCTATCGAATCATCTTATCTTGATGCCTCCTATTCATGGGAAGCCATTGATCTTATATGTCTCTACAACAGATACATCACTGGGGGCATTGCTAGCACAAAATGATGAGAACAAAAAGGAAAGAGCTATATACTATATCAGTAGAACATTGGTTGCATATGAGAAGAACTATTCAATGATTGAGAAAGCTTGTCTAGCTATGATCTTTGCATCACAAAAATTGAGACATTATATGTTAGCTCATACCACTCATTTGGTAGCTAAAATTGATCCACTAAAATACCTACTAAGCAAAGCTGCCCTCACCGGTAGATTAGCTAAATGGGTCATGCTCTTGAGAGAATTTGACATTGAATATGTTGAGAGAAAAGCTATAAAAGGACAAGTAATTGCTGATCAATTGGCTAAAGCACCATTATTTGATGATACTCCACTGCAAATGGAATTTCCAAATTCTTCTATCATGCACCTTTCTTCTAGAGAATGGAAATTATTCTTTGATGGCTCTTATACAGAGAATGGATCCAGAGCAGGCATATTGTTCATAACTCCTCAAGGATACTCAATACCCAAAGCATTCAGATTAAAGTTTTCTTGCACAAATAATATTGCTAAATATGAAGCCCTTCTTAATGGCATGAAAATAGAAATTGAGTGGAGGGTGACCAAGATAGACATTCATGGAGACTCACAACTTGTTATCCATCAAGTCAATGATGTGTACCAAAGTAAAGATGAAAAGCTCATTCCTTACAAGAGAATGGTAGATGATCTAAAGAAATACTTCATATCTATCACATTTGAGCAAATTCCTAGAACAAAGAACAAAGTTGCCGATGTAATGGTGACATTATATACTCTCTTATAGCAACCTGAACATGAGATACGCTACGAGTTCCTGGTGGAAGCACTATCTTATCCTGCATATGACTCCCCTAACACCCGCATGATCTGCACTATTGTAGGTTATGATTCATCCAAATACAAAAACCTTTTCTCCTATCTCCAAGACCAAATCATTCTTGATTTCTTTAACAGGTTTGAGAAATGAAACCTTATCCACATTGCATCCCGATATGTCATCATTGGTAATGATCTGTACAAATGAGGTCTAGATGGTACGCTACTTAGATTTTTAGAATAGGAAGAGTCTCAACATACATTGGAAGAAGTCCATGAAGGTATATGTGGGTCACACTCGAATGGTTTAACACTAGCTTGAAAACTTATTAGGGCTGGGTACTATTGGCCTAAAATGGAAAAAGAGGCCATCAAATTTTCTAAGAACTGTCAAAAGTGCCAAGTACATGGCAACTTGATTCATGCTCCAGGGAGAGATCTAATTCCCTTTACTACACAAT
Source organism: Chamaecyparis obtusa (assembly GCA_027943335.1). Classification (NCBI taxonomy): domain Eukaryota; kingdom Viridiplantae; phylum Streptophyta; class Pinopsida; order Cupressales; family Cupressaceae; genus Chamaecyparis; species Chamaecyparis obtusa. The sequence continues at coordinate 107,534 of BSBK01001818.1, read as the reverse complement.
GACCTTTTCAACAATGGGCTATTGATCTTATAGGTGCTATCTATCCACACTCTTCTAATGGACATACCCATATAATCATAGCTACATATTATTTCACTAACTGGGTAGAGGCAGTTCCCTTAATGCAAGCAACTAGAAAATAGATATCTATGTTCATCTTGAACTATATCATATGTAGATATGGGATCCCACATTCTATAATCACAGATAATGGGGGACAATTCAAAAATAAGGACCTAGATGATTTATGTACCAAATTCAAGATTACTCAACATTGGTCATCTATCTACTATCCTCAAGGGAATGGACAAGTAGAGGCTTCAAACAAGAATCTATTGAAAATCTTGCACCGTATAGTTAATAAGACAGGAAGAGAATGGCATCTCATGATCAATCCAGCTCTTTGGGCCTATAGAACAAGTATCAGAACACCTATTGGGCCTACACCTTTCACTTTAGTTTATGGGTCTAAAGTGGTACTGCCTATTGAGGTTGAAATCCCATCACTAAGAATCAAAATGCATGGTCTAGTAACTGATGATGACTACATAGTGTCTAGGTTGCAAGAACTTGAACTACTAGATGAACATAGACAAGCAGCGTATGATCATCTCAGAGTGTATCAAAAAATAATATCTAGAGGCTACAACAAGAAAGTTAGACACAGAGAATTTCAGGTTGGCGATCTAGTCTTGAGAGAGAATCCTAAAAATCAATCACATCAAGAACGCAAGGGGAAGTTTGAACCCAATTGGTTGGGTCCCTTTGTAATCATTGCTACTTTTGTCTTTGGTGCCTATCAACTCTCAATGACTGAAGGAGAACAGCTTTGAGAACCAATCAACATTCTCCATCTGAAGAAATTCTACACCTAAGGCATTCAGTCTATGGTAAAATGTCCTAAAAAAATCTTAAAAATCTGAAAAAGTCCTGAAAAAATGAACATCTTGGTGAAAATTTAGCAATAGGCACCTTGATGATTCACAAAAAAATTGAAAAATATCAAAACTACAAATTTTTTTTGAAAAGATAAAAATACAAAAAAATGAGAAAAAGAAAAAGTGCCTTGGTGAAAACCTGGAAACAGGCACCTTGGTAGCAAAAATAGAATCTATGCCAAGATGGTGAAAACCTGGCAAACGGGCACCACTTTTTTCAAATCACTCCATCTATTATCACAATCTTGGTCTTTCCCAGCTTTTAGTCTTGCTTTAGTTTGTACATATCTCTCAGTTTGTTACTGCTTTCCAATTTTCCATAAGTCAGTCTATACATATATCGGCTCAAGCATCTATATCCTATCAATGTTTCAAACTTGGGGGCAATCAATGTCATATCCTATGGTCTCCAATATATCTTAGTTGTGTCATATCCAGTTAGAGTCCTTTAAAGCTTCATCTGAGTTAGTCAGTCAGTCTCCTCTCCAGAAGGATTTTGCATCTACAACAACGTAGTCAAACATCAAACTGAAAATAATCTATGCTTCATGCTTTTATCTCCATGTATGCTTACTGATTCGCATTGAGATTTTTGCATATTTTGTTCCCACAAGCTCTTCGATGATGTCCTTTACAGGATTTAGAGAGTGATGACTGGGGGCATAATCTTTTCTTTGTCTTTTGCTTGTATGTGAAAATCTAACAACGTTGGAAATTTTGGATTGAAATGGTGTCCAACTGTAAGAACCTCTATCTTGAATTGGATGGCCATGCGTACCTTGACCATTGATACCCTAAAAATTCAAGGATGTTTGATCTAACTATTGTCTTTTTGAGTGAGTTCTTTCTCCTACTATGAAATGTGATCTTGCCTAAGGATGTGAGCGATAAAGGGTCACTATAGGTAATTCACATTGGATTTAGAATGATCTTTTGACTGTTTGATGTGTTTGTAATGCAAGGTGTATTCAGGTCATCATGACGTTTATGTTCTGATGCTTATACAAATTGCTATATCAAAATGGACTTGATATTCAGGTCATCCTAGCATTTGTGCCTTGGTGCTTATATCTAATCTGACATTCCAAAAACAAAATCAATATTCATATGTCCATGGTTGTCTCACCAGTGGGCGTTGTATTGATTCTTGCACATACAAATCAATATTCATATGTCTATGGTTTCATAGCTAGTGGGCATTGTATTGATTTATCCGATTACCTAAAAATTCAATGATGAAAATGACCAACACATGATTAGTGACTAGGTCCTAGGTCTTAGGTTGCATTTCATATTGCATGTCTCTTTGCATTTTGCATGTTTTCATGATCTCACAATGGCTAGATAAACTTTAGTGCTTAAACAATTCTTCAATCATCTCTTGAAATCTAACGATAGCTAAAATCTAACTCGAAGGTCTCCTCACCAAACCACAAGCAGTTACCATCCTGGGTTAAAACATCCTTTTGACATAAGACTGAGTACTTGTCTTCATCAATACCTGTAAAACATATCATGTGTATCGTTGCATTTACATTTCATATCATTACCATCTGTTGCATTACATTACATCCATGTGCATAAGCATAAATCATACATACATCTTTCCATAATCAATTACATGTGCATAACATCCATACATATGAAAGAAATCATTGTATTGCATTGATCCATACATACATTCTACACTACTCATAGCATAAACATCACATGATATCATCATAAATCAAAACATGACAAGTACACATGAAGTCATAACCAAGATATCTCGATCTCATATATATATATATATATATATATATATATATATATATATATATATATATATATATATATATATATATATATATATATATATATATATATTGAACTAGTCAGAGGTGCACTACTAGCACAATATACAAATGAATGAGCTCAGCTGAGCTATCAGAATTAGAACAGTATATCAGAATCAAAAGATAAAAAATGTCAGAACATATCAAAGATAGATCAGCTCTCAGCCTGATCCTCTGCACCTAGTGGAGGAGGAGGTGGTGCATCTGGTACTACCTCTCCTCTAGGTGCTCTAGCTCCCTTTGATGCCATCATGTACTGGGAGTACGTGGGGACTCTCTATGAAACAAGAATAATAGTATAATATGTGGACACATAGTAAGCTACCCATGAGGTCTGATGAATCACCTCTACTTGTAGTCTATGTACCTTGGCACAAAGCTCAATCCGCTGTCTATCAGCCTCTAGATACCTCTCCTCTCAGCGAGCACTGCATAGCTTCAGGTCCCTGACCTGTACTCTGATCCATCTAATGGTCTCTTGTGGTGTAAGAGGAACACTAGTATCAACATCAGCCACTGGTATCTCAGTATCTAGGGCAACCTGCTTAGTAGTCTCTACTCTTTGTGCCTTGCGGCGGAGAACATGTGAGCCAATAAGCACTGACCCTAGGCTAACTCAAAGGGTTTCATCATCAAACATGCCACCATCGGTGCCCATCCCATCAATAGACCATTTTGCTAACGGTCAAACATGATAATACCACTGATCATCCTGACAATGATACACTCCAACTGGTGCATCTGTCTATATCGCTGCACTAAGGTCTCCTAGGAAATAGAGCCAGTCATCTGGGTGTCATCTCCATATACACATTGAAAAGGTAATAGGCCTGAGTTCCCTGAACTCACATACTCTGGTCGTCAGCCTACATGGAAAGGAATGTGTAGTATATGATACACATCCTCAGGGGTAATAATGATCTCCCTAGTCGGCAGGTGGAATGTCTGGGTCTCCAAATGAAATCTCTCAATTAGAGCAGTCAAAAGTCTGTGTTTACCCTAATCTTGGGTAAATGTATAAGGTACTCAAATCCACAAGGAGCAAGGTGTACCCTCATAGGGTCTGGTAGTGACACACATAGTCTCTGTACAGCTGGATGAGAAATTCGTACATGAACATCTGGATATATGACCTACATAGCACAAAAACAAGGAATCCTATCAGTAATTTGGTCACAGAATAGGTTACAAGTGTAGGAATTGAACAAAATACTATGTCAGAAGGTAGGTTAAAAGGTCAGCAATCAAGCTAAGAGATCAGAAAAATAAAAAATTTGACCTAGCAATGAGTTTTTGGCTCACTATTTTTCATACGACATTTCACACTGGCATGGAAAGTCGTACAAGTTTCTACATCATACCATATGACAAAGCATAGTGATACGACACTGGACACCTCATCGTACAAGTTATGAGGGACCCGATGAAATGTCGTATGACTCTTGGGTCCCTCTGATATGAGTCTTTGGGGTTAATGAAATGATATTCTACCACAGTTGAAAAGTTGTACGAGTCCCGCTAGGGAGTCGTACGAGTTTCCATGCATTCAAAATTCAAAATTGAAAAACGTATGAAATATGCTAAAAATCCTATAAAACATGGAAAAATTGACATTTTAGCAAAGCACAGAGGTCCACCTACCGGATGTCCTTACTGCTGGGGTCTCTGGTGTCTTTGGCTGTGCTCAAATCAATGCAAACTCATAGGTACCTTCGATTCTACCATTTTCTCTCTCAAAGGGCTCCACAAGGTTTCTAAAGTCAAAGGTTGAAATGAATTGAAAATGACCCTTTCGGCCTTTATATAGCTTTTGACCTAATTTTCAAAAGTGCTCCATTTTTCATGAAAACTACACCCTTGGCTAATTTCAACATTTTGAATCCATTTTTGGGATCAAAATTGAAATCTAAGATAATTTACTATGTCAAAATTGCAATTTAAATTTTTTTGGACCCAGGATGGTCTACTGCTTGCACATTCAACCTTTAATCATCATAGAAATCTAGAATTCAACTTAACTGATTATCTTACATCAAACTATCAAAATTTCAACTTGGTCAACTATGGTCAACTCATGGTTTTACCTCATCAAACTTGGTCTCCAGGACCTCTAAACGATGCAGAGTGCATTCTCAAACGTGTAAAACCACTTCTCAAATCAATTAACATGCTTCTAAACCATTTAACGTTGACTTTTCTTATCAGATTTCAATTTTAATCCTGAAGGGGGCATGGTATTGCACATCATTCAAGTCTATAAATCTAAATTTGTAATCAATCTTTCATCAGTAATCAAGAAAACAACCACGTCTAGTTGCTGACTCATCAAAAGTCTTCGTCGCTTGGGGCAAATCTATCATCGCTTGGGGCATATTAGATTCATCAAGATCCATATCAATCTAATATTCGCCTAATCTTGTAAGCTGTATCAGCTTTTCGCAACCATCGGTTTGTTAGTGTTATTTCATTGTTTCTTTGTAACTGAAGGGTTCAGATGTGATACCAATGTGATTCTTATTAACAATCAGGTTTGGAATCAGTTAGTCACTTCTTCGTAATCATAAGGTTCAGAATCAGGCATTTTGACACTTTTTCATAATCATCGGTTCATTGTTGCTATAGTGAACACTATCTTTGGTCATTCAGGACCTAATATCTTCAAATCTTTCAATCGGTTCCTATCTCGAAATCGGTTTATCTTTCCATATCAGTTTCAGCATCATACACAGATTGTCTTTGAACCACTACGCTTTGCACAGTAATTCAAAGAGGGGCAAAATGTAATACCCCAAAAATGGGCTATAGGTTCATTAACCTCCTACATTTTCAAATTGAACAAAATCGACATCGAAGTCCTAACCTAAGGCACATCTGAACATCATTGAATCCTAATTGATTATCTTAAATTCTACATCGGGGAATATTCCTAATTATCTTAATTATTTTTAATTTAATGATTATTTGGTGATAAATCTTATTTATCCTAAAGTTTGATTAATTGAATATTCTAAATATTTAATTAATTAGATTTTATTCTACCACTTAATTATTAAATTGAATTTAATCTTATTTATTCCTAAATTATTATTATTTAAATTTGACAATAAATCAAAATTCCTATCATTAATTGATTAAATTCTTATTTAATTAATTAAAGCAAGTTGTCATATTTAATGATATTATTTTTGAATAAAAGTTTGATTTAATAATTGATTAACCCATAAATCAATTGTTTTAATTTTCAAAATTAGTTAAGTTGAGAATAAATCACTTTATTTTTAAATTAATTTATAATTAAATCATGCACAATCAGAAAAGCAGGCAACTATAAATTAACAATCAATTTTAAATTTAAACTCAACATTTGATGATGAGTTGGAATTTAATCTAAACTCTATTTTGAGTTAAACCTTGCTTTTGCATGATTTTTGTGAATTAAATTATCTTTTATTTCTGATAACTCAAAAATCAACTTGAGTTTATCAAGAGTGATTTATGGCTTTTTCCATGCACCTCCAAAGCCCTGGATTTCTATAAAAACAAGGGTCAGCTCTTCACAATTCATCTCATATAATTTGCAAACTTACTTTGCCAAATTGTCAAGCTCATAATTTGGGAATTTGCACAATCACACTGGCGAATTGGTATCTGAAGAATCAAGCTTCTTGTGAATCAACCACGTTTGTGAGATCAATCTTGTTTTCAATTCATTCTAGCTTCATTTTGCATATCATTCGTAGAATCATTGCATATCATTTTTTCATTCTAGTTTAGATTTCATATGAATTTTCATCATAATTGCACAGAAAAATAAAAAATATAGATTAATTTGCATCCAATTCATATCTAGATTTTGCATTCAAATCCTTTGTTTAGGTGTTGTCAAGGTCACTGATCTCAGTCGTCAAAAAAGCTTCAAGTGTTTTTCAATGTATCAAGATTTTCAAAAAGGATTTCCAAACATTCTGATCTTTTAAGTGTTGTTAAATTTTTTAATCCCGAATAATAAAGTCAATGAAGGCTCAAGGATCAAGTTGTAGGATCAAAATACTTGGGTGTGAACAATGATATCCATCAAAGGTTCACCAAAAATCTCTCTCTTCTGAAGCTCTGATAAGCCTCGCTCTGATGTGACCGAATGTAGCACTATTGAATCCACTTGTACCAAAATCCAATCCTTTCCTACCCCCAAGTGATAAATGTGATTGTGTGACAAACTTAGGGCGATATGAAATGCAACAATGCAACTAAAAGGTTTTTTAATTATGAGTATGCACAAATGATGGATGCAATGAATATTTACAAGTGAGATGATGGAAATGCAATATGTACACGTGCAACTAGGAAAGACTTAAGGAAACAAAAAGTGCTTGATTGCCAAGTTTTCACCTTTTTGGGTTTATTGCTCTTTTTCTCTCTTTTTTTTTCAATTTTTTTGCTACCATGGTGCCTATTGCTAGGTTTTCACCAAGGCACTTTTTTTCTTTTTCAATTTTATTTTTTTCAATGTTTTTGATCTTTTTTTATTTTCTCATGTACAAAAGTGATGCTTGAGTCATCAGATTTACACTCATCTGATACTCTTTCTTGTGATACTCTTTTATCTGATTAGGTATAAAAACCTCTTTAGATGAATGCTGTTAATGGGCTCTTGTAATTCTTCCCCATCACAATTGGCTATTTTATAAGTTCCCATTCCAAATGAAGAAACAATGATGAATAGACCAAGCCAATTTGCCTCCTATTTACCCTTCTTTTCTCTTTCAGCTTGATGTTTAGGGTTTTCTCTTAACACCAAGTCACCTACTTGAAAGACTCTTGGTTTGATATGCTTGTTATAGTTCCTTGAGATCCTATTTTGATAGACTTTCAAGTGTTCATAAGCTTGGGCTTGATGTTCTTCTAACAATTCCAATTGTTGAAGTCAGACAACTCTATAATCCTCATATGTTATTAGTCCTTGTAATGATACTTGTAGAGATGGGATTTCAACCTCCAAAGGTAGAACTACTTCGGCTCCATAAACCAATAAATATGGTGTAGCTCATGTAGGTGTTCAGATGCTAGTTCTATAGGCCCATAATGCCAGGTTGATTTGCACATGCCAATCTCTTCCTGATTTTTTCACCGATCTCTTCAATATTTTAAGGATATTCTTATTTGTAGCTTCGGCTTGTCCATTTCCTTGTGGATAATAAATGGAAGAAGAGTGATGTGTGATATGAAAGCTATCACAAAGTTCATCCACATCTTTGTTCTTGAATTGTTTTCCATTGTATTTGATTATGGCATGAGGAATACCATATCTGCAAATGATGTGATTGAGAATGAACATGGAGATCTATTTTCCCATGGCCGTGATCAAAGGAATGACTTCTACCCATTTAGTGAAATACTTTGTAGTAGTGATGATGTACTTGTGCCCATTGGATGATGGTGGATAAATCACTCCAATCAAGTCAAACCCCCATTGATAAAATGGCCAAGGTGTAACAAAAGGATGTAATTCTTGAGCCGATACATGTATCATATCACCATGGTATTGACATTTGCTACATATCTTGACAAAGTGACAAGCATCTTTCTCTAATGTTTTCCAAAAATACCCCATACGAAGGATCTTCTTAGCTAGGTTTAAACCACTTGAGTGTGACCCACAAATGCCCTTGTGAACCTCATGTAAAGCTACCTTAGACTCTTCTTCCTCTAGACATCTAAGTAAAGTCTCATCAAGACCCTTACGATACAATGTGTCAGAAAGAATAATGTAACGGGCTAATTGTCGAATGAAATTTTTTTTTTGGGCTTGGGATTGGTTTGAAGGTAACACTTGGTCTTTGAGATATGTGTATATAGGGTCGTACCAAGGTGATTCATGTCGATTGAGTGGGCAATGATTTAGGTATCGAGAAGGTCAAATGCTAGTTTTGCCAACTCTTCCACCAAGAATTCGTACCTCTCATTCTAATCAAGTTTTTGTAGTAATGAAGCCAAGGTATCCATTGCATACACTGCTCTGTTCTTCTTTCTTGGAATTTGCTCAAAATTTATCAATGCAAAGTAATTTTTCCAAGCATCAATCATAGTCTTGTATGGCATTAGTTTTTCATCTTTGGTATTTTATTCATCATTGACTTGATTGATTACCAATTGAGAATCACTGTACACTTGTAGCTCAGTGATGTTCCATTCTAAAGCCATCTTGATACCAATGACTAAAGCTTCATATTCAGCTATGTTGTTGGTACATGGGAATAACAACTTGTATGATTTGGGAATAGTATACCCTTGAGGGGTAATCAATAATATGATGGCCCTAGAACCTCCTTGTGTATACAATCCATCAAAGTACAACTTCCATGTCTTGGCTTCTATGTTGACAATTGTTGCATCTGGAAACTCCACTTGAATAGTTTGCATAGAAATCAATGGATTCTCAGCTAAGTGATCTTCTATCACTTGTCCTTTTATGGCCTTCCTATCCACATACTCAATGTTGAACTCACTTAATATCATGACCCATTTTTCTATTCTACCCATTAAGGTAGTTTTGCTAAGTAAGTATTTTAGAGGGTCAATCTTTGCAATAAGCTTCACCTTGTGCATCAACATGTAATGTCTTAACTTTTGTGTAGCAAAGATGAAATCTAGGCATGCTCTTTCCATGAATGTGTAGTTCAATTCATACTTGATCAATGTACGGCTTAAATAGTAGATTGCTCTTTCTTTTCCTTGATCATCTTCTTGTGCCAAAAGAACTCCTAAAGACCTCTCGATTGTAGATATATATAACAACAATGGTTTTCCTTTGATAGGAGGCATTAGAATTGGTGGATTTATTAAATAAGTCTTCAAAAAAGTGAAGGCCTTGTTACATTCTTCATCCCATATGAAAATGGTATCTTTGTGTAGAAATCTTGTGAATGAATGACACTTTTCTACCAATTGAGAAATGAACCTTCTTATTGATTTTAGTTTCCCTTGAAGAGACCTCATTTGACTTATGTTCTTTGGAATTTCCATATCCATTATTGCTTGAACCTTTTCGGGATCCACTTCAATGCCTTTTGTGGAAACTATGTAGCCTAACAATTTGCCGGATTGAACACCAAAGACACATTTTTTTGGATTAAGCCTCACTTTGAATTTCTCCAACCGTGTGAATATATTTTCTAGGATTTGCAAGTGGTATTCTCTTTGATGTGACTTTGCCAATATATCATCCACATAATCTTCTAGGAAGGTGTGCATCATATCATGGAAAATAGTGGTCATCGCTCTTTGGTAAGTAGCTTCAGCATTTTTGAGACCAAAGGGCATTACGTTCCAACAAAAATTTCCCCAAGGGCATGTGAACATTGTCTTCTCTTGGTCTTTGGGTGCAATTTTAATCTGATTGTATCCGCTAAAACCGTCCATCAATGAATACATGGAGTGACCAGCTATTAAATCAACTATGTCATCTATGCTTGGAAGTGGGAAGTCATCTTTGGGACATGCAAGATTCAAGTCTCTAAAATCCATGCATACACGAATGGATTTGTCATGCTTAGTGACCAGTACAATATTGGATATCCATTTAGCATAGGCAATTACTCTTATAAACCCCACCTTCAACAATTTCTCCAATTTTGCTTTGACTAGGAGAGCTATATGTGGGTGCATCTTCCTCAACTTCTGCTTGACGGGCTTAACCCTTGGTTTAACATTCAAATGGTGCATGATGGAGTCAGGATCCAAACTTGGCATGTCGGCATAGGACCATGCAAATTTCACTTGTTTTTGTTGGAAAAACTTGATAAAATCCTTTGTTTCTAAAGGTGTAAGTGAAGCTGCTAGGTGTATGAATTTAGGATCCAATTCTGTTCCAATGTTGACCTTCTCCATTGGGTCTATGAAAATTGGTGACCTTTCTTCCTCATGTGCTAGTAGGGTATCCAACCTCTCTTCCTTAGGTGCCACAGTTGGGTTTTCACCATAGGAAACATCCTTTATCTTTACTTTTTTTGGTTCTAGTGTTGCCACATGGTCATTTTCACCACTAGAACTTTTCATTTTTTATTTTTTTTTCATTTTTTCTCTTTTTGGATTAAGAAGTTGGACCCCCACTATCCTCATCATGTTTAGATTAAACTCATTGGTGAAAGAGGACTCAACTGCATTTAAGTATTGGTTCATTGCTTGGTCATTGGGAAAATATAGTAGGTCACTTGTTTCGGTTAGTTCCCAATCAATAAGGTCAGGATGCATCAAGGATAGAGAGTCAATGGGAAAAGTGTCATCAGTTGGGTTTAAGGATATGACATCATTGGATGGTTCATACATTATATCATTAAGTTCAATAACATGAGCTTCCTCAAGATGGTCCATGGAAGAAGGATCGAAGTCCCCTTCACTTGAGTCCTCTGAGGCTTCTATGGGAAATAGCGTGGGAAATATAACAAGTGGATTAAAACTAATGTTCGAATCACCCCCCATGAAGGTACCCAAGGTTCACCTATCCATGCCTGATTAGTGGGTGCTTGTCCTATGTTGAGTTCTTGTATATTGGGATCTTCATTACCTTGAGTTGTTGCCTAGGAACATTAGCATAAGCATGTATTGTGACAATCTCTTTATCATGGCATGAGTCTTCAAATAAAGTGTCCCACTCGTAATCTCAAGAATCATCACTATCAACATCAGATTCCATTGTGTTCACTTGTGGATAGGAATCATGCATGGGGCTGGAACTTTCTCCTTTGTGATGGTAACCTACCCCTAAATTTTCTTCTTTTGACCTCCAAGAAGGTTCAATACACTCTAGAAAACCTCTTTCTTTTACCTAAGGGTCCTCTTCCCTTATACCACATTTTTTGCATTATTTCAAACCCTTTTCCATAGTGGTCGGTTTGAATGTTAATGTGTTGAATTCTCTCCACGAGGGTATTCGAGGTATCATTTTCATCTTGATAGAGCCATTGGAGAACTTCATCGTGTTCTTTGTCAAATGCTGACTTGTCACTTTCTCTTACAAAATAAGAGTTATATTTGTGAGGAAGATGTTTATTAGACAGTTTCCCATGTTTTCTTGGAGATGTGGGTAAATCGAATAGGGAAATAGAATATTCCCCTACTCCCTTGGAATTGATTTTACATTGTTTTTCAAATGTGTGCATCATCTCACTCATATGTTCGTAATGATCATCTTTATCTTTGTCTTTCTCCTCTTTGGTGGGTTTGAAAAGTCCTACTTCTGGTGTAGATGCTTTATCTGAACTTTCATTTGAATTTGGACCCTCATAACTCACTTTCTTCTTTCCTTTAGTTGATGTAGTTGAGTTAGTTCAAGGAGGGTTTGAAGTAGAAGTAGCACTTAATGTTAACTTAGGATCATCCACTTTAATGTCTTCAATAGTAGCCCTTGGAATAATCCCTTCTCTATTATGAGGAATAAATAATTCGTGAAGAGTCTTTATTGCATTGCAATATTGGAAAGGATTTGAATCCCCTCCAATTGTAATTTCCTCACCCATGTATGGAAATTTAATACATTGATGATACATGGAAGGATCCACTTGCATCTCATATATCCATAGCCTCCCCAATAAGATATTATAAGTTAATTTCACATGTAAGACTTGGCATTTTGTGTCCTTTTTGACAGGTCCAACTTGAATGGGAAATATAATCATGCCTTTTGAAGACCTCTCCTCCTCATCATAAGCTTTTATGGTAATTCTCTTTGTAGGATTAATACATGACTCGGATAATCCTAAAGACTTGACAAGGCTCAAAGTACAAATATTAAGACCAGCTCCCCCATCTATGAGAGCTCTCTTGACCCTATGTCTTTCAATCAAGACTTCTATATGCAACGGTAGATTTTGGGGATGGGTGATAGACATGTCATCATGGTCTGAGAATGAAAGGACAATGTAGTGCAACGAGGTGCCCTACCATATTCTAAAACTTCTCCTCTTCCAAGTTGATAGAAACATTAGTTTCCACTAGAGCTTTCTCTAAGATCTCCTTGTGATTTGGAGATAATTTTAATAACTCCAAAATAGAAATTTGTGCTGGAGTCTTTTGTAATTGATCCACCAAACTATATGGCTTTGCTATTGTAGACAATTGTTTAGCCAAAATGTTGGATTGCAGAGGACCAATAGGTTTTGGATTAACCCCTTGTAGGGTAATCCTTGAAGTCTGTCCTCTAGTGATAGCATTTAATGTTTCTTCTTTGGGTTTTTCCTTGATCACAATAGTATTTACAACATACTCACCCTTGGATAATGTATTGATAACATTATCATAATGAGGAGCAAAATTGATATTATTGCTGCTTTTCTTATTCCCATTGGATAGTTCACCTTTCTCATGGTTATAAAAATGTTGTTTAAACATTGTGTGATCTTCATTACTTTGAGGCCCTGCTATAGTGATCACACCATTATCAATCAAATCTTGTACCATGTTCTTTAGCTATAAACAATCGTTTGAGGTATGTCCTCTATTTCGGTGGTATTCACAATGACTATTCTCACTCCACCAGCTGGGCTTGTTTTGTGGCTCATAGGCTTGAGGTCTAGGTAGATCATTGATCTTATTAGAAATGAGGGTCCTCGATGCCTTATCAAGAGGTTCACCCAAAGGTGTGAATGTTCTCTTGGGAGATGGTGCCAAGAACTGCTTAAACTTGTTACCTCCTTGATTGTTCCCAAAGTTGCTACTATTGGTATTACTGTTGAAAGGCACTTTGGGAGACTGATTTTCATTGTTCACCTAATTAGGTGTTCTTATGAGAGAAAAAGGAGTCACTTTTAAATTATTAGCATCAACAACACTGTCATTGCCAATCCTTTATTGTTGTTCTTCAACCCAAATAGATTATAGTTGTTAGCAAAGTTCTTATTTTGGTTGTTATGGTTGTTGTTGAAGGTATTGTTATTGTAATTCTTATTGTCCTTGTAAAGTTTTAACTCTCCACTCTTAACTAATACCTCCTCCTTAGTCACCCCATTTTTAATAAGATCTTGGAAGGTTTTAGGACATTGCATTTTCAACCGATAATTCATCTCATTACTCAAGCTATTGATAAAGATATCCATCTTTTCTTTTTCTGGTATTCTTTAACTGACTCTTAGTATTCATTACTCAAGCTATAGTTAAAGAATACTAGGAGTGACAGATCCTGTAAATTGCGCAGTAAGAATCATCACAGGTGACAAAGTTCAACTGATAGGTGTAATTTCTCAGATCATAGGTGTCACTTTACGCTTGCAGGCGTAACACTTTATCTCATAGGTGTCAGAGAGAATAAAAGACTGAATAGAAGGAATCGCACGTGTCAGTTAACTACTTGTAAGCATCGTCAGAATAGCCATAGGTGTCGCTAGATTCTACATAGGCATCATTTCTCCTATTTTTTGCAAAATTCACAGAAAAGTGAAGACAAAAACACACAAAATTTGATAAAATTTTTAGAAATGAGGCTCAAAACCCCACAGTGAGTGCCATTTGTGTGTGTATGTTTAACACCTTCATGAAATTAGAATAATCAACTACAATTCTAAAAAAATACAATGTTAATTTAAGCTAAGAATTGAAATTAACATCCATGAAATCTCATGGTTCTCTATCCAAGTTTGGTAAGTAGAGCTCTCAGCTTAATCTCTACTAGTGACAATCCTAGAATGAGAAACATGATACTACAATGCTTAATCTAGCTATCAAACTCTCAAATGTGATACAATAATCAATTCAAATGCTCTAAATTGCTCTTAATTTCTCATAAATTGCCTATAGTAATGATGTTATGCACTTGAATTCTCTAATATATTTATGCTCTCAAAATGACTCTTATTTATGGTAAAATCCCAAGGGTAGGGGGTAGAGTTATTTAATCATGATTTAGCCTTGGTTGAGTCAAAAAGTTTGCAATGTTTTTAAATGGGGGACAACTTAAATGGTTGTCTCAAAGGTTTGGACAAAATGACAAAATTGAGTGGTTGAGATTCAAATTTGAAATGTGTGATTGAGATTCAACTATTTTGGAGTGATCCATGTGCTTTTGTTCTTAATTCCCATTGGTTGCTCAATTTTTGTTGAAAGATATTAGGATTAATTAAATTCCATCAATTAATTAAATTAGCCATGTAAGGGAATAGGTTCAATTTGATTTTTTGATTTAACAACTATATAATTAATTGATTAAAATCAATTATATAGTGTTTTTCACCCCTTTAAGCTTTGATTTAATTATTTAATGTCATCATTTGATTTTACCTTATATTTGATTGATTTTATCCAATTTGATTTAATAAATGTCCATTTAAAATTTGATTTGATCCTTTTTTATGAGAATTGGTGCATTTTGATTAAGATTTTACAATTTTATGACTTTAAAGCACTTGCCTAGTTTTTGATGTCTACAATATCATCCAAAAATATTTCATCAATTAACATAGTGTCATCAGACTCACCTTTCATATACAAATTATTGTTCTCACTAGTTCTAGTAAAACCAATACTTAACAAATAAGTATGCAACCTTTCATACCAGGCTCTAGGTGCTTGCTTTAAACCATATAAAGCTTTATGTAGTCTACATACCATATCTTTCTTGTCTGGATCAACAAACCCTTCTAGTTGTTCTATGTAGACCTCCTCTTCTAGTATCCCATTTAGAAAAGCAAACTTAACATCCATTTGATAAAATTTAAACTTCTTATGTGTTGCATAGGCCAGTAACATTCGAACTCCTTCTAGTCTAGCAATAGGTGCAAAGGTTTCACCATAATCTATTCCTTCCTCCTATGCATACACCTTGCAAACTAGTCTGGCTTTATTCCTTGTAACTCCATTTTCATTCAGCTTATTTCTGAAAATCCATTTAGTACCGATAACATTCTTATCTTTTAGTCTAGGTACTAAGGTCCATGTCTTGTTTTTCTCTATCTGTTTTATGTCTTCATTCATTGCATTTACCCATTCTTCATTCTCTAATGCAACTTTAACATTTTTTAGTTCAAACTCACAAACTAAGCATGTACCTTATCTTGATTTACTTCTTGTATACATGTCAGCTTGCTTGTTGCCAATAATTTGGTTCTCAAGATGATGTCTTCTGAAAAATCTTTCCAGCACATGATCTCTTCTTTGTTGTCATCCTGTTCAGGTTCATTCTCTTACTCGGTACCTCCTTCCTGATCGTTGGTTTCTCTTTAGTGTTCCTCGGTGTTTTTTTCCTGATGCCCGATTGACACAGTCCATAGCTTTGGTAGGTGCTTTGGATGTTCAATGTAAGTGAATCTACCATATTCTTTCAGCTCCCTAGTGCTTTCTTCACTGTTCTTAGTGTCAAATTAATCAACCCTAACATTAGTACTTTCAATCATTTTATTAGTAACTTTATTTAGACACTTGTAAGCTTTTCTTTTAGTGGAATATCCAAGAAATATCCCTTCATCCCCTTTACATTCAAACTTTCCATTTCTTTCATCTTTCAGAATAAAACATTTTCTACCAAACATTTTCTACATAAATAGCTGTGTTGACTGCTTCTCTCCAATATGTCTGCGCCACATTCTTTTCTATCATCAGTGTCCTTGCACAATCTACAATTGATCTATTCCTCCTTTCAACAATCCCATTTTGCTGAGGTGTCCTCAGTGCTAAAACCTATATTTTTATACCATGCTCATTACAATAGTTAGTAAATTCATCAGAAATAACTTTGTCAGATCTTAAGCATTTCAGTTCCTTCCTAGTTTCTTTTTTTACTTTTTCTTTATACCATTTAAACATCTTAAATGCTTCTAATTTCTCTTTTAAGAACATTACAGTCATCAATCTAGTGCAATCATCAACAAATAGAATAAAATATCTATCTCCATAATAACTCTGTGTTCTCATGGGACCACATAGGTCGGTGTGAACTAGCTCCAAAATTCTCTTTGTTGAATAATCTTTGCTCTTAAAACTAGATTTTTTCATCTTACCTTTCTGACATTGATGACACATTACATGATCTGGCTTTGCTAGGCTAGGTAGACCTCTAACCTTTTTCTTTTTACTTATCTTAATCATGTTGTAAAAGTTTATATGGCATAACCTTTTATGCCACAACCATGCATCCTCATCTTTCATCATTAAATAAGAAGACTTATCATTGTCAAGATTAAACAAGTTACCTTTCATTTGTGCTCCTGTTCCAACAATTTTTCCTTCCTCATCAAATATTTTTACCATCTTGCTCTCAAAAGCTACTTGGTGACCTGAATTGCTAAGTTGTGCCACACTTAGAAAATTGTAATTTAGTCCTTCTACCCAATAAGCATTATCACATTTGATTTCATCATTCATTAGTAAGGATCCTTTTCCTATAATCATACATGGTGTATCATTACCCATCTTTACAGATCCTCCATTATATTGCTCAGGATAATCAAATTTTTCTTCATCACCACTCATGTGATGTGTACAACCACTATTAATGATCCATGTATCATTTTTATTAACCTTAGAAATGAGTGTTGTCTCTACATAGCTCTCTTCTTTCTTAGATTCATCCTTCATCGCAACAAATACTACTTCTACATCATCATCTGTATCAGAATCAGTATCATTCTCTTCAGCAATATAGCATACCTTTTTGCCTTTATCATTGTTGTCTCAGTTGTCTCTGTTGTAGTGTTGGTAACTTCTATTGCCTCTTCTCCCATAGCTTCCTTCACCAGATCAATCCTTGTTTCTATCATCTTCTTTCCTATTTGGACATCTAGTAGCAATATGACCAACTTCTTTACAGTTAAAACATGGTAAAGGTAATAGCCTCTATATCTACCTTTTCCTTTAGGTAATATCCTAACCATAATAGCTTCAAGCTCATCAAGCTCATCATCAGAATTACTATCATTATCATCATTATTACTTCTACTACTAGACTTACCAATCTTCAGAGAAGTAATGAAAGAAGATTCAATAGATGGTACAACACTATTATCAAAGTTGTCTAGTTCAAAATTTTTTAGCTTACTGATCAGACTATCAAGAGTGAGAGTACTACTAGGTGCAGATCTCATTTCATGTATTGTGGATATTCTGATTGCATAAACATGCAATAGGGTTCTTAGAATTTTGCTTACCTCTATCTCCTCAGTAATGACACCACCAAATGCTCCGATAGCATTAACTACCTCCTTTATTCAGTTTGTGTACCGCACTATATTTTCTCCTTTCATTTTCATATCATCAAATCTCCCTCTTAAACTTTCAGCTCTGGCTCTTCTAACATTTTCATCACCACTATAAACTTGAGTAAGTTTATCCCACATGTCCTTTGAAGTAAGGCAATCCTTGATATCTTCAAACTCAACATCTGATAGAGCATCAACAATATCCATCATAGTAATACTATGCTCATGTCTATATCTTAATTGATCAAGAGTCAAAGGTCTTATAGGTGGTGCAATGTAGCCATTATCCAATAGGGTGAGGGAAGAATTCCCAATCCTAGATATATGAAGTCTCATTCAGCTTTTCCATATTCTAAAGTTGTCCTTATTCAGCATTGGCACTTCCCTCTTATACATTTTGTGATCTTTATGCCGAAGTCCTTAAAATTCTATTCCAAGCAACCAATATGCTCTAATACCAATTGTTAGAATAACTAAGAGGGGGGTGAATCAATTATCCACAGTCCCAATTACAAAATGGATCACTTAAAACAAATTCAGCTAAATTCTATAACTCGGTAAACAATAAATACTAAACTGTCTGTGACTTTACCGATTACCAGTTAATTGCTCATAAAGATTAATGACCAAATCAAATATGCAATATGTAAAGTATGATAGCCAAACAATCAACACAAAAACACATAACACAAAATATTTAACGTGGAAACCCTACAAAGGGAAAAACCACTTGGGACTGGTAACCCAAAAACTTTTCACTCTTCTGAAGTGAGCTCGGTGAAGAGCCAACCCTGTTAAAGGTTACAAAACACACTGTAAGGCGTGACCTTATTAGAGGATTTAACACTAAAAATTACTGTCCAACCAGCATTCACTATGGGGTTGATAGGATAACAATGTACATTCTATGAATGACATATAAGACTTTCAAGTCCACTCAGTTAAGAGATTTTATCTATTTCAATGGTTAAACTAAAAATAGTAGATGATTTGATTACAATACAACTTGACTTTTTAGATGTTCAGATCTATTCTTAGTCCAGACAAGTCCTCTGGTCAATATTTCTATTCAGTTCATCAACATTCAATAACTTACTATCCCTCGATAAAGGCTCTCTGACACTCGGTTAACTCTGTAGTTCGGTTCTTCTTCAACCAACTTGATCAAGCAAGCATGAAGTAATGTTCACGCGATATCTCTGCAGTCTCCTTCCTCTGGCATCCTTTTCACAATGAAATCAACGTCTCTTAAATATACAAGTAAATTATTTTCTTCTCATCCATCAGATTTTTCCGCTTAATCTCCTTCGTTGATTTTGGCACTTAAACTTTCTCGGCTGATGTGTCAGTAACACATTTTGTTTCTATCCTTTAGATCTTCTTTGAATTTTGTTAGCCATTGATCTTGTAACAAACTTTATCTTCCACCTTGAAATCATACACTTTACAACTCATCAATTTATGTCAGCTAAACTAATCATTTAGTTCTTTTGTCCTTACTCGGTTGACAAAGAAATGTGTCAGTGAACACAAACTCGGTTGATACTGTCACTCGGTATACACTACACTGGCTCGGTGTATAATGGAATGCTTCATTAAATGACCACACTACTTTGTAACATTTTACTTCCAACTTTATAACAGATTAATGCAACATAATCAAGTCAACAATATGAAGTCATAGACTCATCAATAAGTTACCAAAAGTAATCCTTATCCTCATCTGTCATATCCATCTTCCTCAATGTAGATATCTTTGTTCTTCATCTTTTCTCTCCTCTTTATAGATCTATAGATATTTGCAACTAACATGATAAGTACTATCAAAACTAGTTGACATCAATGACAACAAAAAAATTGATTTAATTATCTTACATATCCATTTAGTGCTCAGTGATCTCTAATCACTTGAAGTTCATCAATCAAGTTCTCAATTAGTTTTAGTTCATCAATAACATCTAAATCCCTATTAAAATTATACAAGCTATAAGATTTGATCATCAAATCTTTACCTTCCCTTGTAGGGATACTTACCATAGAATCCTTGAAAGCAATTTCAACCTTTAGAATACTGTTATTATAATTATTAAGCTCAAAAGCAATAAGCTTACCGATCAGTCCATCAACAGTCATTTTATCAAATTTTCTCAGCTCATTACTTGTAGACACTCTAATGGCATAAACAAGTAATAAGGTTCTTAGAATCTTACTTACCACAACTTCTTCTTCCATGATACCACCTGCACCTCTAATTGCAATAATAACATCTTTGATTCTTACACCATATTGAGAAATGTTCTCTCCTTCTACCATTTTCATGTCGTCATATTTTCTTTGGAGACTTTCGTCTCTCACCTTTTGCAAATTCTTGTCGCCTCCATAGACTTTTTAAAGTTTCTTTTGAACCTCATAAGATGTTCTAAGTCCTTTTACATCAATATATTTAGTATTAGAAAGGGTACTTACTATGGCTTCTTGTTCTTGTGTGTTCTCTTGTTTATCCTTTAACTGATCTATAGTTAGGGTTCCCTGAGGCACAATATATTGAGTTTCAACATGCTTCCATTATTGATCACCCATACCTCTTATGTATAACTCCATATTTTCTTCCCATATTAGGTAGTTATTTTTTGTGAACTTGGGAACCTCCTATCTAAATATCTTGTCAATTGGATCTTTACCTCAAGAGGTCAAGCTTATCACTAAGAGGACCTATGCTATGATACCAATTGTTGGAATAATCAGGCCCTAAGATTACTGAGAGGGGGGGTGGGGTGAATTAGTAATCTACCAATAAACACAAATATAATTTCATAGAACTTATCCTTCAAATACTCACCACATGCATGCAATAAGTAACCTTTACTTGTAGTAAAATGTACACAAATAAATAAGTATCCACACAAATTCAACACATAACACAAGTATTTTTCATGCAAAGACCCAAAAGCGAAAAAAATGGTGGAGATGATGCCCATAAGTAATAGAGTACTCTTCTGAAGTATGCCCAATTAAGGGCTTATCCCTATTAGGAGCCACCTTGTTAAGGAATTTACCTCTAGCCTTGTTAGGAGATTTACCCTGTTAGGAGTAGCCTTGTGAGAGGACTTCAAACACTATCTAAAGTGCCACTCTATTATAATATTTACATAAAAGATATGTTAGGATCTACCTGGTTAAGGGATTTAAGCTATTGGAACTGTTAGGGAACAACAAGAAGGTTGATCTAGAAAATAGAACCAATGCCTTACTTGTATAGATCCAATTAGGCTCATACTTCTTTCTCTCTTGCAGATTCACCTCTCCTCTAAATCTCACCTCTTGATTTACTATCTATCTCTACCACACATAAGATCTTTGTTGCTTATTTTTCCACTCACTCTAAAAAATACATTACCAAATGATGTTAATACATTTACAATAATTAGGGCATACAACAACCTAAATATTACATTTGAGTTTCAATTTTTTCTCCATAGAAGTCCACCAAACAAGTTGGAATTATTTTTCAGCTTGCATTGACATCAGGATCCAATTGCACTTTGATTTGACACCAAAAGATCAAACATATTACACTTCCCTAGGTCCATGTACCTCTTCATGAATTATTAATCAAATTGACCAATAAGAATCATACCTAACATTCCATGTAATTTTATACATGTCATCACATATTATGGAATACTCAACCATCTTTACAAATCAATCTACCTTCACCAATTAAGGATCTAACTTATTGTAAACTTCACTATTATTTCCTTCTTCACTGTCTAAACTTTAGAATCATTTAACTTTGTCCACCAATCACCAATCTTGATGTGATGCTACAAAAATCCAATAATATCATCAAGATCATACACCTCAGATCGAAACACCTGATTCCATTCCTGTGGGACATACTGATAAAATATGTCTTCTATGTTCCTTCACTACTTAACCAATTCCTTGTCTTCACCAAACTAACTATAACTTGCATAAAAATCATATTACACATATGCAATCATAGATATATCATTATACACACCTCTAGAGCCTATGTTCCAAATTACACACCATAATTCACAATATAACTAACAATTCATCTTCTACATCATAACTTGGTACACCAAGAACATAGTCATCTACCTAAGAACACCTAACTTGACATCAATTACAACAACATAACTAATAAAACACATCATCAAGCCATCAACATACTTAATCATCTCATCTGCATTAGTTATGCCAACGTAGTCATGAAAGGATATCTGCAAGTGGGAAGAGACCCTTGAAAGGAAGAGATCTTGGTTGCATGAAATCTACCTTCAAGAGGAGTTCTTGAACAAAGACAATATATTCAAGACAAAAAGGAGGAGAGAATAAGAATGAACCCTTTTTTCCCTTATTTCTAGGTAAAAAAGGTATTCTTCATGAATGATGGCATACTATAAGTCCTACAAAGTGTTGGCAAAATGGTCAGCACTCTCCTCGGGATTCATGACATGGTTTAACAGCCTCCTGTGTCTTCTATAAGTCTAGTGGTTGTATCGGGCATTAATAAGTTGATCTTTTGGTGCAACAACAACCACTACTTGTAACAAGTGGTATCAAAGCTTGGTCATAGGTTTGAATCCCCTCAGGTAACACTAAGGGGGAGATTGTTGGCAAAATGGTCAGTGCTCCCCTTGAGATTTGTGACATGGTTTAATAGCCTCTTGTGTCTTCTATAAGTCTAGTGGTTGTATCAGGCATTAACAGGTTGATCTTTTGGTGCAATGACAACCACTACTTGTAACACAAAGTAAGGTAATTTTTCTAGGATGTGATGGAGCTCAAAATTTTCATAAACCTTTGGGATATACATAATGAGAAGACCCTAAAAATGACTATCCACACAATAGAAGTAATGTTATACCAATAAAAAAGAGTGACATGAGTCAACCTGATAGAAACACTAAGAGAAATAGGTGACCACCCTAGAAAATAATACATTATTTCAGGGAACACATCTTCAACCAACATGTGTTTATCCCATCATGTCCCTATGTCAAACATGATTACATTTTGAATAAGTTGAAAGAGGGGTTACTGAAATGAACCATTGCCCGATGTGAAGAATGTCAAATAAAATATTGGCGAGAAGCAATATCAAACAAAGTAATTTATCAAGTAAGCAAAACCAGATGGTAGCTAAGAAAAACTTATTTGATGAGTCGAGAGGATTTTCTTGTGGGGCCTAAAATACAGTATCAAACAAAATGTAGTTTTGAACAAGATTTAAATGTGATGTATCGATTGATGGAGCCATTCAAAAGGGAAAAAAATGCAGTGGGATCTTCCTTGATACTTTAATTAAAGATTTCAAGAACATATTTTCCATAATATTCAAAGCTAGTGTTGATTAAAGAAGGCTATTGAATAAGATAAAAATACCATGCCAAGAAGGGAATCAACCCTTGGGACCCATTTTCCCTAAGCATTGAATAATATGGAACTTCAAATAAGTAAATATGGTTGAGTAACAATGGCTGATGTTCTTTGAAATGTGGTGGGGCTGCTTCACTTGATGCATCAAATAAGATACTGTGTCGAGTAACCTATCCAAAAGAAAAGTGATACATAAGTTATTTGAAGGAAGAGAAATTAGGATATGTATCAAGATCCTCTGATTCCTGATGAATACATTGGTATGAATTTTGGTGATAAGGGTTTAAGTCCCTATTTACCAGAGTGCTAGTGATCAGAATTGAAAGCAATGTAGCATGAATCCTAAAATTCTAAAGGGAAGATTGGGCCCTAGTGCTAATGATCAGAAATAGAAGAAAAGTAGTTAGAATCCCCAAATTCCAAAGGGAAGAATAGGACCCACATATTCCTAAGTTATCATCAGAAATAAGATAGATTGGTGACAATTATAAACTTCAAAGGATACACCATGTGCGGATAATTGAGGCTCAAGGTGCTAATAATTGGGATTGGAAGTAGGGTAAGGGAAATCCTAAAATTTTGAAGGGAAGATTTTGAAGTATGACATCATCCATCAAAGAAGGCTCATCCTGATGTGAGAGCACAATGACCCTACCCAAGAAGCCTAGCAACCTAAAATTGGTGGATCATATAGATTTGGTCCAACTATGAAACTAACTACTTTACACATATGTCTAAGTAGAACTATTCACAAATGGTAGAGAGAATGAAACAATAACCAACATATTTACAAAAAACATATGCAAAAATATAGCTTAAGCCAAAGCAATTAAGATACTAGACTTCTAGTGGAAAGTAAAAGAAAACATATTTACCCTTATCTAGTTATTCCACATTCAACACCCTTTCCATAAGGTATCTTTCTCATATAAGAAGTAAAAATAGGTTGAATTTTAAGAGCATCAGGTTTTGATAAACATTTACAGTCAAATTTAAAGAAGTTGTCATGTACACTCACACAAAGTGATCGTCTATAGAAAGGATAAGGTGTTTCACAATCTAAGCATTCACAAGTGAATTCCTTATTAGGAAAGGCTCACAATATTGTATTTAAGCACATAGGGTACATTATTTTAGTTACCCAAAACTTCTAAAATTTGAGATCTTGTTTTAAGACAGGAAAATGATTATCAAGTTCCTATTGATAATTTTTTACTATGGTCTTATCTTTTAGCATGGCCACACACATATATATACAATGTTTCCAGAAAACAATCAACCAACGTATAAATTAAAAAAACCTAGAGTGCAATGACAAATTCAGAAAGTGGCATGATTCATTCAAGACCTTTGAAATGATTCTCCTACCCAGATTTTATGTGATTTCTTCTTTTCTCTCTATTCTCAATCTCGTGCATCCCTTCTGAATACTCCCCTTCATACTTTTATCTTTGTTTTTATCCTATCTCGTCTGCTATAAACAAGTCCTTCGTACCAAAATTTTAGCATGCAAGGAGGAGTTATTAAAAAGTTTTGTCCCCTCCAATCAATGCCCACTCATTGTTCAACTTCGTATCCTTATCTCATTCAAAGATATTTTATCTACTTCTCTCTTAAATGTAATAAACAAATATTTCTTTATATCCATGGCTAGTGGAAAAGTATACATTTATTCAAAATAAAATAAATATAAAAGTACATCATCAAAATTTATAAATTCATCATTTTTAATTTAAAACTTATTATTTTCTTTAACCTATAAAAAATCAAAACAAATTAAATTACTTGTAAAGAAAAAAAAAACTCTTTTTATGCACTTAGTTTATCATCTTTTTCATCTCATATATAAAATAAAGATTTATTTAAAAGTGAAACTATTTGAACCATGCACTTGATTTCGAGATAAAAGTTAGAGATAAAATTCATTAAAATATATTAAGAAAACAACAACGTGGTGTGTGCAAAACCCAGATCTTTTTTATCTCACCCCTTCTGTCCTGTTCTGACATCATTTCTAGGTTTCTGGGCATCCCTAGGACCTCCTGACTTAGTTCTGAGTAAATCTGGGACCAGGGTCAGATTCGAGGTCGAACCTGACTAGGTCAGGATTGAGCTCAAACTTGACTAGGTTAGGTCCAACCTTGATTTTACCCCCTTCCTTCAAATTTTCAATTTCCATGATTTTCGGGCATCGGGCTTTCGGGATATTTGTTTTTTCGCCTCCGAGTTGGCCATTTCGGGTTTTGGAATAGTAAATCCTTTAATTACATTTAATCTATGTATATTTTCTAAAGGTTAGTACCTAATTGGGATTTAATTCTCCAAGGTGGCCCCTCTAGAGGAGTGTGCCCTAGTTCACTATAAAAGGAGGCCTTCCTCTCTCATTTTCTCAGTCAAGTTTTGTGAGAACATCTCTCAAGCTCTCAAGGTGATCAAGTAAGCATCCATTTAAGCATCCAAGTTCTCTTCTCCATCCAAGTTTTCCATTGAAGATCAAGGATTTCAAGCATTCAAGCCATTGAAGGAATTTGGTTCAAGCATTCAAGATTCATCATTCAAACCTTAGATCTAGCCATCATGATAGTGTGATCTTCCTTCAAGATCCTTTGGTTCATCTTCAAGATCTATTTCATTCTTCTTTCAAGGAGGATTCCAAGCATACAATCATGGAGGTTTGATTTACATTTATTATTTTGTTCAAGCTTTCATATCAATATACTTGTTTACATTCAAAATACAATTGCATATCTATTGAATTATATAGCTTCATTGTTAGATCCTTTTCTATTACTTGCTAGCATTCCTATTTCAATTTCAATATTTAGGTTGATTCTAAACCGGGGTTTGACCAAGGCAAACCCCTCAAACAACCAACAAAAATCATCTTTTTCTTGCAGGTACAGGTGCAAAATTTTAGATCTGAGAGCAAATTTGGATACCCTTTTCGGCAAACTTCCAAGATCTGTGAACAAAATTAGAATCAGACTTCAAATAAAGAATGTAGTATTTGACCTTTTATGAGGGTCAAACCTGACCTAAGCTCATCTTGGAGAAAGATTTCTAGGTTTTCTCTATCTCGGCATTTACAGTCCAAAGAAGGTTGTAGAATTGCCTGAAAGTACACAAACATCAGAATTTGACATTTTTCAGATCTGCCCTAATTTGAGGTTAGTATTTGTATTTCAATTATCCCCTATTTTTAAACATAACACATAATATCCTTTATAGGGAAATATTAGATTTTCTCTCTCTATTCCATATTCTTTATAAATTGATTCGATTGTGTATTAACCTCTTGGTTGATCAAATTGGATCTCTTCTTTAGAAATTTGGGTTTGAGAATAGATCTAATATTTCCCCTTTTACATTTGAATATCGGTGATTCCATTTTTCACCTATTCATAAGGTACAAACCTTCTTTATGAAGATCACTAGGGCTCCCCACGATGATACACTAGGGCATATGAACCCTTTATCCAAAATGAACCCTTTATCCAAAAGTTCTTATAACTACACCTTTAGTTCATACCTCTCAGTGGTAGTCATTTTATACAGAGCCTTGGATTGTGGCTCAGTTCCAAGCAGTAGATCAATGGAGAAATCAAACTCCCTCTTAGGGGGTAATTCATGTTATTCCTGTGGAAAGACATCTTGGAACTCCTGTAATAAAGGATAATCTTCTAAAATAGGAGTACCAAGATCCTTAACATATGCCATTTACATCATGCACCTCTTTCTCTTTGCCTTCTTCAGCTGCATAGCATAAATCTGTCTAAGCTCAATGGGTCTTTTTATATCCCTAACCACTAGAGACAAAATGATATGATCTTCAAATGACTGGATTCAATCATGATCATAATCAAATGATAATGGATACAAAGTATATGTTCTTGAATATATAGGCAATGTATGATAACTAGGAGAGATGAAAATGATAACCTATCAATCACACTAGGTGGAATCACATGTCCACCAAAGCTGAATCATCCTCCATTTTAAAATAAAGTATGTGCAACATGTGCAATAATGAGAGGATGATAATGTGATCAAAGCACTAAAGGTAAATCTCACATATAAAGTGGAAATTATCCTACAACATGTCCTAAAATTAAATGCAAACTCCTAGGTGTCTTAATGACAACTAATATGCAAATGCATTATCCTAAGTAAACTTAATTAAAGTGTAATTAGTGAATACTTAATTACACCAACAACCCCCCTTAAGTGCAACTTAGGAGAATGCACTTAATCTCACAATGTTAGATGAAAGTGCATGATAGGTCCCTATAATACCCCAAAAATGGGCTATAGGTTCATTAACCTCTTACATCAATAATTCGATCGAAATCGACATAAAAGTCCTAACTTAAGGCACATCTACACATCAGTTTATAAAAAATTTAATTGATTATCTTAATTCCACATCGGGGAATATTCCTTGAATATTCCTAATTTATCATAATTATATTTAATTGAATATTATTTGGCAATAAATATCATTATTTATCCTAAAGTTAATTAATTGAATATTCTGAATATTTAATTAATTAATTTAATTCTGTCACTTAATTATTTAATTAAATTTAATTGCATTATTTTTATTTTGACAATAGATTAAAATTCTTACAAACAATCAATTAAATATTTATTTAATTGATTTAAAATCAAAGTTGTCAAATTTAATGATTTAATTGGAATAAAGCTTGATTTAATAATTGATTAACGTATAAATCAATTATTTTAATTCAAAATCAATTAAGTTAAAAATAAATCACTTTATTTATTAAATTAATTCATATTAAATCATGCACAATAAAAAAAAATAGTCAACTTTAAATCAATTATCAATTTCCATTTGTTAACTTTTTAAACTCGACATTTGATTGTGAGTTGAAAAAAAGAACTAAACTCTATTTTGAGATAAAAATTACTTTTGCATGATTTTATGAGTTTATTTATTCTTGATTTCTTGTTAACTCAAAAATCAACCTGAATTTATCAAGAGTGATTTATGATTTTTCTCAATGCATCCTCAAACCTTGGATTTCTATAAAAACAAAGCTCAGTTCCTCATAAGAGATCTCTCAAATTTGCATCTAAATCCTTCAAACTTTCAATCAATTGACATCCTTCGAATTTGCACAATTACTCTGGCGAAACTACATACGAAGAATCAAACTTTTGTGATAGACAATTTTGTGAGATCATTCATAGTTTTTCATAATATTTCATAGCATTCATTCATAGCATATCATTGTTAGATTAATTTGTATATCATTTCATTCAATTTTAGATTAGTTTCATATCAAGTTTTTCATCTTATTGCATTCAAAATCTAAAAAAATAGATTAATCTGCATTCATACAGTTATTCATCTTTTAGCATTCAAATTTTTTATTTAGGTGTTGCATTGTCACTGATCTCGGTCTAGTATGAGAATACCATACTCACACCTACTAGAAGGCAGTAAATCACTTGGTTAGCATAGTTTCAATTACTTGCAGATTTTCATTTTGCTAACTTCAATATTTTACTGAAGTGTTATTTCCGCAGCTAGGTACAATTTTCACACAAACATTTTTGGCACCCACCGTGGGGCCCTGAAATGGGTTTCCATTCTATTCTATCAAATTTTTATCATTTTTCTTGAACCCACGACCACAAAGTTAATTTTTATAAATTTTGTGATAAATTTAAGGGCTATTTTTCAAGAAATTTGATTGGTATTTTTATTGGTACATGCACATATGATATGATATAGATTTGAAATTTATATTTATGGAAATGCATTTGAGTTAATTTTTATTTTCTATTAGTTTGAATTAATTTTGTCTTGATTTGCAAAAGTTATGATCATTTTAGTACAGACTGGTCAGAACTTGATTTTATGAAATCTGACCGATGTTTTTATTGGTACATGCACATATAACATGCACAAATTTTATGATATTTGACTGATGTTTTTATTGGTACATGCACATATGACATGATACAGATCTAAAATTTATATTTTTGTAAAGGTATTTGAGTTAGCTTTCATTTTTTGTTAGTTTGAATTAATTTTATCTTAATTTTTAAAAGTTATGATTTATTTAGTGCAGACTGGTCAGAATCTAATTTTTTATGACATCAAATTTTTTGATTATCAAATGACATATTATCTTTGACTAACTTGATTTTCTACCACATGGGGTTGACAAGTATAAAATTAGAATTGTATTAGCGTGCATATACATGAAATAACCACTAAAATCATGCAAGAAATAAATATGCAAAGTAAATCTAATCTATTTCATGAAAAAAAACTTAAAAATAAAAGAAGTAAAACTAAGTCTAAACTTCTAAGATTTAGTTCTTATGTTCTCCTTTCTTCTCTTTTGAATAGATTGATGTAACTCTCCAATAGCATATGAATTACACCATGAATTTGAAAGCAAATTGAGAATACTAGGAGTGTGGTTGAGCATAATAACAATGCAAGAAAATTGGTCTCTTTGTAAAGGAAAATGAAGTCTTATTTATAAGATTTTTAAGAAAATTAACAGTCAAAATTTTATGAAAATGAAGGGTTAAGATTCTCTCATTTGAATTATTTAATTCAAAGTAGGTGGATGGGTGGATCCACTTTGAAAAATGAAACCTACTACCCAAATTCGTATGAAATATTTTAAGTGAGGTTTTGGAGAGTTTAGGAGGTCTCTAGAGGGTAGTTAGAGTCAAATTTAGCTTCCCCACTTGATATACTTACGGTTAGGTGTTAAATTGTGGTCACTAGGTGGCCCAAGACTCATAAAAGAACTTTAAAAAATGACCCCAAAGTCTAAATCTGAGTTTGTGGAGTTTAGATTATTTAGACAAAATATATTTCTTCCCATATGGTTATTTTTGACTTGTAAAGAGAAGTGAATACTTTAGAGGTTAAAAAAATTATTATTTTAATTTTAGTGGGTGAGGTGGGTAAGAAAGATGAGTTTGGTGAGAATTAAGAGTCATATACTCCCATAGAATTAAATATAATATTTAATTCCAAGTGGGTCAAAAGAAAATATGAATTAATTTAAATAGATAAATATATTTATTTAAATTAATAGAATAAAATGTAATATTTAATTTCAAGTGGGTTCAAAAAGAAAATGTGAATTAATTTAAATGTATTTATTTAAATTAATAGAAAAATGAGATTTAATTAATTAAAGTACTAGGACTATAAATTACTTAATCATAGGGTTTATTTAGCCATTATATTAAATGTAAGATGTGATTAATACAGATTTAAATTTTTTTGCATTTGACACTAAGTCGAGTAGAGTCAATTAGAAGACATAATTGCCTAATATAATAAGACTTTGATGATTTAGAAATATTGATATACTAAGGCCAATTTTGAAGTATTACATTTAAGATTAGAATTAGATTAACGTGCATATACATGAAATAACCACTAAAATCATGCAAAAAACAAATATGCAAAGTAAATCTAATCTATTTTATGAAAAATAACTTAGAAATAGAAGAAGTAAAACTAAGTCTAAAATTCTTTTAAGATTTAGTTCTCATGTTCTTCTTTCTTCTCCTTTGAATGGATTGATGTAGTTCTCCAATAGCATATGAAATACACCACGAATTTGAAAGTAAATTGAGAATATTAAAAGTGTGGTTAAGTATAATAATAATGCAAAAAAATTGGTCTCTTTGTAAAAGGAACTGAAGTCCTATTTATAAAATTTTTAAAAAAATCAACGGTTAAAATTTTACGAAGATAAATGGTTAAGATTCTCGCATTTGAATTATTTAATTCAAAGTGGGTGGATGGGTGAATCTATTTTGAAAAATGAAACCTATTACCCAAATTCGTATGGAATGCTTTGAGTGAGATTTTAGAGAGTTTATGAAGCCTATAAAAAGTAGTAAGAGTCAAATTTAACTTCTCCACTTGATATACTTAGGGTTAGGTGTTGAATTTTGCTCACTAGGTGGTCTAAGACTTATAAAAGAGTCTCTAAAAATGACCACAAAGTCCAAATCTGAGTTTGTGAAATTTAAATTATTTGGACAAAGTATATTTCTTCCCATGTGGTTGTTTTTTACTTGGAAGGAGACGTGAAGACTATAGAAATTTAAAAAAATTATTATTTTAATTTTAGTGGGTGAGGTGGGTAAGAAAGATGAGTTTAGTGAGAATGAGGAGTCATGTGCTCCCATAGAATTAAACATAATATTTAATTTCAAGTGGGTCAAAAGAAAATATGAATTAATTTAAATAAATAAATATATTTATTTAAATTAATAGAAGAAAATAGAATAAAATGTAATATTTAATTTCAAGTGGGTTCAAAAGAGAAATGTGAATTAATTTATTTAAATTAATAGAAGAAGGAGATTTAATTAATTAAAGTACTAGGACTTTAAATTAATCAATCATAAGATTTATTTAGCCATTATATTAAATGTAGCATGTAATTAATACAGATTTAAAGTTTTCTGTATTTGACACTAAGTCGAGTAGATTCAATTAGAAGATATAATTGCCTAGTATAATAAGACTTTGATGATTTAAAAATATTGATATACTAAAGTCAATTTTGGAGTATTACATTTAATATTAGAATTGGATTAGCGTGCATATACATGAAATAACCACTAAAATCATGTAAGAAACAAATATGCAAAGTAAATTTAATCTACTTCATGAAAAATGACTTAAAAATAGAAAAAGTAAAACTAAGTCTAAACTCCCTCTAACATTTAGTTTTCATGTTCTCATTTATTCTTCTTTGAATGGATTGATGTAGCTCTCCAATAGCATATGAAGGACATCACGAATTTGAAAGCAAATTGAGAATACTAGAAGTGTGGTTGAGCATAATAACAATGTAAGAAAATTGGTCACTTTATAAAAGGAAATGAAGTCCTATTTATAAAATTTTTAGGAGAATCAACGATTAGAATTTTATGAAGATGAACGGTTAAGATTTTCTTATTTGATTCAAAGTGGGTGGATGGGTGGATCCACTTTGAAAAATAAAACCTACTACCCAAATTCATATAAAATATTTTGAGTGAAGTTTTAGAAAGTTTACGAAGCCTCTAGAGGATAGTTAAAGTTAAATTTAGTTTCTCCACTTGATGTACTTAGGGTTAGGTGTTGAATTTTGGTCACTAGGTGGCCCAAGACTCATAAAAAAACTTTCAAAAATGACCTCAAAGTCTAAATCCTAGTTTATAGAGTTTGGATTATTTAGACAAAGTATATTTTTTCGTATGTGATTTTTTATTTAGAAGGAGAAGTGAAGACTTTAAAAGTTGAAGAAATTATTATTTTAATTTTAGTGGGTGAGGTGTCTAAGAAAGATGAGTTTGATGAGAATTAGGAACCATGTGCTCCCATATAATTAAACATAAAATTTAATTACAAGTGGGTCAAAGGAAAATATGAATTAATTTAAATAGATAAATATATTTATTTAAATTAATAAAATTAAATGTAATATTTAATTCTAAGTGGGTTCAAAAGAAAAATGTGAATTAATTTAAATGTATTTATTTAAATTAATAGAAGAATGAGATTTAATTAATTAAAGTACTAGGACTTTAAATTAATCAATCATAAAATTTATTTAGCCATTATATTAAATGTAGTATGTGATTAATACAAATTTAAGATTTTCTGCATTTGACATTAAATCGAGTAGAGTCAATTAGAAGACATAATTGCCTAGTATTATAAGACTTTGATGATTTAGAAAAATTGATATACTAAGACCAATTTTAAGGTATTACATTTAAGATTAGAATTAGATTAACGTGCATATACATGAAATAACCACTAAAATTATGCAAAAAATAAATATGTAAAGTAAATCTAAATTACTTCATGAAAAACCACTTAGAAATAGAAAAAGTAAAACTAAGTCTAAACTCCCTCTAAGATTTAGTTCTCATGTTCTCCTTTCTTCTCTTTTGAATGGATTGATGTAGCTCTCCAATAGCATATGAAGTACACCATGAATTTGAAAGCAAATTGAGAATACTAAGAGTGTGGTTAAGCATAATAACAATGCAAGAAAATTGATCTCTTTGTAAAAGAAAATGAAGTCTTATTTATAAAAATTTTAAGAGAATCAACAGTCAAAATTTTACGAAGATGAAAGGTTAAGATTTTCTTATTTGAATTATTTAATTCAAAGTGGGTAGATGGGTTGATCCACTTTGAAAAATGAAACCTACTATCTAAATTCGTATAAAATGCTTTGAGTGAAGTTTTGAAGAGTTTAGGAAGCTTCTAGAGGGTAGTTAGAGTTAAATTTAACTTTCCCATTTGATATACTTAGGGGTAAGTGTTGAATTTTGGTCACTAAGTGGTCCAAAACTCATAAAAGAGCTTTCAAAAATGACTCCAAAGTCTAAATCCGAGTTTGTGAAGTTTAGATTATTTGGACAAAGTATATTTTTTTTCATGTAGTTATTTTTTACTTAGAATGAGAAATGAAAACTTTAGAGATTAAATAAATTATTATTTTAATTTTAGTGGGTGAGGTGGGCAAGAAAAATAAGTTTGGTGAGAATTAGGAACCATGTGCTCTCATAGAATTAAACATAAAATTTAATTTCAATTGTGTCAAAAAAAAATATGAATTAATTTAAATAGATAAATATATTTATTTAAATTAATAGAAGAAAATAGAATTAAATGTAATATTTAATTCCAAGTGGGTTCAAAAGAAAAATGTGAATTAATTTAAATGTATTTATTTAAATTAATATAAAAATAAGATTTAATTAATTAAAGTACTAGAACTTTAAATTAATCAATCATAAGATTTATTTAGCCATTATATTAAATGTAGCATGTGATTAATACAGATTTATGATTTTCTGCATTTGACACTAAGTCGAGTAGAGTAAATTAGAAGACATAATTTTCTAGTATAATAGGACTTTGATGATTTAGAAATATTGATATACTGAGGCCAATTTTGGGTATTACATTTAAGATTAGAATTAGATTAGCATGCATATACATGAAATAACCACTAAAATCATGCAAAAAATAAATATGCAAAGTAAATCTAATCTATTTTATGAAAAACAACTTAGAAATAAAAAAAGTAAAACTAAGTCTAAACTCCCTCTAAGATTTAGTTATCATGTTCTCCTTTCTTCTCCTTTGAATAAATTGATGTAGCTCTCTAATAGCATATGAAGTACACCACGAATTTGAAAGCAAATTGAGAATACTAGGAGTGTGGTTGAGCATAATAACAATGCAAGAAAATTAATCCTTTTGTAAAGAGAAATGAAGTCCTATTTATAAAATTTTAAAAAAAATCAACGGTCAGGATTTTACGAAGATGAAGGGTTAAGATTCTCTCATTTGAATTATTTAATTTAAAGTGGGTGGATGGGTGGATCCATTTTTAAAATGAAACCTATTAACCAAATTCGTATGAAATGAAACCTATTAACCAAATTCGTATTTAAATTAATAGAAGAAAATAGAATAAAATGTAATATTCAATTTCAAGTGAGTTCAAAAGGGAAATGTGAATTAATTTAAAAGTATTTATTTAAATTAATAAAAGAAGAGGATTTAATTAATTAAAGTACTAGGACTTTAAATTAATCAATTATAAAGTTTATTTAGCTATTATATTAAATGTAGCATGTGATTAATACAGATTTAAGGTTTTCTGCATTTGACACTAAGTCGAGTAGAGTCAATTAGAAGACATAATTGCCTAGTATAATAAGACTTTGATGATTTAGAAATATTGATATACTGAGACCAATTTTGGGGTATTACATTTAAGATTAGAATTGGATTAGCATGCATATATATGAAATAACTACTAAAATCATGTAAGAAATAAATATGCGAAGTAAATCTAATCTACTTCATGAAAAACAATTTAGAAATAGAAGAAGTAAAACTAAGTCTAAACTCCCTCTAAGATTTATTTCTCATGTTCTCCTTTCTTCTCCTTTGAATTGATTGATGTAGCTCTCCGATAGCATATCAAGTACATCACAAATTTGAAAGCAAATTGAGAATACTAGAAGTTTGGTTGAGCATAATAACAATGCAAAAAAATTGATCTTTTTGTAAAGGGAAATGAAGTCCTATTTATAAAATTTTTAGGAGAATCAACGGTTAGGATTTTACGAAGATGAAGGGTTAAGATTCTCTCATTTGAATTATTTAATTCAAAGTGGGTGGATGGGTGGATCCACTTTGAAAAATAAAATCTACTACCCAAATTCTTATGAAATACTTTGAGTGAGATTTTAGAAGGTTTAGGAGGCCTCTAGAGGGTAGTTAGAGTCAAATTTAGCTTCCCCACTTGATATACTTAAGGTTAGGTGTTGAATTTTGGTCACTAGGTGGCACAAGACTCATAAAAGAATCTCAAAAAATGACCCCAAAGTCCAAATCTGAGTTTGTGGAGTTTGGATTATTTGGACAAAATATATTTCTTTACATGTGGTTGTTTTTTACTTGGAAGGAGAAGTGAAGACTTTAGAGGTTAAAGAAATCATTATTTTAATTTTAGTGGGTGAGGTGGGTAAGAAAGATGAGTTTGGTGAAAATTATGAGCCATGTGCTCCCATAGAATTAAACATAATATTTAATTTCAAGTAGGTCAAAGGAAAATATGAATTAATTTAAATAGATAAATATATTTATTTAAATTAATAGAAGAAAATAGAATTAAATGTAATATTTAATTTCAAGTGGGTTAAAAAAAGAAATGTGAATTAATTTAAATGTATTTATTTAAATTAATAGAAGAAGGGGATTTAATTAATTAAATTACTAGGACTTTAAATTAATCAATCATAGGGTTTATTTAGCTATTATATTAAATGTAGCATATGATTAATACAGATTTAAGGTTTTCTACATTTGACACTAAGTCGAGTAGAGTCAATTAGAAGACATAATTGCCTAGTATAATAGGACTTTGATGATTTAGAAAGATTGATATACCAAGGCCAATTTTGGCGTATTACATTTTGCCCCTCTTTGAATTACTGTGCGAAGCATAGTGGTTCAAAGAATAGTCTGATGTGATGATTGATGTCTAGATTGGGTCTTGATAGACCAAAGATTTGAGATGCTATTAATGGTACTAATAATGAATCGATGATTACAAACAAGTGATAAGACAGTTGATTCTGAACCTATGATTACGAGGAAGTGAGGGACCTGATTTCAGACCTAATCGTTCAAAGGAATCGATATGGTATCAAATCCAAACTCTTCAATTACAAAGAATAGAGGAAATAGCACTGGTGAACTGATGGTTACGAAAAGTTGATATAGTTAACAAGATTAAGAGAATACCAGATTGATATGGATTTTGATGAATCTGATATGCCCCGAGTGTTGTGTAGATTTCAAGATTATCTCCAGAATGGAGTTTTGATTCTTGGAATCTAGGTTAGGTTGCCCAAATACCAATCAGAATTGATTTTCAGGGGTTGAGATTAGATTGCCCCAAGCGATGTGCCTCAGGGGATTGACAGAAGAGAGATATGATGCCCCCTCAAAAAATTGGGTAGAAATTGATTCGAGGATAATTTTTTAAAAATATTGAGGTTAGATAAGATTGATGGAAGGAATGTTAGATAGAGCAAAGATGATTGGTGATGATATTTTCTTTCATAAGTGCACTTCACGTCATTAGAGCTTTATTTTGATTTTGCAAAAGTGGATATGTCATACTTGGCATAGAAAGCTAGGACAATAATCTATTTGCGTAAACAAACACATAGCAGATAGAGAGTGATCTCATCCTTCCTGAGACATATGAACAAATGCCTCAGGATCTCAGAAGATCGTCCAATAAGAAGATGACAAAACAAAGCAAGTAAAATGATTATGTACAAATTTATTACAGATTTTATTTTAAATTTATTATTTTATTTTTGTTTTTTTGTAATTTTTTGGAAATATTTGATGTTTTTATGTGTTTTTCAAGACATGTTACAATTGTTACTATGTTTTCTAAGAACATTATATGATTTTTAAGATTTTCTTAGGATAATAAAAGAGATACATGGGCAAAGAAATGCCCCCAGCATCTGATAATTATCTTCATAGTGACCCACATGTTCACTTCACAAGATAAACAATAGGACGACAATAGTAGGCAGATGCAGTGAGAACCACTAGTGACTGTTGCGAGGGAAATTCTTGAGGAGACAAATCTCAGTGATAGCTAGGCAAGAGTTTCCCCTAGGAGTTGCTAAAGTATAAGGTTATATGGGACAAGATTTTTGATCAAATGTTACTGCAAAATTGATGAGGATATGTACAACAAGACATGATGATATGTATATCGAATGAAGAAAATCTCAAGATTTTCTGACAAGATTTATTTTTTAGGAAGAAGTGTCACCGCGCTATATACAATGGTTATAAGGATAAGATGAGCTAATAGCGGTAGGGTGTGTAGGCGTGAATTATTGGTATTTAGCAAGAGAAAAGGCCATGGAGAATTTACAAAAGAAAACATATCAAGTGTATTAGAGAGGAAGGTGAAGAAAGAAATATCATCAGTGGGGAGAAGAAAAGGCAGTAGGCATAATGAAAGAAAGTAGAAGGAATGAAGATGGTGGTGATGAGAGTGTAGATGGGAGATGGGTGAGGCCAAAGCTCATGATAAGATGTCCCTAGAGAGATATAGGTCCGTTGTTGTCTCATGCGGTGCTTAGGAGACAGACTGAGGATGTGGGTGAGGGAAGTCAGGATGAGACATCCTTGGATCAAGGTCTATCATGGAGACCAAGCTATCCAATATTTTCTAGCTTTTTTGAACAAATTCAACCAGCCAATCCACAACAGGAACTGAATCCTAGTGTACAATGACCAAAACCATGACCAAGTGTCACAACTCAAGAAGTGGTACCAGAATAGGCGGTGTGGTGAAGATTTGTGTTAGAGGAAGACTACAATGTGGTGGTTAGAAAGAGAGACAACTTGCAGGGTATTCTGATGATGGAAAAAGAAAGGGTGGATCAGGCAGAGAGAGAGGTGACGTGGTTGTAGGGTATGCTGGATAGGGTACGGGAAGATAGTGCTCAAACTGAAGCATCTCATATGCAGGGGGTGATAGAGGTGGAATGGGCTCGGGCAAATAGTGTTGTGGTAGCCTACAACGCATTACAGAGCAAAGTGGAAGCATCCCAAAAGACCGTGATAGAGATTGATGCCATGTCAGAGGAAACACCAGAGCAACTGAATGCAGTGAATCAACAGGTGAACAATCTTAGACAATAGCTAGAGGATGTGACGGTGAATAGAGATCGATGGAGGTTTGTGGAAGAAGCCTACAAAGATGAGAGAGATACTGCACGATGGGTAGTGACACTCCCAAGAGTATCCCAGTTATTGATGGAGACTCTGTCAGTCAGGAGAGAGTCAGCTAGGGTTGGTCGGGAAGCTGCATACTATATGGGATTGTACCATCAGGTAGTCCCAGTAGATCAGAGGCAAGCAACATTCATAGATAGAGGAAGGGCACAGTGGGTGAATAGGCCAATTAGTGGTGTGGGTGTTTGACCACCAAGACACATAAGTGGGGGGAGAGGAGCTTTGACACCAAAATCCTCATAGGCTGAGCAATGACATAGTTGTTCTTGTGTTTTGTTTGTTTGTTTGTTTTTTTATAAATGAATATATGGATTATGATAAAAGAAGGATGTTTGTTTGGACTCTTGTTCCTATGCCTTTGTGGTTGATCTTTTTAGTCTTCTAGTTAAATCCAATAGATGTGAAACATGTGAAAGAAATGTCATATTATTGTACATAGAGATGATCATATGTTGTTGTTGAGAGCTTCAAAATGACTAGAATATATATATCACCAGCATTAAATGTCTGAACTTCTTCCAAATGTATCACATTCATCAGATTTGACAAGAAGACCAAATTAATCTTTTGACAAATGACTTATTGGATAATCATTATAGAGCATTTGGTATCATCTTAGATTTGTCAGAATGAACTATAAGCATTAAGGCACAAGAAGTCAGAATGACCTGAACACCTATTCCTTTTGATTTAGCAAGTTAACATAAGCATCAAAGCACAGTTACTAGATTGATCTAAATGTTTCTTGCATACAAACACACCAGACATGCTAGAGTTCCTCCTTTTGCTAAGTGATTGATAAGAATTTTGAACAATGCTCGCAGTGACCCTTGCATTCACTTAGCAGGATGAGCGTTTGCAATTTCACATGTAGTAGAAAGAAGTCACTCAAACAAATAAGGAGAAGAACCAACCTCACCAAAGTTTCCATATAAAAGGAGTCAAGGTACACATGGCCATCCAATATGAGATGGAGGCTCTTATAGACAGACACTCCTCTTGGATAGATTCTTTGGATCATTGGAACTAAACCAGCAAGGAAAAAGATCATGCCCCCAGTCTTCACGTTTCTCAGTCAAGAAAGACGTCTTAGATTTGATCGAGGGGAAATGATAGAGCAACAAAACAAGCACTCAAAAGAAAAGCTCAGCACACTACAAAGGAACACAAATTAAGTTTTAGTTTCAGTGTACATTTGTGTTCAAGTGGTTCGAAGTCAAATTGAAAATAAACAACATTCAAAGTCTCGATTGGATAGAGACAGTAGGCAGACGCAATGAGAACCACTGGTGACCATCGTGAGAGATGAAGTCTCAAGAAGATATCAGATCGTGAACCAAGTATCAGCAAATGGACATAGTGAGAACCACTAGTGACCGATACAAGGAAGAATCTCGAATGAGAGAATTAGGCAGAACAAAACATTAGCAGGAAGATGCAGTGAGAATCACTAGTGACTGATGTAAGAAAAAGATCCCAAAAGAGAGAGAGGTCAAACAAGAGCTAGGTATCAGTAGGTAGGCACAGTTGGAACCACTGGCAACTGATACACAAGAGATCCTCAAGGAGAAAAATCTCAAAAGTAGCTAGGCATCAGCAAGTAGACACAATGAGAATCACTGGTGACTGATGCGCTATCAAAATTTTTGAAAGCGATAGGACAACACCCCCTAGACCAAGAAGGTGCCCCAAAGTGTAACCAGTTCCAATCCAAGAAGAGTCAAGGAAAATCTCAAAAATAATTGAAGGCAAGTGTATGAGCTAGCAAACCAAAGCAAGAAATAGACTAAAGCAGGAAACAAAGGAAACAAACTAAATCAAGAATGCAAGGAAACTAAAGTAGGAAACTAAGACCCAAGCGATGCCGAGATGAGATATAGCGTCAGAAAATAAGAGGCACATGTTTACCAGATTTTCACCATCTTAGCAGAGATTCTATTTTTGCTACCATGATGCCTGTTTGCCAGGTTTTCATCAATGACACATTTTTCTTCTTTTTTCAATGTTTTTGTACTTTTCTCTTTTTTTAATTTTTTTTGTATTTTTGAATATCTCACTTCTTTTTTTTTTGTATTTTTGATCTTTTCATCATTTTTTTGTATTTTTTTTATTTTTTATTTTTTTTTAGTATTATCAAGGCGCCTGTTTACCAGGTTTTTAGTAGGATAATAGATACATCAAAGTGCCTGTTTACCAAGTTTTCACTAAGATGATCATTTTTTCAGGACATTTTGCAATTTTCAGGATTTTTGACAATATACCATTTTAAAGATTTTTTTAGGATCAATAAGCATGTACATGAGCATAGAGAGAATGTCTCAGCTGTAGAACTTCTTTAGATGAAGAGCATTGATCGAATCTTTGAGTTTCTCTCCTTCAGTGGTGGAGAGTTGGTAAGCACCAGACCCAAATGTTGCAGTAATAATGTATGGACCAAGCTAGTTTGGTTCAAATTTCCCTTTCTGGATTCGCTGCTGTTGATTGTTGGAGTTTTTATCTTAGGATGAGATCATTCACTTGGAATTCCCTTTGTCTAACTTTCTTATTGTAGGCTTTTGACATTCTCTTTTGGTATGCTCGAAGATGATTGAACGCCACCTTCTGACGCTCATCCAGTAACTCAAGTTCTTGTAGTCGGGATATTCTATTTTCTTCATCAGTAATGAGGTTCTTCAGAGAGACTTGTAATGTAGGAATCTCAACCTCAATAGGCAACACAACATCCACCTCATAAACTAAAGCAAAGGGTGTGGCCCCTATTGTAGTTTGAATGCTTGTTCTGTAGGCCCATAAAGCCAAATTAATTTGGAGGTGCTAGTCTCTACCAGATTTGTGAACTGTGTGGTGAAGAATTTTAAGGATCACCTTGTTTGATGCTTCTGCCTGTCCATTACCCTAAGGATAATAGATGGAAGACCAATGCTGAGTAATCTTAAACTTGGAACATAGCTCTTTTAAATCCTTATTCTTGAACTGCCCCCCATTATCAGTGATTATTAAGGAAGGTACACCATATCTATAGATGATGTAATTCAAGATAAACATAGCTATAGATTTACCATTTTCTATAGTTAGAGGTACCACCTCAACCCACTTGGTGAAATAATCTATAGCAGTGATAATGAACTTGTGTCCATTTGAAGAAGACGGGTGAATCTGACCCACCAAGTCAAATGCCCATTGCTGAAATGGCTAGAAAGTGATAAATAGGATTAACTCCTTGGCAGGAGCATGGATCAGATTCCCATGAAGTTGACACTGTTTACAAGCCTTAGCATATTGTATAGCTTCTTTCTCCATATCAGGCCAATAGTAACCAGCTCTCATAAGTTTACGGGCCAGTGTCAAGCCATTCAAATGAGAACCACAGATACCTTCATGCACCTCAACTAATGCACATTTGGACTCGTCAGGTTCTAAAAACCTAAGAAGGGTACCATCTAGACCTCATCTATACAAGTCGTTAGCTATAATAACATACCGTGAAGCACTACAGATTAGGTGGCATTTTTCATTCTAGATATAGGTGTCTGGAATAATTTGATCTCAAAGGTAGGAATAGATATGGTGGTAGCGGGATGAATCATGTCCAATTACTGAATAGATCATCTTGGATTCTGAATTATCATAGGCTAGGTAGCATAACATTTCCACTAGGAACTCATGTCTAAAATCATTTTCTAGATTTTGTAACATAGAGGCCAGAGTAGCCATCGCATCAGCTACTTTATTATCTACTCTCAGAATTTGCTGGAAAGTGACGTGTGTAAAGTATTTCCTTAGATCATCCACCATCATTTTATAAGGCACTAGTTTTTCATCCTTGGTTTGATAGATATCATTAACTTGATTGATGACCAGTTGGGAGTCTCCAAAGACCTTAAGCTTATCCACACACCATTCAATAGATATTTTCATACCATTGATCAAAGCTTCATATTCTATGACGTTGTTTGTGCAAGGGAACAACATTTTATATGTCT
Source organism: Chamaecyparis obtusa (assembly GCA_027943335.1). NCBI lineage: Eukaryota > Viridiplantae > Streptophyta > Pinopsida > Cupressales > Cupressaceae > Chamaecyparis > Chamaecyparis obtusa. The sequence goes on along the minus strand of BSBK01001818.1, from coordinate 64,817 downwards.
TTGGTAGAGAGTATTTATGTGGTGTAATGAATAAGATTCTAGCACCTGACCCTTGCTGGGTGAATGAGCCATCAAAGAACATAGTCCATGTCTGATGTGTGAGAAGCATAATGGACTTGTCTGGAAATTCAACTCTCAATGGTTGATAATCTATTATAGGTGCTTCTGCCAGTTGATCTGCAATTGCTTTCCCTTTAATAGCTTTCCTCTCCACATACTCAATGTCAAATTCACTAAGTATCATGACCCATTTTGCTAATCTACCTGTAGGGGCAGCTTTGCTGAGCAAGTATTTCAATGGATCAATTTTAGCAATAAGCCTTGTAGTGTGAGCTAGCATATAGTGCCTTAGTTTCTATGAAGCAAACACCACTGCTAAACAAGCCTTTTCAATAGCATAATAATTCATCTCATACGAGACTAGAGTTCTACTAATGTAGTATATGGCTCATTCTTTGTTATTATGATCATCTTGAGCCATTAATGCACCCAAGGATATGTCTGTAGCCAAAATGTATAAGATGAGTGGCTTCCCATGAATAGGAGGCATCAAGATTGGTGGATTTGCTAGATATTGTTTGATTTTCTAGAATCCTTTCTTAGATTCTTCATTCCATTCATAGGTCACACCTTTATGTAAAGTTTTGGTGAATGGTTGTGACTTATCGACCAATTGTGCAATGAAGCACCGAATAGATTGTAGTCTTCCTTAAAGTCCTCTCATTTGACTAATGTTCTTTGGTGGAGGCATTTCCATGATAGCTTGAACCTTTTCAGAAGTAACACCAAATGCACACTTTATCAAATTAAGCCTCAGACTGAATTGTTCCATCCAATCTAGTATAGGACCTAGATCTAAGAAATGTGTTTCTCATTGCATGCTTTTAGCCAAGGTTTCATCTACATAATCTTCCATTATTTTGTGCATCATGTCATGAAAGATGGTTGTAACAACCCTTTGATAGGTAGCCCTAGCATTTTTTAGTCCAAAGGGCATGACATTCCAACAGAATGTTCCCCAAGCACATGTAAAGGTTGTCTTTTCTTGGTCTTCTGGCACGATCTTTATTTGATTATAACCAAAAAAGTCATCCATTAGAGAGTACATTTGGTAGCCAGCTGTCATGTCCACTATTATCTCAATATTAGGTAATGGGAAAATCATCCTTAGGACATGCTTTATTTAGGTCCCTGAAGCCTATGCACACTCAGATAGACTTATCATGTTTTGTGACTGGGACAATATTAGAGATCCACTCTGCATAGTAAATAGCTCAGATGAAACCATCCTTGAGGAGTTTTTCTAATTCTACTTTTACTAATAGTACCACATGTGGATGCATCTTACGAAGCTTTTGTTTGACAGGTTTAACACCTGGTGCAATAGACAAATGGTGCATAATTAGATTGGGATCCAATCCAGGCATATCAGAGTAAGTCCATGCAAAATTAATTTTCTTGCTTCGAAATAAATTGATGAACTCTTCCTTTTCTTGTGCAGATAATGACTGTGCCAGATAAGTAACCTAAGGTGTAGCTTTTGTACCCAAATTCACTAGTTGTGTCAGCTCGATCAACACTGATGATCTCTCTTGAAAGTGATCCAAAAGTGTATCAAGTATCTCATCCTCGGGTGCCTCAGAGAGGTTTTCACCTTTGGATACGTCTTTTATTTTTACTTTTTTGGGCTCTTATACTGCCATAATGTGGTTTTCACCATCAAAGCATCTATTCTTTTTTCTTTTCATTTTGTGACTAAGATAAATGATATCAGCCTCAATTTTGTCTTCACTGGTGGAGAACATTACTGGTTCAATAACGTTAAGGTAACAGGCAAGGGTGTAATCATTCTGGAATGGAAGGACTTCATTGGATGGAGAGGGAGAGTTCTAGTCAATGAGATCAGGATGACGAAGTGAAAGAGGAGGGACAAGTTCAAGTGCATTCACAGTATAGTCATCGAAAGTGTGGAAGAGCAAGTCAAGACCTAAACAAATCATGTCCAAAGGTATGTTTGAATCCTCTTGAGATCTCACATCGAAAGTAGAGGGTATGTCAGTGTTAGTAGATTCAAATTCAGTCGTCCTAACACTAGACCCTTCACCTATTTTGACAAGGTTTTTATACACATGAACAACATTTATATCTATATCAAAGGTAGCATCAGATAGAGAGTCAAACTCATACTCATGTGAGTCAGTGGTGCTTGATATGGGAATTTCATCAACACTAGTAGTACCATCTGACTCATTTATAACTTTAGTAGCACTAATGGCTTGTTGACATTGATCTTGCTCAAATTGCTTTTGAAAGTGTGGTGGTATGTATTGTTCACCTTGAAAACTAGGATCGTCAATTAGTGTCTCTTTCCATTGGTCATATGTGAATTGATGTACTAAAGTGGTCTCATCAGAATCACTATTTGTCTCTACCAAATGGATAGGTATAATAAGCTCACCTGGTTCTACAAAGAGTGCAACAAACTCTGGAGGAATAGGATATGGAAAAGTGTCCTGATCAGAGTTGGTCTCTGATTTATCAGCTGGAGTAGTGTCTTTAGGTTCTAAGTGATATTCTGGTTCAGGTTTTGGTACAAATTTGTTAATCCCTAGATGGAATGGGATCTTCATGAAGCCTAAACTAGAAGTGTCCTTGGTCCTATGACCTATAGCTTCAATGGGCTCAATTAAACCATTGTCATTCACTCCTATAGGCCTTCTCCCTTTATAGCCAAAGCACTTCATAATTTTGGAAGCTTCGCTGTATGACTCTTTTTCTAAATCATGAGCAGGAGTGATTGTTTCAACTCTGTCTTTTCCTTTATAAACCCAAGCTATAACAGCTTTGTCTTCTTCTTCATCCTCAAGTGGTGGTGTGGCCTTAACAAAGGAACCATCATAGATAATTTGGGGAGAACAAGTAGAAGGTTTTTTATTCTCAGAAGGTCTCCCGCAGGAATGCGGAGATAGAGGCAAAGCTGCTAGTGATAAAATAGATTCAATTTGATATCCTCCCATGCCTATATCCTTAAGCTTTAGAGTCTATTCCATCTCTTTAAGTTTGGCATCATAGAATTTAGTAGACTCTCTATTAGTAGGGACAAAGCTATTTGCAGATTGCATGAGTGTATTGTAGGAATAGTTTGTATTTGCAGGCACCGTCACTTTAGCTCCATGGAATAGGAACTTGATGCATTGGTGATATGTAGATGGGACTTCCTCAATCCCATGAATCCAAGGTCTACCCAACAATATATTTTAAGCAAGAGGAATGTCAAGAACTTGACAAACAACATCCCTCTCAATAGGTCCAACCCGAATTGGCAACACAATCAAACCCTTAGACTTTCTTTCTTCCTCATCATATGCCTTGATAGTGATTTTCTTATAGGCATCTATGCAATCTTCATCATAGCCTAGTTGGCTAAGCAACTTAGCAGAGAAAATGTTGAGACTGACACCATTTTCAATAAGGATGCGGTGAACATGCTTTGGACCTATCATGACTTCTATATGCAAAGGAGCGTTATGCAGATGGATCAATGAGTGATCATCTTCTTCAGAGAAGGACAAGTAGTGAGGCAAGGTTAGGTGACCCACCATGGATTGAAACCGATCTAGATCCAAGTCTTTTGGCACATTTTCCTTGGTGAGGGCTTTATCCAGAATCTCCCTATGAGCAAGCGAGATCTTCAACAACTCAAAGATAGTAATCTGAGTGTTGGTACATTGTAGCTGGTTGAGAATGATATAACTAGCTATGCCAGGTGTAGAAACTGATTTCATATTCTTGTTGGTAGGTCCAACAACAGGCTTATCCATAGTTTTCTTAGGAGTAGACGTAGGAGGGTTAGGACCCTTAATGGTGATTTTTGCACGAGAGCAAGTAGTAATGTTTGTACAATCCTAAGATGATTCAGGTTTGGAAGAGTGAGACCTAGGGCCTCACAAGACAAAAGGAGTCTTAGTTTTAGGAGCATCCCCACTCCCCTTGATATTAATCACATCGCAATACTCAACCTTAATAGGTTTGATCATGTTGATGACATTGTCATTAGTAGTATATGTGTAATTAACCTTGGCATTGGTATTCTTAGTCTTGGAAGATTCACTCTTCTCGTGAGGAGGAAAGGGATCTTTGAATGCCTAGTGATCTAAATTCATGTTATGGCTATCCACAACAATGTCACCATTGTCAATTAGATCTTGGACCTTATGGCGCAGCTAGAGACAGGTAGAAGTCATATGACCCTTACTCTGATGATAATCATAGTATGTGTTTTCGTTCCACCAATGGGGTCTCGGTTGTGGATCATAGAGACACTTTTCCAAAGGAGTGAGAACTTGGTTTTGCACCAGGGTCTTGTAAACTACATCAAGTGGTTCTCCTAAGGAAGTAAATTCATGCTTGGGTCAAGAGGCCCAAGGTTTTTTGCTAGCGAATCTTGAAGGTGGCTGAGTGTTTTTTGTATCCTTTTCAATGGCTTTGACCACTTGTATACTAGAAGTGAGATTGAAGATAGATTTTGAAGGCTTTAGGGTCACATTATCAACCACCCCATCATTAAAAACATCTCTATTCTTGTTGACAAACTTCCCTTTATCTTTGTTGGAGGAGGAGGAACCTTGTGTGTTATCCTTATGTATAGTCAAATCCCCTTTCTTAACCATGAAGGCCTCTATCCTCACTACTTTTTTGATCATGTTATCAAAAGTTAGAGGACCTTGCAATTGTACTTGATATCCAAAATCTAGGACAAGATTGTCTAGAAAGATATCAAGCTTTTCAGATTCTGGTATTTTGTGAGAATATTTGGTATGGAGTTGTCTCCATTGCTGGAGAAATGTCAAGAAAGGTTCCTTGTGTCATTGTTTCAAGTTGCAAAGATCATAGATATTAACTAGATGTTGGATATTGTGTGAATAATGCTGGAGAAACAAGTTTTCAAGCTCATCAAAAGACTTGATGCCAGTAGGAAGTCAGGAGAACCATTCCATAGCAGATCCACCCAGACTATGTGGGAAGAGATGCATGAGATAAGTCTAATCATGTATGAATTCCATGGATAGAGCACCAAACTCTCTCAAGTGATCCTGAGGATCTGTGGTACCCAGATATTTATCGTACTGAGGGGGTTCTACACCCTTGGGAAAAGGTGGCATGTTAAGACTCTTGTCAAATGGTAACGGACATATGCTCTCCAGTGTAAACTGGTTGATTAGTTTGTCTTTGTTCTTTATGAGTTGACCGAGTTGGTCTTGCGTGTCTTGAACTAGTTTGTGCAATCTAGTGGTCTTTGTTTCTTCTTCTTTGACTACAAGAGTATCTAGTTTATAATCTATGGGTAACTTGGCCCCTTGTTTTGCCAATTCAAGAAAGTATTTCTCTTTATCTTCTTTCATCAAAATTTCCATCATTTTGTGAAGACTCTTGTTGGACCGGGCAGTTTCAACATCATGTTGGGTTGAGATACTCTGGGCATGCAAATTGTCCTTATTGTTTCGAGCTTGACCCTGATCATGATCATGAGCTTTGTTGTTCTCACTTTCTTGGTGTTGGTCTACCATCTCGCTAATGTGCAAGTGCGTAGTGTGAATTTTAGATTCTGAAAAAGGATTAATCTCTGGAAGGGAAACCTTGGGTGTCACAAAAGGATTAACCTCTAGCAAAATGTGGGGTGCCTTGAAAGGATCGATCTCTAATGATGATTTTTTAGATTCTTAGTGTTCTTGAAATAAGGGATTCCTGGTTTGACTAAAGTTCACAGTAAAAGTACGCTAGACACGAGGTCAAATGATAGGAGAAAGAGATTGAAAGGACTCCTCTCTAGATGTTTCAAAGGAAGAACATGAAGATCCTCTATGACACTCAGATGGTATGGAAAACTCAAAATGACCTCTTCCTTGATTGCGAGGTCTATCTCTATCTCGTCTGATTCCACGAATGGGGAATGTGTTGCTGATTCTAGTTGTAACATGCATAGACAAAGATTAAGTGATGAGAAGGAACTTGGGATAATACTTGAAACTCTATCCCTAAGAACAGAAAAAAGAGAGATAAAGGGTAGAATAGCCAAAGTGTAAGATGCACCTGGCACGAATCTACAAAAGTACAGCTAGAACAACTGAGATATGACTATCGTTTCACAAGGTACAAAAGCACAATAAGATAGGATAAATAACAAGGAGACAAGATGAGTTTAAGAAAGAATTATTTAGTTCACAACTTGAAACAATCAGTTTTAGACAAGGGATGACAAGAAAATAAGCAATCAGACCTTAGACAAAAATAAGATCAGGCAGAAAAATCACTAGTCAACAAGAATGCCAAGCTGAGAGAGAATGGAATCTCACGCAAGGAAATGCTCTGGAAAGTGAAATCTTGTGCGAAAAAAAGAGTTAAAGTTTGATAGTTTCGACACAAACTTTGACATAAAATGTTAGGTTTCAAGACACAATAGAGACTGTTCTCTGACAAAATTTCCAATTTTCGGATAGTTTGAAGATCAACAATCTCGGTTTGACTGTATCAAGCAATCGTTTACAACCACAAATTTTTGATCAAGTAGTAGTGATAGAGGAAGTAGTCACAAACATTTCTACCAAGGACAAAGCAACTTGGTAGAATCATGGGAGTCTTTGTTTAATCATGATTGGACAGTTTAAGACTCGAAATAAACACATAGTTATCCCTACAAAGGAAATGGTAGAGAAGACAAAATCTATGCCTCACAACTTATACGCATGCGTTCACCTCACACAGCCATGTCACCCCCTAGAGGGCACCCATGTTTTTGGTGTTTCCAAGGACTCAATAATATATGTTAAAAGGTTACCCTTGAAGTAGGGGCCAGTGTCATATACCACCTTCAAACGTCCAGGTGCATGCCTATGGTGAGAATCTACGGGAGAGATTCTTCCCTCTCCCTATGCAAAGATTATGTCCCCTTTTAGAGATAAACTGGGTAGGAAACTAACTAAGAGGGTGTTTAGTAGGTTTCCATTCACAATAAATTTTGGTGCCCCTGATACAAGGCTTGGGCCTATAGCCATACTAACACCTGAAAGTCATACACCCTGCAAGCAGGGCTAGGAGCGGCGCCGCTTAGTACAACAAACAGAGCTTTATCAAGATGATAGTTAAAATCATGATAAAGAAGTTAACATGGCTTTAGAGTCTTTAGACTCAACAAATATTTCTTTATTATAGTGAGGTGGAATCACCAGTGAAAGATGTGTACTCACTTGGGTCATTCCCAGAGGTTCATCTTTCGACAAGCCCTCTAAAGGTGACTCAAAACTTGGTTTGGATCCAAGGGTCAAATTTTCTGATTCTCTCAAAGAGAGAAGAGCATACTTCTCTACCTCTTCACCTTACCCAAACATGAAAAACATATTCATCATCGAGTTATCTTCACTCTACCAAATCCACAAGCTTTTGGGTTTCTGATTCTCTCAAAGAGAGAAGAGCATAATCCCCTAACAAGTGAATGTGCTAAAGATTCACTACCTTTCCTTGCTTCCCTAGGTATCTATCATGCTAGCAACATCTAGGTCTCATATTCATCCATGGGCATCACTTCCATGTAATGAAGAGCCAATTACCCTACTTTTCTATCAAGACCCTTAAGAAATTTTAACAAGGCCCTAGTTAGACTATGTGTAAAAAAGCATGAAAGCAAGCACAATGTCTTTAGATTTGAGTTCTTTGACAAGCCTCCTGCATCAAATGTGTTAGTAATTTTGAGATTATATCTTCATCCCATGAATGCCACAAGTTGAAAAGTGATGATTAGTAACAAAAAAAAAAATCTGCAAAAAATAAAGATTTGAAATCAAATAATGCAGATTTTGCTTTCTAATTAGAAAGGAAATGTGATAAAAATATAAGTTATGGTTCTTTTCCTTCCTAATTAAAATTAGGTAAAAGAAATTTTTGGGTGATTTGATCCACCTAATTGGACTATGTGAGAATTGTAGTTCATTTTAAATTCTCAAAACAAATCTAATTTTTGCATGCTAAGAAAAAAAACTGAAGTCCTACAAATACCACAAGTTAGATTGTTAAGTGTAAAAGTCTTGTTCTCTTCTCTGATTTTTGGGATTGAGTCTGATTTTATTTTTTTTTCAGATTTGTGTAGACCTCTTAATCATCTTTCCAACACTTCTTGAATGATCAAAATCCGAGTTGATTTGCAAAAGTTATGGTCATTTTAGTGGAAGTGCCTCTTTATGGGTTTGACATATAAGCTCCTAAAAAATCTCACGTGACTTGTAAGCTCTTAAAACACCTTCCAAAACCTGCAAGAAGAAGTAGAAGAAGAATAATAATAATAATAAATTAGGGGCTTGGGCCCCACGGTGTGTGCTAAATGTGGTGCCTGTTAGCCTACAAGCACAAAAATATCAAAAAGAAGTATCAAAAGTTAGTGTTTCACGTCGGGTTCACCAAAATGTAAGATTAAAATTGGATTAGCGTGCATATACATGAAATAACCACTAAAATTATGCAAAAAACAAATATGCAAATTAAATCTAATCTACTTCATGAAAAACAACTTAGAAATAGAAGAAGTAAAACTAAGTCTAAACTCCCTCTAAGATTTAGTTCTCATGTTCTCATTTCTTCTCCTTTGAATGGATTGATGTAGCTCTCTAATAGCATATGAAGTACAGCATGAATTTGAAAGCAAATTGAGAATACTAGGAGTGTGGCTGAGCATAATAACAATGCAAGAAAATTGGTCCCTTTGTAAAGGGAAATGAAGTCCTATTTATAGGATTTTTAGGAGAATCAACGGTCAGGAATTTACGAAGATGAAGGGTTAAGATTCTCTCATTTGAATTATTTAATTCAAAGTGGGTGGATGGGTTGATCCACTTTGAAAAATGAAACCTACTACCCAAATTCGTATGGAATGCTTTGAGTGAGGTTTTGGAGGGTTAGGAGGCCTCTAGAGGGTAATTAGAGTCAAATTTAGCTTTCCCACTTGATATACTTAGGGTTAGGTGTTGAATCTTGGTCACTAGGTGGCCCAAGACTCATAAAAGAGCCTCCAAAAATGACCCCAAAGTCCAAATCCGAGTTTGTGGAGTTTAGATTATTTGGACAAAGTATATTTCTTTCGATGTGGTTATTTTTTACTTGGAAGGAGAAGTGAAGACTTTAGAGGTTAAAGAAATCATTATTTTAATTTTAGTGGGTGAGGTGGGTAAGAAAGATGAGTTTGGTGAGAATTAGGAGGCTCCATGTGCTCCCATAGAATTAAACATAATATTTAATTCCAAGTGGGTCAAAGGAAAATATGAATTAATTTAAATAGATAAATATATTTATTTAAATTAATAGAAGAAAATAGAATTAAATGTAATATTTAATTCCAAGTGGGTTCAAAAGGGAAATGTGAATTAATTTAAATATATTTATTTAAATTAATAGAAGAAGGGGATTTAATTAATTGAAGTACTAGGACTTTAAATTAATCAATCATAGGGTTTATTTAGCCATTATATTAAATGTAGCATGTGATTAATATAGATTTAAGATTTTCTACATTTGAAACTAAGTCGAGTAAAGTCAATTAGAAGACATAATTGCCTAGTATAATAGGACTTTGATGATTTAGAAAGATTGATATACTGAGGCCAATTTTGGCGTATTACAACAAGTTATATTTTTTTTTAATGAATTTTTATAACAGTGGGTTGCATGTACAATAATAGGTAAGTTTTTCATAACAGTGGTTTGCAGGTGCAGGTATAGGTACATCTTGTGGGTACAAAAGATAGAAGACAAATGCTCAAAAATTGCTAAAATAGGTAAAATCTACTAAGCGCATTGTGAGGAACTCAGATATTCTATTACATCTGATAACACTTCATTTTGAGACATAAAATGAACTCTCTTGTGTCAAGCTTGAGTGCCTTTCCAGCTTTCATAATTCACACTTTAGTTTTGGGCTATAAAATGGACATAGATTTGCTTTTTGCATATCTGTTACACATAGTAAATAGGCCCTATGAACACTATTTGTGGATGATCTTGAGAGAGTGGGCTTCATTCGCTTGTTCATGCATGCAAAGCTCTTCTTCAAGACATATCTTCTTGTAGGTAGGGAGGATACTGTGATTGTCTCATGTTCTACTGGGTTTGGTCCTCAGCTTTTGATCAATATGTTCTCTCTTCAAAGAGATTGATAGACATAGTTGTTGACATCACAAATATTGGTGAGATAATTTCAGTCTCAGCATGTCAAATTAATCTGTTTGCTGTGTTTGGGTAAAAGTGATAAGGCTACAGGATTATGCTCTACTCCCTTTTTGGGTAGTATCAGAAACTCAAATCCTTGGATCTGGACCAAGTCCCCATGTGGTATCTTTTGTGAGTCACCTTTAGAGAAGGTTAACCATAGTGGACATTCCTTTTATTGGGTCAACCACATGGATGGAATCTCAAGCGATAATAGCCATTTTCATTGTGGTAGCAACAGTCACTATATAAATGTCTTTGTGGAAGAAATCTTCACAAGTGTGGTCTCTTGTTGGGTTGTCAGATCTCCCTAGTAGCTCTCGATTGATTAAATTATTGAGCTATGTCAAAACCCCGGTGTGCCTAGATTGGAGTTCGCCCTCTTGAGATCACAAAAGTTGCAGAGTCAGACCATTACTACAAACCCTAGTGAGGCCAAATTTTTCATTTTCTAGGACTATGTGCATTATTGAAAAACTTTTGAGAACATACACAAGTAGCATTCCTAGGGATTAGCACAATAAGTCACTATTGCTTGTTCATGGGCAAGTTGCTTTTGCCCTTGTTCATTGTTTTCAGACAATTGATTGCTTTCCTTTGTTTGTTGTTCTGTGTGTTTGCTATCTATTTGGTCTTTGAGAATGAATGATCCTGAACTATTACACGAATCTACAAACCTGAACACAAAAAACCTTGCAAACAAACTGATTTGGAAAATTGAGAAAGTACAAATCTGAAGAAAAAACTCCTTTCTGGGGTCAAAAGTCATCCCAAAGGATCAGAAAGTCATATGAGTTTTGACCCTTTGTCATATCAGAACCCCTAGATTGTCATATGAGAGCTTGTATATTGTCATACGAGTTTTGTCTGAAATCACAAGCAAAAATCAAAAACCTATTATCAACTGTCGTATGAGTGTTGTAATTATCATACAATTCTTGTCAATTGTTGTGCCAAAGCGTACCTAGACTCGTACGAGCCTAGAAAAAGTCGTATGAGAATTTTAAAAAATTTCTAGAAACTTGCCAAAATTGCCAAAAATCTAGTTTTTACAGCCTACTTCCAGATTTTGTCAAAAAAATTATTGTGCCAGGAACAAAGCAGAAACTAGAAAGAATCCAATCTATTTTCCTAAAGTGGTCTCTTGAGTCTGATCTAGCCTTCTGATCTATCGATTTGAGTCTTGTTCATCTTGTGTCTAAACCTTGTCAAAATTATCTTCAATTCAATCTACAACAAAAATGACTAAGTGCAATCTCATATCCACCGTCTTTTGGGCATCTACCCATACTACTAGGGCACAATATCCTTCATTTATGTCTAATCTAATATTTCATCAATCCAATCTTGACAAGGTTGCATCATTCAATCTTCTTGAATCAAGTCATTCTTCAGTTGTCTTCATCTTGCTCTTTTGCTTCACCTAAGGTTAATGGTAGAAACTAGAGCTTCGTCACAATGAAAAAAAGGAGAACAACCCAAATTCTCTTCAACAACATCTTCTTTGATGGAAGAGACATTTCATCAACCCTACGACACTACTAAATTTGTAGAAGACACTCTTGGAAATCTATTCTTGATAGGTAATTACGTTACTCCTCTAGCATCAACTCACGCAGGCAATCAAACAACCCCACCTCAATCAATCCCCAACACTCCTCACAACAACACTATGTCTCAAGGAGGAGGTGCAAGCCAAGGTTCCCAAGGACATCAATCCCAACATGGTGTGGATCAAGAACCCACACCTTCTGAAATTGCTCGATATCAAAATGATGATGACTTCAAGAAAATGATGAGGCATTTCTTGAAAGAAGACAGAGAGGCATACTTCCTAGATCTAGCTCAACAAGGAGCTAAACTTTCTCCCAACTTTAATTTTGAAGATATCATTACACATGAGGAAGAGACTCCTATCACAACCATGATGAAATAGATGCATTCCATGCAAGTCAAGCTCAATAAACTAGAAAAAGAAAAGGAACCTAAGGATTTTTCCATGGAGACTCTATACCCTTTTCCATTTGATAAAGACTTGTACATGCCGACATTCCCTAAAAGAGTGGAGATGCCTAAATATGATAAGTACAATAGAAACTTTGATCCTCAATATCATGTTAGAGAATTACGTACTCAATCTATGGAGTTCATGCATGAACCAACCTACCTAATGCATCTTTTCCCTCGATCTCTAGGAGGGTTAGCATTCATTGGTTCTCAAAAATGCCTCCAACCATCAAAACTTTTAAGGAGTTAATCAAATTGTTCTATCAACAATACTCGTACAACATCCAGCATCCGATCATCATGATCAACATTTGCAATCTGAAATAGAACTCAGGAGAACCATTCCTGACTTTTCTCAAATGATGGAGGAAAAATTTTTATCTATATGCTAGACCCATTCTAGAAATTGAGAAGCTAGAAATTTTCATCAACAATCTTGTTCCAAAAATCAACTACCATTTGCAAATGCAAAATCTTACATCCTTTGATAAAATGGTAGAAAGTGCAATCAAAATTGAGAAAGTACTTATACAAAAAGGAGACATATCACTTCAAAAGGACAAGTACGAATCTGGATCTAGTTCTAAAGATAAAGGCAAAAATTGGAACAAGAATAAAGGTGTCATCACAGATGGCATAATTGATACTATTTGTGCCTCATCTAAGGCACCCTCTTTCAATCTCACTATTGGCACCCAAGCTATTAAAGCCTCAGAGAAAAAGAAAAATAATCAAACAAGAAGTCATCTGACTATAAACATTGGGCTACAGATCCTAAACGCAAGTTTACTCCTCTTGGAGAGTCTTTGGAATCTGCCATGAAAACTCTATTGGCCAACAAAATCATCACCTTGCCTGAGATAAAAGTCTTTGATCCTAAACCTAAACTGAAATGGTGGAGAGAGAATGATTTATGTGACTTCTATCGCAATAAGGGTCATAAAACCAATAACTGCATATGCTTGAAACACATCATACAAGACAAAATTGATAATGGAGAAATCGTAATTGACAATCATAAAAGCAATAATGATCATACAACATTCACATAACCATTTCTCAAACATGGTCAAGGAGATTCATCTTCTCAACCTAATGTGGGTGCTAAGGTCAATTATGCTTACTCTAGAAACAATGTTGTCATAAATATGGTTGAACCATGCCTATTTGAACATTGCAATGTCATCACAATTGTAAGAAAAGATAGAGATAATAAATTAGCAAATGTAATCACTCGATCACAAGCTTAGGCGCATCTACAAGGACAAAATTCTGATTCATCAAATGTCCCTAAGATGCCTTTCAATCTTTCATGTGCTTCTAAACAAAAGGCTGCCTCTAAATCATCAAATCCTAAAGACACAAGGCCAACATCATACAATATTGTCCAACAACTCTAGCATACAAATGCAAAAATCTCGATGTTTGAGTTGCTTTGGATATCCCCAGCTCATAGAGCCATTCTAGACAAAGCTCTACTCAGATCCAATGTTCCTGACAACCTTGATTTAGACAGATTCTAGACTATGGTTGGTCATCTGATGTCTCCATAGTATATCTCCTTTTCAGAGGAAGATGATAACTCCTTGAATCATCCACATAACCAGCCTTTACACATTAAAGTCTTGATCCAAAACTATCATGTCAAATGCATGTTGATAGATGGAGGCACTGGTCTCAACATTTGTTCTTACAACTTGATCACACAATTGTGATTATCAGAAGCTACTATTGATCCTAAAAAGAAGATAACTATTAAGGCATATGATGAACAAGAAAGATCTTCCAAAGGAAAAATTGTCTTACCTATCAGAACAGGTCCAGTTATCAGAGATATCACATGTCAAGTTCTTGATCTACCTTTAGCTTACAACATCCTTCTAGGGAGACCCTGGATACATGAAATGAGAGTTATTCCTTCCACATACCATCAATGTGCAAAATTTCCTTATGAAGGAGTAGAGGTGACGATTTGGGCTAATCTACAACTTGCAATGCATTAAAAGAAAGTGTTGATAAACTTGTTCCTAATAATAGTGAATCTTTCACTAAGCACCTAGACATTGCTTCAACATCCAAGATGGAAGACATTGCACAAGAAGTAAAAATTAAAGACAATGGTATGGGAGAATACACAATGGAACTAGTTTTATCCCTTACATCTCTCCCATTGTCCCCAAAATATTATGGACAAACTTCTGACAAAGTGAAACCTACAACTAAAGAATCCCAGGTCATATTCAATGGAAGCTTTGTCATAGAGAAAATATGGAAGATGAAGTCATGCTTGCATGGTTATACAAGGATGAGTCTCAATCCCAATCAGTCCAGAAATGTGACTCCACTTCAAGCAAAATTTCTTAGAAGTCATATGGACCAGGGGATAAATTAATCAAAAAGATGGGATACACTGGAAAAGGACCTCTAGGACTACAAGGTAAAGGTCTTCTATCACCTCTTAACCTTTGTGGCTGAAAAAACAAGGATACAACAAGTCTAGGATATCAAAAGAAGCCTTTCTATCTTAGCAAGAACTCTCCACATGTCTTAAAATAGATTGAACCATTAACAACAATTCAACCAAAGGAAGAAATAGAACAATTTGACAGTGATGATTCAGACACCACTAATGAGCTCATTCCTTATAAGCATTTTTCTAAAGAAATAAAAGACCTCCTTGAGGCTGAGGATGACCCAGTCAAAAGAATCAATGTAGTAGAAACACAAGAACCTGCTACTGAAATCAAACAAGAGGAATCAATTGAATCTATCCAAATAGTTGAACAATTGGAACAACATAGCAATTCTAAGATAAACTCTCATGAGTATGAATTCAAATCAGAATCAGAAGGAAACCCTTCTTGGGGAATCCACCCTGATTTCACACATATTCTCATATTTCCTAGAGGCATAGATGAGCAATCCAATGACTATGAATGGGGAGCCATTCCAGAGGAAGATGATCTTATCATAGAAAAACATGGTGATGCTATTCACCAATATGCACCTAAACCCAACATAATTCTATAATGAAATGAAAAACTTAATGAGTTTGATCCACCTATGGTTGAATTGGACTCCCACAATGACATTAAGCCTATTCACGAATTGAACATTTTGAGTTGTAATATCACCTTTGAACTTGAGATTTGGGCTAGGACCAATGATGATAGATCCATATCTATAAACACTATTTCCCAATCTTTCCCCACTTTGACTATCCAACATCTCGAACTTCTTGACCAAACTTCCACAAATCTGAGCCATGCTATTTATACCTTTCCAAATGACTATGCCCTTGCTTGCTACCTCAATGTAGTTGAGCCTATGATGACTTCCATCAGTGAACCGAGTGTTAGCATGATGGAGTTGGACATCAAGTATCTCAGTCAAAATAATAAGAATAAAAATAAAAAGAAAAGGAGTTGTGAGGGTGAAAACCACTTTGTAGCAATCTCAGAACCTACAAAAGTAAAAATAAAAGACATATCTGAAGGTGAAAACCTCTTTGAGGTGCCTAAGGATGAGATATTTGATGTCCTTCCAAGTCATTTACATGATAGATCTCCAGTACCGATTGAGCCCACTCAATCTATCAACTTGGGAACAGTAGAAGAACCACAGTTGATCCATGTAGAACAATCCTTATCAGAAGAAGAAAAGAGAAAATTTCCTATATTTGTAACAGAAAAGAAGATCAACTTTGCATAGAAATATTTAGATATGCCAGGGTTGGATCCTGATCTTATAATGCACCATTTATCTATAGCTCTAGGGGTCAAACCTATTAAACAAAAATTGAGAAAGATGCATCCACATGTTGCACTCTTGGTCAAAGCTGAATTAGAGAAACTATTAAAAGCTAGATTCATTCAAGTTATTGATTATGAAGAATAGATCTCTAACATAGTTCCAGTATCCAAACTAGACAAATCTATAAAGAGTATGAAAAAAATTTAGAGATGTGAACAAAGCATGCCCTAAGGATGATTTTCCACTACCTAACATTGATATGATAGTGGACATGACTGTGGGTTTTGAGATGTATTCCTTAATGGATGGTTTCTCTGGATACAACCAAATAAAAATTGCTCTAGAGGATCAAGAGAAAACTACTTTCACATGTGCATGGGGTACCTTCTGTTGGAATGTCATGCCATTTGGGCTTAAGAATTATGGTGCTACATATCAAAGAGCTATGACGTCTATTTTTCATGACATGTGTTAGTCCATTTTCCAGTCATAGCAAAATCCTATGAAAATGGCCTTTTCCCTACAAATTTTGAAGTTATCCCACCTTGTTTCATAGTTTCATCTTGCATTGAAAATCCATAGTGTTTCATGGTGTGTGCCCTTAGCCCTATGTTCTTCATTGTGTCACCAAGCTCTAGTCCAAATTGCACGTGCTGAATTGCAAAACCCAGGGAGATATTCAAGTTTTAATGTCTACAGGAAACAATTTCAGAATATGCCTCAGTGTCGAAAACCCACAATGTTTTTGAAAACCCATGATGTTTTTGATCTTTTGCTGACAACCCTGTGTGTTTTTGACCTTGCATTTCTTCTCTTTTGTTGGCACTCCTTGTTCATTGGTCTTAAGTGCGCAAGTGTGATGGTTGGTGGGGCCAGATTCTTCAAGTGGTAGAGGGAGGAGATCGACGGTCAGCGTATGAGCGTAAGGAATATTCCATGCTCATGAGATCATGAGCCTTCCATTGATCTCATTTGTCTCAAATGTATCTTTGGCGGTGGTCCCGCTGCCAGGTGACCTGACTTGGCGGTATCTCATTGGTCCACGGGAGTATGCAGTGGAGTGTTGTCAGTGGGACCGGTCTTCTTGGCATTCAAGCAGATTAAAGTTCAGTTTAATCTTGTGGTTGTCATTATACCATTAATGAAACATGCTCAACCTTTAATGCAGTGGTATAGTGATAGCCATTGATTCTCATAAGGGAGGTAGGTGGGTCCGTTGACATGTATGCATAGTTGGCACTATTTTATTCATCCATGTATTTGCACAGTGGCTTGTTGTCAGTGGGACCTGGTTTTCAGATGTGTTAGTGGGTCCTGATCCTGTTAGTTAATCGAAAAATAGCGTATAATCTCATCGAGTGTGTCAGAGGCTTAAGATCTTGCGATGGTCATTGATTTTGTATCTTGTCAGAGGGTTGTCAGGGCTGGGGGAAGATTCTTCATTCGACGGTGGGCGTGAAATCTGATAGAATCTTGGAAGTCTTTACGATCTTGCGACGGCCATCAATCTTCTTGTGTGGGCTCGATTGAATTTCTCAGTGTCTTTGGTAGTTGTGATAAAATTTTTAGTGGCCTGACAAATTTTCTTCCTATTCGCTGGTTCGCGTAATGTTTTGGCGGTGCCCCAGTTTATTTGGCGATTCAGCAAATAGTGGTCATGTGATTGCTAAGTTTTTTAGCGATGGTGGAAAGTATTTCATGAATTGGCAGAAGTCCTTCAGTCACCTATTCACCAAATAAACTAGGGCCGCTTGCTCGGTTCTGATTGGTCGGCAAGTGACGAGCTAGATGTTGTCAATGGGGCCGTAGTTTTTAAAGGAAGTAGAGCATCTGCAAGTCTGTGAAGATCGTGTGGTTGTCGTTATACCGCTGAGTTGAGATACTCAACTTTTTTTATTGCGGTGTAATGATGACAGTCGATTTTGTTTAAAGAAATATAAAGCGCGTGGAGCCTGTGAATTTTTAAAAAAGGAGTATCGTCGTTGCAGAGTTAAGGTGGTCCACGGTGCTAGTGCTGCTAATGTGTTTGATTTTGAATGGTTGTTGACTGCCAACGGGTCCAAGGACTTCTCAGAGGGGTTGTGATCAGCATTGCATGGCTAAGTGATTGCAGTCACATGATTGCAAGGGTGAGTAGGGTGTCTTACAATCATGCGACCAGGCATAAATGTAAACCAAGATTCCTTTAAGGGCCACCCGATTTGCCGAGAAAGATGGATCATCAACGGCCATGTTTTAAAATGAGCTGGGCACCAAAGACTTGACCATTGGAATTTAAATTTAAACTTGCAGATGGTTTTCATGACAAGAGGTACCCAGAATTTATGGTTTTTCTGGCCATTTCTTGATCTAGTTGGTGGCATTGATTGTTGCAGTGTGGTCTAGTGAGTTGGGTGATTGCTTGTAGATGTTTTTCTATGTGGGGGAGGATAGTTTTTGTTGGCTCAAGGTGTTTTGATGGTCTGGTCAGACTGTTATTCATGATGAATTTGTGATCCTGGGTATAGATTTGAAGATTTTATCTTTCTTGTGGATCATTCTTGTTTCTGATAGATTGGTACTGGTTTTCCCTCCAATGAGTTTTTAGATTTAGCTATTGTAACCCTAACCCTAGTCACCCTAAGCTTCATGCAATCTCTTTGAGATTCCCAAGGTGGCTAGTGGTATAAATTTTTTATTTTTTGACTGAGTAAGGGTTCTGAATTTTAATCAGTCTAGAGGTTCTGATTATAGTTAGTTCCAGGGGTTTGTAGCATATATCACATTGCATGTAAGCTAAATAGAATTTTTGGAAGTCTTTTGCAGGTTATTGAAGTGGTTTGATCTTTGTCCTACTTTGATCATGTACATGACTCATTATACTTAATATAAGTTTTTCATGCTTCCAAGTCTCTCCTTGGTGTCATTCTTGTGAATCTTGGATTTTCTGATCCATTGCATAGGGTTACCTTTGCATATGTTCTTGTCTTTAGTTCTTGATCTAGGATCAAGTGAAATATACTTTAGAGGGGACATAGATTTAGTCTTGGTTGTCTACAGAAGGATCTTATAAGTAGTGGATGGGCTGGAATGTTTATATTTATGGCTATGAGTCTTTGACAACGGTCGATTCACGTTTCATTATTTGTATGTGAGGTCTGCCCAATGGATAATGGCACTGATCAAGGATTAGTACATTTAGTTGAGTCCAATGTCTGATTGGCTCTTGTCTACCTTCCCTATCCTCATTAATCAAAGACCATTTTAAGTTTTAAGTATTGTTGTTGGTAGTAATACCCTTCACAAGACCATTTTACCCTGCATAGTAGAGCTGATTCAATGAATACCTAGTTAGTATTTAGTAATCCTTTACTATGATCTACTTTATGAATCCAGAAGTATAAGATGTGTAGTGAGTGGAGTTTTCTCTGGATTAGGTGCACCCACCTTGGTTTTGCAGAGCCAGAAGTGGAAGAGGGCATATTAAGACCCTATAGTTGGTCCAGTTGTCTTGCAGAGCTCTCATACTTGGAATTAACCACTCCTAACATTAGTCTCAAGGCATATTTGTAGCCCTAAGTGGCGTAAGTATTTTCAAACACCAACAACATGATGCATCAAACTATGGAGGATTATGTTGATGATACTTTTGAAAAATCTATGATAAGATCTAAACATCTAAATGATTTGAGAAAAATACTAGATCGAATGGAGAAGTTTAGTCTCAAACTAAACCCTAAGAAATGTGATTTTGGTGTCACTTCTGGAAAGCTCTTAGGCTACATTGTTTCCAAGAAAGGAATTGAAGTAGATCTAGAAAAGGTTAAAGCTATCATGGAGATGCAACCTCCCAAGAATATCAGTCAAATGAGAACATTACAAGGGAAAGTACAATCTATTAGATGCTTCATATCTCAGCTAGCAGACATATCACAGCCTTTCACAAAAACATTACATAAAGGTGTGACTTTTGCATGGAACAAAGAATGTGAAAAGAACTTCAATCATATCAATAAATATCTATCAAATCCTCCTATTTTGATGCCTCATATTCAAGGAAAGCCATTGATCTTATATGTCTCCACCATAGATACATCACTGGGGGCATTGCTAGCACAGCATGATGAGAACAAGAAGGAAAGAGCTATAAACTATATCAGTAGAACATTGGTAACATACGAGAAGAACTGTTCAATAATTGAGAAAGCTTGTCTAGATATGATCTTTGCATCACATAAACTAAGACATTACATGTTGGCTCATACCACACAATTGGTAGCTAAGATAGATCCATTGAAATACTTATTGAGCAAAACTGCCCTCACAAGTAGACTAGCTAAATGGGTGATGTTATTAAGTGAATTTGACATTGAATATGTTGAAAGAAAAGCTATCAAGGGCCAAGACATTACTGATCAATTTGCTAACACACCATTGTTTGATGATACACCACTGCAAATGGAATTCCCAGATTCCTCTATCATGAATCTTTCTTCTAGAGCATGGAATTTATTCTTTGACGGCTCCTATACACAGAATGGATCTGGAGCAGGCATATTGTTCAATCCCTAAAGCATTCAGAATAAAGTTTCCTTGCACAAACAATATTGTTGAATATGAAGCTCTTCTTAATGGCATGAAAATAGCAATTGAGTGGAGAGTGACATAACTACACATTCATGGAGACTCACAACTTGTAATACACCAAGTCAATGATGTGTATCAAATGAAAGATGGAAAGATGATCCCATACAAGAGAATGGTAGATGATCTAAAGAAATATTTCATATCTATCACCTTTGAAAAAATTCCTAAAATAGAGAAAAAAGTTTTTGATGCTATGGAAATGCTATCTACTTTATTATAGCAGCCCGAACATGAGCTACGCTACGAGTTCCTAGTGGAAGCACTATCTTATCCTGCATATGATTCCCCTGAAACCCACATGATCTGCACTATTGTTGGTCATGATTCATCTAGATACAAAAAAAAAATTCTCCTATCTCCAAGACCAAATCATTCCTAAATCCTTTAACCACCATGAGAAATGATACCTTATCTGCAATGCATCCCGGTATGTCATCATTGGTAACAATTTGTAGAAATGATGTCTAGATGGTACACTCCTTAGATGTTTAGAACAAGAAGAGTCTCAATGTGCATTAGAGGAAGTCCATGAAGGTATATTTGGATCACATTCCAATGGTTTAATACTAGCTCAAAAACTTATTAGGGTTGGGTACTATTGGCCTAAAATAGAAAAAGATGCAATCAAGTTTGCTAAGAACTGTCAAAAGTGCCAAGTACATGGTAACTTAATTCATGCACCAGGGAGAGATCTTATCCCCTTTAATACACAATGGCCTTTTCAACAATAGGCATTTGATCTTATAGGAGCCATAAATCCTCATTCTTCTAATGGACATACCCAAATTATTATAGCTACAGACTATTTCACAAAATGGGTAGAAGTAGTCCCTTTGACTCAAGCAACCGGCAAGAAAATTTCCATGTTCATTCTGAACTACATCATATGTCAGTATGGAATCCCACATTCAATAGTCACAGATAATGGTGGACAATTCAAGAACAAAGACTTAGCTGGTTTATGTGCTAAATTCAAGATAACACAACATTGGTCATCCATTTACTATCCTCAAGGTAATGGACAAGCAGAGGCATCCAACAAGAATCTATTGAAAATTATACACCGTATAGTTAATAAAATAAGAAGAGATTGGCATCTCATGACCAACCTAGCTCTTGGGGCCTATAGAACACATATTAGAATGCCCACTGGGGATACACCATTCGCTTTAGTTTATGGGTCTAAAGTGGTACTACCTATTGAGGTTGAAATCCCATTACTAAGAATCAAAATGCATGGTCTAGTAACTATAATTACTACAGAGTGTCTAGGTTGCAAGAACTTGAACTACTAGATGAGCACAGACAAGTAGCGTATGATCATCTCAAAGTATATTCGAAAAGAATGTCTAGAGGCTACAACAAGAAAGTCAAACACAGAGAATTTTAGGTTGGTGATCTAGTCTTGAGAGAAAATCCTAAAAATCAATCACATAAAGAACACAAGGGGAAGTTTGAACCCAATTGGTTGGGTCCCTTTTTTGTCACTGCTACTTTTGGCTCTACTGCCTATCAACTCTCAATGACTGACAGAGAATAGCTCCAAGAACCAATCAACATTCTCCATCTAAAAAAATTATACGCCTAAAGCATTCAGTATTCAAAAATGTCCTAAAAATTTATAAAAATCTAAAAAAGTCTTGAAAAAATGAACATCCTGGTGAAAACCTAGCAATAGGTGCCTTGATGATTCACAAAAAAATTGAAAAAATGAAAAATACAAAAAAAATGAGAAAAAGAAAAAGTGCCTTGGTGAAAACCTAGAAACAGGCACCTTGGTAGCAAAAATAGAATCTCTGCCAAGATGGTGAAAACTCGACAAATAGGTGCCACTTGTTCAAAACACTCCATCTATCAATGCAATCTTGGTCTTTCCTAGCTTTCAATCTGCTTTAGTTTGTATATATCCTTGTTTCAATAAAGTCATTATGTACACCAATTAGCTCAAGCGTATATATCCTATCAATGTTTCAAAACTTGGGGGCAATCAAAGTCATATCCTACAGTCCTCAATATCTCAGACATGTCATATCCATTCAAAGTCCTTCAAAGCTACATCTGAGTCAGTATGTCTATATCCTCTCCAGAAAGGATTTTTCATCTACAACAATGCAATCAAACATCAATACGAATGAAAACAATCTATGTTTCACATGCTTTTATCTCCTTGTATGCTTACTAATTTGCATTGAGATTTTTGCATATTGTGTCCTTTTGAGCTCTTCAAAGATTACCTTTATAGGATTTAGAGAGTGATGACTAGGGGCATAATCTTTTCTTTATTTTCTTCTTTGAGTGAAAATCTAATAACTTTGGAAATTCTAGATTAAAATAGTGTTTGTCTATAAGAGCCTCCATTTCGTGTTGGATGGCCATGAGTACCTCGACCATTGATACCCGTAAAATTCAAGGAAGTTTGATCTAGCTTACATCTTTTTGAATGATTTCTCAATCCTACTATGAATGGATATTATCCAAGGATGTGAACGATAAAGGGTCACTGCGGGTAATTCACATTGGAGACAAGAATGAATTCTGCAAACTGTTTGGCGTGTTTATTTTGCAAGGTGTATTCAGGTCATCACAACGTTTGTGTTCTGATGCTTATACCAATTGCTATATCAAAATGGGCATGATATTCAGGTCATCCTGGCATTTATGCCTTGGTGCTTATATCTAATCTGACATTCCAAAAACAAAAACAATATTCATATGTCCATGGTTGTCTAGCTAGCGGATGTTGTATTGACTTTGGCGCAAAAATCAATATTCATATATTCATAGTTTCCTAACTAGTGGATGTTGTATTGATTTATTCGATTACCTAATAAAAATTCAATGGTGAAAATGACTAAGACATGATTAGTGACTAGGTCCTAGGTCCCAGGTCTGCATTTCACTTTACACTTTGCATGATTACATTTATCTCATGATTGCTGAATCCGCTTGATGTTAAACTATTCTCTAAAAATACACTAAACATATCATAAGGACTGAGTATCGCATGAAGGTCTTCTTAACAAATCACCAAGCAAGCACCCCTGGCTAATTTTGATGTTCTGAACCCATTTTCAGGATCAAAATTGAAATCTGAGATCATTTATATTGTCAAAATAATGATTTAAAATTTTCAGACCCAAGACGGCTAACTGCTTCCATAATTGACCTTCAATCATCATAGAAATCCAGAATTCAACTTAATTGATTATCTTACATCAAACTATCAAAATTTCAACTTGGTCACCCATGGTCAACTCATGGTTAAACCTAGTCAAACTTGGTCTTCTAGACCTCCAAATGATGCAGAATGCATTTTCAGATGTGTACAACCAATTCTCAAATCAATTAACATGCTTCTAAACCATTCAACGCTGACTTTTTGTGTCATATTTTGATTTTCATCCCAAAGGGGGCATGGTATTGCACATCAATCAAGTCTGTCAATCAAATCTTTCTTTCAGTAATCAAGACAACAACCATGTCTAGTTGTTGATTCATTAAAAGACCTTGTCGCTTGGGACACATCGCTTGGGGCATATCAGATTCATCAAGATCCATATCAATCTGTATCCTAATCAATCTTGTAAACTGTATCAGCTTTTCATAACCATCGGTTCATTAGTGTTATTTCCTTAGTTCTTCGTAACTGAAGGGTTCAGATGTGATACCATTTTGATTCCTTTGGACAATTAGGTCTGGAATCAGGTGACTCACTTCTTTGTAATCATAAGGTTCAAAATCAAGCGCTTTGATACTTTTTTGTAATCACCGGTTCATCGTTGCTATAGTTGACATCATCACCATTCTTGGTCAACCAAGACCTGAATCAGCTTTTTCCAATCTTTCAATCGATTTCTGTTTCGAAATTGGTTTATCTCTCAAATTAGTTTTCAACATCAAAAATAGATTAATCTTTGAACCACTGCGCTTCACACAATGATTCAAAGAGGGGCAAAATGTAATACCCCAAAAATGGGCTATAGGTTCATTAACCTCTTACATCAACAATTTGATTGAAATTGACATAAAAGTCCTAACCTAAGGCACATCTGCACATCAGTTTATCAAAAACCTAATTGATTATCTTAATTCTGCATCAGGGAATATTCCTTGAATATTCTTAATTTATCATAATTATATTTAATTGAAGATTATTTGGTGATAAATGTCATTATTTATCCTAAAGTTGATTAATTGAATATTTTGAATATTTAATTAATTAATTTAATTCTGACACTTAATTATTTAATTAGATTTAATTGCATTGTTTTTATTTTGACAATAAATTAAAATTCCTACAAACAATCAATTGAATATTTATTTAATTGATTTAAAATCAAAGTTGTCAAATTTAATTATTTAATTGGAATAAAGTTTGATTTAATAATTGATTAACCCATAAATCAATTGTTTTAATTCAAAATCAGTTAAGTTGAAAATAATTCACTTTATTTATTAAATTAATTCATATTAAATCATGCACAATCAGAAAAAGTAGTCAACTTTAAATCAATTATCAATTTCAATTTGTTAACTTTCTAAACTCGACATTTGATTGTGAGTTGAAAAAGAGAACTAAACTCTATTTTGAGATAAAAACTGCTTTTGCATGATTTTATGAGTTTATTTATTCTTGATTTCTTGTTAACTCAAAAATCAACCCGAGTTTATCAAGAGTGATTTATGGCTTTTCTCAATGCATCCTCAAACGCTGGATTTCTATAAAAACAAGGCTTAGCTCCTCATAAAAGATGCCTCAAATTTGCATCCAAATCCCTCAAGCTTTCAATCAATTGACATCCCTCGAATTTGCACAATACTCTAGCGAAATCACATACGAAGAATCACGCTTTTGTGATAGGCAATTTTGTGAGATCATTCATAGTTTTTCATAGCATTTGTTCATAGCATATCATTGTTAGATTAATTTGCATATCATTTCATTCAATTATAAATTAGTTTCATATCAAGTTTTTCATCTTATTGCATACAAAATCCAAAAAAATAGATTAATCTGCATTCATACAGTTATTCATCTTTTAGCATTCAAATCCTTCATTTAGGTGTTGCATTGTCACTAATCTCAGTCTAATCTGAGAATACCATACTTGCACTTACTAGAAGGAAGTAAATCACCTAGTTAGCTTAGTTTCAATTACTTGCAGATTTTGATTTTGCTAACCTTAATGTTTTACTGAAGTGTTGTGTCCACAGCTAGGTACAATTTTCACACACACATTCCCAACTACTAGGCCATGTTAGGTACCCATGTATAATATAAAAGAGCAATACAATGTAATCTCTCATAAATTGGAGAAAGAGGGAAAATCTCATGGGAAAAACCCTCCCCCAAAAATAGATGAAAAATAAGATGTATGGATGGATGGAATAATCAAGACCCCCCCATTATGACATGCATCATGTATATACAAGCAATAATCCCCCCAATGGAAGGAAACATGGACACATGATATCCCACCATAATGAATAATATCCTTGAAGGATGATGA
Source organism: Chamaecyparis obtusa (assembly GCA_027943335.1). Classification (NCBI taxonomy): domain Eukaryota; kingdom Viridiplantae; phylum Streptophyta; class Pinopsida; order Cupressales; family Cupressaceae; genus Chamaecyparis; species Chamaecyparis obtusa. The sequence goes on along the minus strand of BSBK01001818.1, from coordinate 38,673 downwards.
GTGCTTGAAGGCAAAACATAGAACCATGCCTACAAACAACATTTCTCCCCTCAGGAAGAAGATACACCAAGTATAGATGCAAGAAGGCTTCCCATTTTGGATAAGAAGAAGGAAGGGGAATCCAAATGAAGTGTGATGTCTCTAAAGTATGCTCATGTGTCATCATTTACATGGTTGATGAAGATGCCACAAACCAATCAAGAGAAATCCCAATATAAGGTGGCAAACAAGGAACCAATGGTAACTGATCCATGTAAGAATTTGGATCGAACTCCAAAGACAAATAAGTCTCCTCAAATGAAGAAGTAGGAAGAGAAGAAAATAATCCCCCCCTCATTGTAGAATGCACACCAATGGTATATGCTCCTAGATCAATGTAGAAACTACACCAAGAAAACTAAATAATGTTCCTCCCATTAGGAAGAAACAATGCCAATGAATCCTCCCCAATCTCTAGGAAGAATCTTCAAGATGTATGATGTCTCAGGAAACTGAATAGGAATCTCCAACACATGAGTATGATCAATCTGAACCATGTAATGTGACATCTCAAGTGAAGTTTGAGACTCATGAATTCCAATCTCCAAAGACTCAAATGTCTTCTCTAAAGTAAAAGAGACCTCCTCCAAATGTTGTAACAAAGGATCCACAATCATGTCAACCTCGAAAGAATGATCAAGTGGAGAATAATGAGGGTTATATTTTTCCCTCACAACAACTAAAGAAGGATCATCCTCAGCAAAGAGAAGATGAATGTAATCAATGGTGTCTCCCAAATCCTCAATGTAGGACTCCATAAACAAACCTATAATGTATGTCAAGTAGTCATCCTGAGGAACTGAAATTGGAAGACAAGGAATGTCTTGTTGTATTGAATCACAAGGAATATCTTATTGCATTAAATCATAAGAAACCATGACTTTAGGAATGCAAGCATCATCAGGAGCAATGGTAGGAGTGATCTCAACTAGAGAATTAGAAGAAGATTTAGAAACTTTACGCTAAGACTTCAACTCTTCATAAGACTCGAGTCTTGCAAGATGTGCAATATGCCTCAAAGTAGGCTCATCATAAGGAATATTATCTACATCATCAAGTGGAATCAGACAATCTACAAATGGGTCTTTTGGGAATGGAGGAATATGAGGATCTCCAAAATGTTCCCAAATAATGATCCAACATGTGTGTGGGCACTCAATATCATGGAGCTTGGATTTGACTTTAGGAAAGGAAGATGTATCAATGTTGTAATATATCAATCCCAAGATATTTAAATTATTTTCACACCAAACAACTTGTTTCCACTGAGAAGTTTCTATAGGGATGAGTCCATAAAGATGAGGCAAAATCTTCAACCATCTACAATATGTGATGATACCTTTTTCCCATGGCTCATAATTATCCCTATTTAAATGCACAACTACATGATCGATTGTATATTCCATGATTTTACCCATGATGAACTTCTCACATGATAGAAAGTAAGATCAACAAATCAATGCACACCCCTCCCCCCCCCCCCAAAAAAAAAAAAAGAAAAAAAATACACGATTTTGGCACTTTATATGTAGTAAGTGTAGAATTGCCACTTGCTAGAATTTGCCAAAGTAGACTTGTAATTTTGAAATTTAGAACTATCTTTATGAGGCCAAATCAAACTCAAATCAATATTGCTTAGAATCAAGGAAAATCCTAGCATTGCAATGATCATACAAGGCCAAAAAAGACCTATTTATGAAAGGGATATTTTTTCCCAATTAAGGCTACAATCTGATAGGAAATTTGGAAATTACTCAAAAAATTATACACTTCCAAAAAAAAATGGCACGTGAAAATGTGTTCTTATAAGCCCGAATGAAGCCTCTGAAGTTGCAAAAATAGGGATCAAATAGGTATAGTCACCAAAAACTATAATTTCTACAAAATATGTGCTCCAAAACCAAAAAATAACACCACTACTAAAATGTTCAGAAAATTCTAGCCAAAATAAAAAAAATTACACTCAATTTGGAGCCTTGATGACCAAGTTATGGCCTCTCAAAGTTGGACTACAAATTCAAAACTGCAAATGGTGAGGGCTGCTTAATTTTCAAACCTCACTAATATCAACATATCTATGAGCTTAAATTTGACATCCAAATGGCCATCACTATAGTGCAAACTCACCCAGAAATAATGGTCAAACAATCATCAAAATTAACTAGAAAAATTGTTAATGCAATCATTATGTTAAAATTTGACATCTTGACGCTCATCAAACCTATTAAGAAAATGGCCTTTGTGAAGGCTCGACGCTCATCAATTTTAATCACATTAATTTTTGTGAAAAATGTAATTTAAAAAAAAAAAAATACTAGTCTGACGTGTTGTGTGTTGATGCAAAAAGAGTTGCCACATATTGTGTTGTGGTTCACAAAGTTTTTGATGTGTCTTGGGCTCCCGTGTAGGTGACATGGTGGATCGATGCAAAGAGCTCTGTCGAGCAGAGTGGAGATGGAGTTGGGTAGTGGTGGCTAGCCATTGCTAGGTGGCAGGGATGTGGGACTTTAGTTCCACATTCATCTCGAGTAAGAATTGTGGCTCTTTAATATGCAGAGCCAATAGTTGTAAAGTGGTGAATAGTCACCGCCAACTTTTGGTTGAACCTTCATTTGCATGATTCATTCAGGTTGCACTTAGGGTCGGTAGTCTCGGCTCCAACAGCAAGTTGCACAAGCTCGTAGTAGCGTTTAATTTTGTAGAATGATCTCACATGCATAGAGATTTAGAAGTCTTTAGACTTCAAATGTGGATGCCCACACAATGAGAATGGCTTGAGAGACACATAGAAATATTGAAGTCTTTGGTATATGATAGGCTAGCTATTATAAATGAATATTTCCTTAGTGGGTTGAGGAGATGGAATTTTCTTGCCCAGTACCCTCTGTTAGATTTAACTATTTTGTATAGCCATTTTCTTGTAGATTGACAAATACATAGGGCTTCGACCCTAATTTTGCAAAAAATAAAATTGAAATGACAAAAAATAATACCAGATCAAAATTCTTTTTTATAACTTATTATTTTTTGGAAGAAAAAAAACTAGATCTATACTGCCAATTTGCAAATCAGGTTGTCTAAGTTCGATTTGCAAAAAAAATTTGCCTCAAATTTGACTTTTGCCTAAGATACACAAATTTATAGTCAAAATTCATCGGAATGACCGCCTAGATGCAATGGTGAAGTCTGATCTTTCTCAAAATGCTCCCACAAAGTACTAATCCCAGATTTAGTTTGTGGCCCTCCAAAAGTTGAAGCAACAATGGCTCTCCAACAACTATGCAATGAAGACTCTTGTGGCTCTGATACCATGTAATAATTTTCCTAAAGAAAATAATGAAATGCCAAGATCTGGAAGCTCAATAGATAGCACAAGAGAGACAAAATGATATGATCCTCAAATGACTATATTTAATGATGATCAATAATCAAATGATAATGGATACAAAGTAAATGTTCTTGAATATATAGGCAATGTATGATAACTAGGAGATATGCAAATGATAACCTATCAATCACACTAGGTGAAATCACATGTCCACCAAAGGTGGATCATCCTCCATTGTACAACAAAGTATGTGCAATAATAAGAGGATGATAATGTGATAAGAGCACTAAAGGTGGATCTCACACACAAAGTGGAAATTCTCCTACACCATGTGCTAAAATGAAATGAAAACTCCTAGGTGTCTCAATGACAACTAATATGCAAAACAAATATCCTAAGTAAACTTATGTAAAGTGTAATTAGTGAATACTTAATTACACCAACAAATAGACTTGTCACTATAGTTTACAATTGTCTTATGTTTAGTTGACTAGTTGATGCCCAAAATGACATCATAAAAATCTAATGGGGCTGCATAAAGGTTTACTTACATTGGGAAGCTTGGGAGTTCCAAATCATTGTAAACTAAATATTGTTCCACCCTACACTCTACCCTATTACCATATTCTACCATCCAAGATTCATCCATATATCCTTCTCTAATAGGTAATCTAGATACATCTCTAGGATATAAAAATATTTAGTAGATCCAATATCTATAAAAATATAAATATTATGACCAAAAAGCTTACCAACCATCTGAATAGGGGTACCTTGGAAATCATCTTGTCTGAGATTAAAAAAATTGCATGAATATAGTGTTGAGTCTATGGACCTTTCCCATCTCTATGGGCTATACATTAAGGATATGAGATAGCATAGTGATTAGCTCCCCATGTGAAACAACCATCTTGGGGTCCCTGTCTACTCTCAGGCTTGTTCCTCCTATTGTCATTCATGTTATTACCATTCTTGTTGTTTCCCTTGTTCTGATTGTGAGGGTTACTATTATAATTCCTTTCCAAATTTCCTTAGCCTTTTCCTATCATGTTTTGAACCTACTGACGTCCACCATCTTTTTGCATATTATCTTGAAATTTCCTCTTGAAACCTTGAGTAGAATTAGATCTCTAGTTGATTCTTACTGTAGGCATCTACTACAGTTTCTATTCCTACCTCAGGGCCTTCCTAAAAGAAAAATCCATCATTTCAAGTTCATGCATATCAACTTCTTAAGCCTATCTCAAGACACATCCCTAGGATGAACTTGCAAGCTCTAAATCGCTCGTCTTGCTGGTACTAAGGAACATACTTTACCAAGTGACAAAACCTCTCATGATATTATGTAACAGTCAAAACACCTTGAATCAAGTTCTAAAACTCATCCATCTTCTAGTCAAAATATAATTGAGGTAACCATCTCTTGCAAAAAAGTTGCAAGAATTCTTCCCATGCAATCTCTCTAGGTTGCAATCTTTTCTCTACCATTTTGTTATCCCACCATGTGGCGGCTTCACAGTCAATTATAAATAACTCCACATAGTCCTTGATTCACTTGAAAGATTATGAACAAAAAAATATTTCTCCATGGAAATAATCCAAGCCTTAGCATCATCACTACTAGTCTTACCATTGAAGGTAGATGGAACGACCTTCTTGAGGTCTTTTCTCAGTTCTTTTGCAATTATGCCTCTTGTATTGGATACATTTGCAAACCTATGATCATTATCTCCTTTCAACTATATATCATTCCTCCTATGCTCCTCTTCTTTCCATTGAGCCTCTAGCCTATGATCCTCTACGTATTTCCTCTGAGCCTCCAATCTCATATCCTCTTCCCCCTTCCTCCATACTTCCTCATTTTGTAGGTTCTCATTCTTCCTACCCCTCAAATCCTGCTCAAGATGATCTATACAATCACCTTGCTGCTGCAAGAGGTTTCCATGTTTAGTCAATAGGGCTAAGATATATTCTAGCCTCTAATTTGGCCCATTATTCAGACCATTACTAGGTCATGCTCAGTTACTATTATTAGTATTCATGGTGAGTGATTAGGTCCTGTAACAAGAATAATTACAAAAAATTAACAAATGTAGACCTAGGCCCTAGATTTTAAACAAAACTCTAATACCACATGTAAAGACTAATATTCTCACAAATATTCCATATCATCAAAGACTGAAAAATTTAGAAAGTCAAACATAAGTCAAATTCAAAAACCATTAAAAGACTAGTCAATAAAATTTTCCCATTTATTCATAGTGATAAGTACAATAATTTGACCAAAACTGTTGAATGATAAAGTAGTGAATATGAATAGAAATACATGAAAGGGTGTCAACCATATTGTTGAATACACAAAGACTTTCCATAAACAATGATAAGTATCAAAATACAACAAAGGATACCAACCTACTTATTGTGCATCGATACATCATGAAAGAACCACATACATAAATGTATATACATCAAGTACAAGACTGTGAAGGTCAAATGAAACATGATACCAAAATACCATTGAACAACTGTGCATCTACAAATCCATGTCTCCTAAGCCATTAGACGTTAGTCCATCTACAAATCTCAAGACATGAGTGTGCCTCTGGTGCTTTTTTTCCCAACCATGGAGTGATTAGCTCCCTTGAGGCTCATACTAACATGAGAGTGCACTGACCCTGCTTGAGAATCCTAGCAACCAAGATCTCATGCAACTATGAAAATAACTACTTTACACACATGTCTAAGTAGATCTAATCAAAGATGTGGCAAAGAGAATGAAACAGTAACTAATATATTTATGAAAAAATATAGCTTTGGCAAAAGTAATTAAGATACCATGTAATGCCCCTCTAGGGAACCCATGAGATATTAACTTAAAACATGTTACTAAGTGTGTGTGTGTGTGTTTAACACCTTCATGAAATTAGGATCATTAACTAACAATTCAAAGCAAATACTATGCAAATTTAACTAAGAATTGAAACTAAAATCCATAACATCTCATGGTTCTCTAATTAGATGTGGTAAGTAGAGCTCTCAGCCTAATCTCCACTAGTGAGACTTCTAAAATGAGAAATATATGATGCTACTATGCTTAATCTAGCTCACAATTCTCCATTATGCAAAGATAAATTGAAATGCTAATGCTAAATGCTCTCAATTGCTATGAAAATGACTATAATAAGGATGCTTTTTCTCTTGAATTCTCTTCTCTATTTATGCTCTCAAAATGCCTCTTATTTATAGTAAATTCCCAAGGGTAGGGGGTAGAGTGAATTAATCATGATTTACCTTTGGTTGAGTCAAAAACTTTGCAATGTTTTTAAATGGGGGGAAAATTTAAATGTTTGTCTCAAAGCTTTGGACAAAAGGACAAAATTGAGTGGATGAGATTCAAAATTGAAAATGTGTGATTGAGGTTCAATTCCTTTTGAGTGATTTATGTCTTTTTGTCCTCAATTCTCATTGGTTCCTCAATTTGTTGTTTAAAGATATTAGGATTAATTAAATTCCATCAATTAATGAAATTAGCCATGTAAGGGAATATGTTCATTTTGATTTTTGATTTAACAACTATATAATTAATTGATTAAAATCAATTATATATTGTTTTTGGTCCCTTTAAGCTTTGATTTAATTATTTAACATCATTATTTGATTTTTCCTTTGATTTAATAAATATCCATTTAAATTGATTTGACCCTTTTTTATGAGAATTAGTGCATTTTGATGATTTTTGCAATTTCATGATTTAAAAAGCACTTGACCATTTTTGAGTGTCTACAAATGCCCCTCTTTGAATTGATGTGCGAAGAACATTGATTCAAAGATTTTTTTAAGTCTTGATTGCTTTTTAGGTCCTGATTTACTGATTAACTGGTTTGAAATTGATTGCTACCTGATATGATATGCCTCTGATATGAAAACCCTGATTTGATTTGATAAAATGATATGCCACATGTCCCATTGATAATGATTCAAAAATTTTGATGCCCTAGATTTGATGTGATGCCAATTTGATACTCTGATGCCCCCTCAGAAATAAAACATATTGATTGCTTAATTTGAAAAATTTGATTGTTTGATTGATCCAATATGTTTTCATTTCTGAAAAACATTGATGATATGCTTTGATTTACAATTTGCATTGGTTTTATTGATAGGTTGATATAGGTCAAATTCAAAATTTCACTTCTAAATTAGGTCAAATTATCTTAAATAGGTTGAAAAACCTAGATTTACTATTCATTTTCACTTTTGACTTCTTGAGATTTTTGCTTTGATCCTGCACTCATTTTTACAATGGTTGTCTCAATTCGTGAGTACTGGTTCGAGAGAGGTTCATCACTACCAGAGGCCTTTGGATTACATACCTCTAGTGAGTCATTTCTAACCTCCTTTTGTGCATTTATTGCTCATTTATAGCATTTATTGCAACTTTTGCTTGTTCTTGTAGTTTTGAATTTGCAAAATGATACTTAGGATTAGTTAAATGCCGCGTAGGCTTGTCAAGTAACGCATCTGTGCTTTTAACTCATGTCTCCATGTAGTAAACTGTCACTTAGTAACTTTTAGGTCTCGCCTAATAAGAATATGCTTCCGCGTAGCACTAGGTTTGCATACCAATTTACATATATTTTCTGCTTATAAAACCCTAGGTTTAAAATGTTGCCTAGGCTCCTTAAAATACTGTCTAGCATTGTGAAGTACCACATAAAATGTGAACTGATGCATGCTAATAATAAAGCACCACGTAATACCTTTTCTACACTACGTAAGGTAAAATACCACGTGGTAATAGGCAAATGAAGCCTATAGGAATTTGAAAAAATTCAAATTTCCAACTTGATTTTCTAATTAAAATTTGATTTCTCTGACATATCGATTGAATTCCAAGATAGTTAGGCCTATTGTAGTTAGGAAAAACAATGGATTGGGATATCAGGGTAATGGTACCAATGAATGTTTGATTTTTCAATATGATAGGATAGATCTGATAGTTGGATACTGATAAGTAGGACTTGTTGATCCGTGTGAAAATTGATAATTCATTCTCAAGACATAGAGACACCAATAAATGGTACTAGGTTTGATAGGATTGATACTGATACTTTATTTTGATAGACTGATTGACTTATGATAACTCATTGATATAGTACACTGATATGATTCCTTTGATTTGAAAAATAGGCATATTTCCCTAAGTTGTATATATGGACCATTGCATCATGGGTCATTGATTTAGGTCAGGCTCTCACTCCTATAGAGTATCATATTATTGAGATGTGTGGACTTAGTTTCCTTCTTGACATCCCATGGTTTTAGCTGAACCGTGGTCTTATTAACATAGTGGAAAAGAGATGGCACTCTGACCACAATACTTTTCATCTACCTTTCAGAGAGATGACCATCACTCTAGAGGATGTGTATAGGTTACTACACATTCCTTGTCGAGGGGAGATGGTGTATTATGATTCTATTTATGATAGCATAGTCTGCAGATGGGTGTTTGGAGACAACACCATTGATGATGATACAATTACATGGGCATAGTTCACTTCATTTCCCACATTGCCAGCAGTACTAGGTGCTCTTATCAGTGGATTACTGCTTCCTGACCGATGAGGTCGTGGCTTCTCAATTGGATGGGGTAGGATACTCGAGGACTTGCTTGCACAACCTTAGTGATTTGATTGGGGCTCTTGTGTTCTCACTCAGCTTTATCATGACTTGCATGAGGTTGTTTATAGAGAGAGTGCTTCCTTGTCAGCAGGTGTCGTGATTCTCTAGTTATGGGGTATGGGAGCATCTTCCCATCACTAGGCTAGTGTCAGATAGGATTCATCATCAGGGATTCCCCTATACTTTTCTATATAGCGGCATGGTTTTCCAGCATCATCTGGACAAGCTTGAGTATTGGCGTTGGGTTATTGATGATCTTGATCAGGTCCAGGGTGACCATATATCGATTCTGAGAGATGGAGGGAGGATGATGATGAGCTCCTAGATATGTTTTCTCCTTGGTGGATGATCGGCAGATCTACAATTGTGATCAAGCAGTTTTCTTTTGGCTAAGTTTCTAGGCAGTATGGCAGGATTCAGGATATGCCCCAAGGTACAACACTGTACGCTCATGTTTAGGCAGAGCAGTTTATGTGGGGACCTCAGATTGATTTTTACTTTTCTTATGACTCGATTGCTCATTTGGTGTACTACAGATGGGAGTTGCTTGCAGGGATTGCATATGCTAGTATGTCACATGAGTATCGATACTAGTGGGCTCAAAATAGATTTCTTCGATTTACAGATCCAGCAAAGCCTATCCTAGGTCGTGATGAGGGATCTAAGGATGATGATGATGATGGTGATGATGATGAGGGTGGTGGTGGTGGCAGGAGGAGATATCAAAGATGATGAGCATAGAGAGCTCCTAGAGCTATTGCTAGAGGACAAGATGGGCCACGGGTGAGAGGTGGTCATGCCAGGGATAGAGCTAGGGGGCAAGTCTGACATGACCATGGAGCTGGATTGGGACATCCTAGAGTAGTAGTTGATAGATAGCAGAGATAGCAGAGACAGTAGAGGGCTCAGAGATAGGCTCATGTGGATGTTGCTAGATAGATTCCTGGTGGATAGGATCCTTTAGTTTAGTTACAGAGAGTTTCTTTAGCATAGTAGGTGCCTCCACAGGTTCATCAATCTCAAGATATGGGTCAGTCATCTCAAGCTGCTCCTAGTATTGACACTCTATCATGGGAAGTTCAGTCATTGCGGATAGATGTATCCATTGTTGTTGGTAGATTGGATCAGGTAGCTACCCTAATGCAATAATTTATGGTAATGATGACGTAGAGGCCTAGCGTAGTGAGCACTTCTTAGACTCCTCCTTCATAGGATAGACATGATGGTAGGGGTCCAAATGGGTCAAGTTTTGGGGATGGATCGGGTGCTGCTATGGGATCATGATGATTTGATGATAGAGTTGTCCATTGTTGATCATTTGTATCATGTTTATTGATGTTTATTGATCAGAACATTGGATGTATCACTTTGATGACATTATCTTTTGATGTACTGATGTACTAGATCATTGATGTTTATGAAGATTTATATGATGATACTTGTCCTTGATTCTCTTGATGCGTTTATTATGGGATTATCTTTATATGCAGCTATATGATGTTTATGATGCATTTACTTTTGATTATGCTATGGATGTAGTGTATCTTATGTATGATATAGATAAATGAATGCATTGATGATGAATTTTTTACATGTTTTCTGCTTTTCAACGTATGGATGAAAAGTGTTTTATTGAAATATGAATGATGAATGGTAACTATGTTTTTTATTCTTTGATGTATGCAGTTCTATCCTTAATTACATGTATGCAAATGAGGTATGAGTAATGAATATTTTTTTGCGGCTTATTGCTTTTCTGATATATGGATAATGAATAATGATCAATGCTTTAAATGAATGCAAAAGATAATCTCACATTTTGATTGGAATCAAGGATAAGATGTTTGATTGAACCCCCCATTTCTTTAATTTTTTGACCAACCAAGATTATAAATGTACTCCCTTGCCTTGGAAAAATAACCACATACAAATGCACTTAATCTAACATGAAAATGCAATGCAATGCAACTAAGTGTCACTATCTTTTTAGCAAAGAAATGCCATAAAGATAAATTTTCATCATTGAGCATTATGGGACCGGAAAGGTAGTACAACCATCACTGACCACATCATGATGATATGAATACCACTTTTTATCACTTTTGGTAACCTCTTTAGAAACTAGTACAACCCTCACTAGTTGGATCACCAAGCTATGGGAGTGTGAATATCGGTTTCAACGGATTCAATGTTGCAAGTAGATTTTGGTATTAAGATATGAAAGATCTAAATAGCCAAGGTATCTAGTTGCGTAAACAAGTGAAGGTCAATTCTTCATCTTATGTGATAGTCCTCGGTGGTTCTTTGGTGACCATGTCATTAGATGAATTCTCATAAGTTGATGAATCTTCCTCAAGATAGTCATTCAAAGGCAAGAAAAATATCATGTCTCTATCATGGCCAATCTAGTCAAAACATCATTGATTAGCTAAAAAGATGTGATAAAAGTTAATTTAATCAAGATTATCAAAAGAAATCTTCAAGTGTTTTTCAATGTATGACAATTTTCAAAAAGAATTCCAAACATTCTGATCTTTAAAGTGTTGTCAATTTTTAATCCTGAATAATAAAGTCAATGAAGGCTCATGGATCAAGTTGTAGGATCAAAATACTTGGGTATGAATAATGATATCCATCAAAGGCTCAAAAAAATCTCTTCCTCTAAAGCTCTAATAAGTCTCTCTCTGATGTGACTGAATGTAGCACTATTGAATCCGTTTGTACCAAATTTCCAATCCTTTTCTACCCCCAAGTGATAAATGTGATCGTGTGACAAACTTAGGGCCAATAGGACATGCAACAATGCGACTGAAAGGCTTTATTATGACTATGCACAAATGATAGATGCAATGAAAGTTTACAAGTGAGATGATGGAAATTCAATATGTACACATGTGACTTTTAGGAAAGACTTAAGGGAACAAAAGGCGCTTGATTGCCAAGTTTTCACCCTTTGGCTTTATTTCTCTTCTTTTTTTTCTTTTTTTTCTCTTTTTCAAATGTTTTTGGTTTTTTCAAGATCTCTTTTGACTATGTACAATAGATATGAGGCTTCTCATTTGATACTCTTTATACTCTTTCATCTACCTCATGTATAGAACCTCTTTAGATGGATGCTATTAATAGGTTCTTGTAGCTCTTTTCCCTCATTATCTATTAATTTATAAGTTCCCGTTCCAAATGAAGAAATAATGATGAATGGACCAAGCCAATTAGCCTCCCATTTTCATTTCTTTTCTCTTTCAACTTGATTCTTAGGGTTTATCTTAGCACTAAGTCTCCTACTTGAAAGACTCTTGGTTTGATATGCTTGTTGTAGTTTCTTGAGATTCTGTTCTGGTATACTTTCAAGTGTTCATAGGCTTGCGTTTGGTGTTCTTCTAACAATTCTAATTGTTGAAGTCGGGCAACTCTATAATCCTCATCTGTTATTAACCCTTGCAATGATACTCATAAAGATGGGATTTCAACCTCCAAAGGTAGAACAGCTTCGGCTCCACAAACCAAGGAAAATGGTGTAGCTCATGTAGGTGTTTGAATGCTAGTTCTGTAGGCCCATAATGCCAGATTGATTTGTGCATGCCAATCTCTTCCTGACTTATTCACCGATCTCTTCAAAATTTTGAGGATGTTTTTATTTGTAGCTTCAGCTTGTCCATTTTCTTGAGGATAGTAAATGGAAGAAGATTGATGAGTAATATGGAATGTGTCACAAAGTTCATCCACGTCTTTGTTTTTGAATTTCTTTCCATTGTCTATGATTATGGCATGAGGGATACCATATCTGCAAATGATGTGGTTGAGTATGAACATGGAAATCTATTTTCCTATGGCCATGATCAAAGGAACGGCTTCTACCCACTTAGTGAAATACTCTATTGCGGTGATGATGAATTTGTGCCCATTGGAAGAAGGTGGATAGATTACGCTAATTAAGTCAAATCCCCATTGATAAAATGGCCATGGTGTAACAAAGGGATGTAACTCTTGTGCTAACACATGTATCATGTCGCCATGGTATTGACATTTTCTGCATATCTTGACAAAGTGACAAGCATCTTTCTCTAAGGTTTTCCAAAAATACCCTATGCGAAGGATCTTCTTGGCTAGGTTTAAACCACTTGAATGCGACTTGCAAATTCCCTCATGAACCTCATGTAAAGCTAACTTAGAACCCTCTTCTTCTTGACATCTAAGTAACATCCTATCGAGACCCTTACGATACAATGTGTTAGAAAGGATTATGTAACGGGATGATTGTCAAATGAAATTTCATTTTTGGGCTCAAAATCAGTCTGAACATAGCACTTGGTCTGTGAGATATGTATAGATAGGGCCATACCAAGGTGAGTCGTGTCCATTGATTAGGGAAATAATTTGGGTGTTGGGAAGGTCAAATGTTGGTTTTGCTAACTCTTCCACCAAGAATTCGTACTTCTCATTCTGATCAGGTTTTTGAAGTAAGGAAGCCAAGGTCACCATTGCATCCGCTGCTCTATTTTTCTCTTTGGAATTTGATCAAGGTTATCAAAGAAAAGTACTTTTTCCAAGCATCAATCATAGTCTTATATGGCATTAATTTTTCATCATTGACTTGATTGATGATCAATTGAGAGTCTCCATATACTTGTAACTCGATGATGTTCCATTCTAAAGCCATCTTAATGTCAATGACTAAAGCTTCATATTCTGTTATGTTGTTTGTACACGGGAATAAAAGCTTGTATGACTTGGGAATAGTATACCCTTGAGGGGTAATCAATAATATGCCAGCCCTGGAATCTCCTTGTGTATATGAGCCATCAAAGTACAACTTCCATGTCTTTGCCTCTATGTTTACAATTGTCGAATCCAGAAATTCCACTTGAATGGTTTGCATAGAAATCAATGGGTTTTTAGCTAAGTGATCTACTATCACTTGTCCTTTTATTTCCTTCCTATCCACATACTCAATATCGAACTCACTTAATATCATGACCCATTTTTCTATTCTACCTGTTAAGGCAATTTTGCTTAGCAAGTATTTTAGTGGATCAATTTTTGCAATCAACTTTACCTTGTGCATCAGTATATAATGTCGCAAATTTTGGGATGCAAAGACAACTGCTAAACATGCTCTTTCCATGAGTGTGTAGTTAAGTTCATACTTGATCAATGTTCTACTCAAATAGTAGATTGCTCTTTCTTTCCCTTGCTCATCTTCTTGCACCAAAAGAACTCCTAAAGACCTTTCGGTAGAGGATATGTACAACATCAATGGTTTTCCTTTTATTGGTGGCATTAGGATTGGTGGATTTATTAGATAAGTCTTCAACAAAGTGAAAGCTTGATCACATTCTTCATCCCATATGAAAATGGTGTCTTTGTGTAGCAACCTTGTGAATGAATGGTACTTTTCTGCCAATTGAGAAATGAACCTTCGTATTGATTGTATCTTGCCTTGGAGAGACCTCATTTGGCTTATGTTCTTTGGAATCTCCATATCCATTATTGCTTGGACTTTTTTGGGATCCACCTTAATTCCTTTTGCTGAAACTACGTAGCGTAATAATTTACTGGATTGAACACCAAAAGCACATTTCTTTGAATTAAGCCTCACTTTAAATTGTTCCAACCGAGTAAATATCTTTTCTAGAATTTGTAGATGTTCTTCTCTTTTATGTGACTTTGCCAATATGTCATCCACATAATCTTCTAGAAAGGTGTGCATCATATCATGGAAAATAGTGGTCATTGCCCTTTGGTATGTGGCTCTGGCATTTTTTAGGCTGAAGGGCATTACGTTCCAACAAAAGGGACCCCAAGGGCATGTAAAGGTTGTCTTCTCTTGGTCTTTGGGTGTAATTTTTATTTGATTATATTTGCTAAAACTGTCCATTAATGAATACATGGAGTGACTAGCTGTCAAGTTGACTATTGCATCTATGCTTAGAAGCGGGAAGTCATCTTTAGGACATGCAAGATTCAAGTCTCTAAAATCCATGCATACATGAATGGATTTGTCATGCTTGGTGACTGGTACAATATTAGATATCCATTCAGCATATGCAATTGCTCTTATAAATCCCACTTTCAACAATTTTTCCAATTCTGCTTTAACTAGGAGAGCTATATGTGGGTGCATCTTTCTCAACTTCTTCTTGATGGTCTTAACCCCTGGTTTAACATTCAAATGGTGCATGATAAATTCAAGATCCAATCCTGGCATGTCAGCATAGGACCATGCAAAGTTCACTTGTTTTTATTGGAAAAACTTGATAAAATCCTCTCTTTCTAAAGGTGTAAGTGACGCTGCTAGGTGTATGAATTTCGGTTCCAATTTTGTTCTAATGTTGACCTTTTCTATCAGCTCTATGAGAATTGGTGACCTTTCTTCCTCATGTTTTGGTAGGGTATCCAACCTCTTTTCCTTTGGTGCCACAATTGGGTTTTCACCATAGGAAACATCTTTTATTTTTACTTTTTTGGGTTCTAGTGTTACCACATAGTGGTTTTCATCACTAGAACTTTTCATTTTTTTATTTTTTTTCATTTTTTTCTTTGGATTGAGAGATTGGACCCCCATTGTTCTCATCATGTGCATATCGAATTCATTGGTGAAAGAGGGCTCAACCGCATTCAAGTATTGGGTCATCGCTTGGTCATTTGGGAAATAGAGTAAGTCACTTGGCTTAGTTAGGTCCCAATCAATAAGGTCGGGATGAATCAAGGGTAAGGATTCATTTTTCAAAGTGGCATCAATTGGATTTATGGACATGACCTCATTGGATGGTTTGTACATTCTATCATTTAGGTCAATAACATGAGATTCCTCAAGATGGCCCATGGAAGAAGGATCAAAGTCCTCTTCGCTTGAGTCCTCAAAGACCTCTATGATGTTAAACCCAACATTAGGATCACCTCCCCATGAAGGTACCCAAGGTTCACCTATCCATGGTTGAGTAATATGTGCTTGTCCTATGGGAATTATCTTGGCCGAATCTTCATTAGCTTGTGTATTGTCCGCTATGACTTCTATGGGAAAAAATGCATGAGGATTGAAATTAACATTCAAATCACTTGCCCATGAAATTACTCGAGGTGTGCCTATCCATGGCTAATTAGTAGATGTTTGGCCTATATTGAGCTCTTGTATAGCGAGTTCTTCATTACCTTGAGTTCATTACCTAGGGACTTTAGCATAAGCATGTATTGTGACCACCTCTTTATCATGACATGATTCTTCAAATAGAGTGTCCCAATCATAGTCTCGGGAGTCATCTCTATCAACATCGGATTCCACCATGTTCACTTGAGGATATGAATCATGCATGGGGCTGGAGCTTTCTCCTTTGTGCTGGTAACCTAACCCTGATCTTTCTTCTTTTGACCTCCAAGAAGGCTCAATAGACTCTAGTAAACCTCTATTTCTTTTACCTAAGGGTCCTCTCCCCTTATATCCCATCTTTTGCATTATCTCAAATCCTTTCCCATATTGATCAGTTTGAATGTTAATGTGCTCATGCTGAATCCTCTCTATGGGAGTATTTGAGGTATCATTTTCATCTTGATAAAGCCATTGGAGAACTTCATCTTCTTCTTTGTCAAATGTTGCCTTGTTGCTTTCTCTTACAAAATAAGAGTTATACTTGTGAGGAAGATGTTCTTTGGATGGCTTCCCATGTGGTCTTGGAGATGTAGGCAAATCAAATAGGGAAATAGAATATTCCCCTACTCCTTTGGAACTGATTTTACATTGCTTTTCAAATGAGTGCATCATCTCACTCATGTACTTGTAATGGTCCTCTTTAGTTTTATCTTTTTCCTCTTTGGTGGGTTTTGAAAGTTCTATCCTTGGTGTAAGTGCTTTATCCAAATTTTTATCTAAATTTGAACCCTCATAACTCACTTTCTCCTTTCCTTTAGTTGATGTAGTTGAGTTATCTCAAGGAGGGTTTGAAGTAGAAGTAGCATTGAATGTTAATTTAGGATCATCCACTTTAATGTCTTCAATGGTAGCCCATGGAATAATTCCTTCTTTGTTATGGGGAATAAATAATTCATGGAGAGGTTTTAGTGCATTGCAATATTGGAAAGGGTTTGAGTCCCGTCCAATTGTGATTTTCTCACCCATGTATGAAAATTTTATGCATTGATGATACGTGAATGGCACCGCTTGCATCTCATGGATCCACGGTCTCCCTAATAAGATATTATAAGTTAGTTTCATATCTAAGACTTGGCATTTCATGTCCTTTTTGATAGGTCCCACTTGAATGGGCAATACAATCATGCCTTTCAAAGATCTTTCCGCTTCATCATAGGCCTTTATGCTAATTCTTTTCATAGGATCAATGCATGACTCAGATAATCCTAGAGATTTGACAAGGCTCAACATGTAGATGTTAAGACCAGCTCCCCCATCTATGATAGCTCTTTTGACCCTATGTCTTTCAATCAAGACCTCTATATGCAATGGCAGATTTTGGGGATGAGTAATAGACATGTCATCATGGTCTAAAAATGAAATGCAATGGGGTGCAATGAGATGTCCTACCATATTCTAAAACTTCTCTTCCTCTAAGTTGGTAGGAACATTAGTTTCCACTAAAGATCTCTCTAAGATTTCCTTGTGGTTTGGTGATAACTTTAGTAACTCCAAGATAGAAATTTGTGTTGGAGTCTTTTGTAGCTGATCCACCAAACTGTATGGTTTCACTGTTGTAGATGATTGCTTAATCACAATGTTGGATTGTGAAGGACTGATGGGTCTAGGATCAACCCCTTGTAGGGTAATCCTTGAAGTCTACCCCCTAGTAATAACATTAGATGTTTCTTTTTGGGGCTGTTCTTTAAACACTATAGCATTCACAACATGCTCACTCTTGGACAATGTATTGACAATGTTATCATAGGGAGGCACAAAATTGATATTGTTGCTACTTTGTTTCTTGCCATTGGATGATCCACCTTTCTCATGGTTATAGAAAGGTTGTTTGAAAGCCATATGATCTTCATTACTTTGAGGCCCTTCAATGGTGATCATACCATTATCAATCAAGTCTTGCACTACATTCTTCAATTGTAGGCAATCATTTGTTTTATGCCCTCTAATTCTATGATATTCACAATGGTTATTCTCATTCCACCAGCTGGGCTTGTGTTGTGTCTCATATGGTTGAATGCTAGGTAAATTAATGATCTTGTTAGTCATGAGTGTCCTCAATGCCTTCTCAAGAGGTTTACCTAAAGGTGTGAACGTCCTTGTGGGAGTTGGTGCCAAGAATTTGGTAGACTTGTTAGTCCTTTGGTTGTTTCTAGAATTATTGTTATTGGCACTATTATTAAAAGGCTGCTTTGGAGCTTGATTGGTATTGTTCACTTGATTTGGTGTCCTTGTGAGAGAAAAAGGAGTCACCTTTAAATTACTTGCATCAACAACCCCGTCATTGACCACTCTATTGTTGTCTCTCAAGCCAAACCAATTATAGTTGTTGGAAATGTTTTTATTTTGGTTGTTATTGCTATTGTTGGAGGTATTGTTATTTTGGTTCTTATTGTCCTTATAGATTTTTAACTCTCCACTCTTAACTAATACCTCTTCTGGGGTTACTCCATTCTTGATAAGATCTTGGAAGGTATTGGGGCATTGCATTCTCAATTGATAATTCATTTCGTTGCTCAAACTGTTAATGAAGATATCTATCTTCTCCTTTTTAGGTATGGTCTGAGGATACCTAGAAAACACCGTCCTCCATCTTTTTAGGAAAATTAAGAACCCTTCTCCTTCCTTTTGTTTGGTATTGCACAAGGTGATCATTGTGACTTCATGTTTTATGTTGTATGAATAATGTGCCACAAATTTGGCAGCCAACTCTTCAAAGGTTCGCATGTCAAAGGATAGTTTAGAGAACCATTCCATATCCATACCCCCCAAACTCCTAGGGAATAATCTCATTAAATATGTGGTGTCATGCATAAATTCACGTAGATGATCTTGGGGATCCGTTTTTCCTTCATATTTATCATATTTAGGGAACACAACGTTGATAGGAAATGGCACCATGACTAGACTTTTGTCTAATGGAAATGGACACAACGCTTATATTGAAAAGGGCTTTGGAGCCCCACTTTTCTTGATTGTGTCTAGTTGCATTTGAAATAACTTAAACTATTTATTCATGATGTCAATAGGGCTCTCTTCAACTTCAGGTGGCTTTAGTTGATTAACATCATAATCACGAGGAAGCTTAAGACCTACCTGGGCTAGATCTAAGAAATACTTCTCTTTATCCCTTGCCGTCACTTTTTCCATGAGCTTTAGGAAATATGGACTCTAAATGGCTTCATCAACCTTGTCATCAGTTGTATCATCAATAGTTGGTTCAACATTTCCCTTATATATAGTGTTATCAATTCCTTGAGTTTTGGGGTCTATCCCTCCATTATTGGTATCACCTTGATTGTTTGAGTCAAAGCCTCCATTATTTTTATTACCCAAGCCACCGGAGTAAATCATGTTGGTTTCCTTTTCTTGAACAGGATCTTGGGGTATACTTGGAGCGGTAAAAGTATCACTTGGGAAGGGAAGCTCTTGTCTTAGGTAAGTCTCGTCTACTTGTAAGGTTTTCTTGATGTAATATGATCAAGTAAAAGCAAGCATGAACATAAACCACTTGACAATAGGCTTTGATCTTGTTTGTTCATGGCTAAATCCTTTTGAAATTTTTAAAATTGCTCAAACCAGGATTTTTGACCAGGTAGGTTACTGGAACAACTAAAATAGCCAAAAGGGTATCTGAATCTGGAATCAAAATTTTTTGAAACCCTCGAGAAGTGTTCATTGTTTTCCCTTTTTTAATTCTGAGCGTCACTTGCCTGAGTGTAGGCATGACTTAAAGATTAGTACATGGTAACTGGAATTCCCCTAAGCGGCACTCTACAGGTCTACAGGTGGTATTTACCTATTGATAGGCATAATTTAAAATGTTTCAGGCATCACTTAAACTTTTAAAGGTGTGACTTTGTTGTTGATAGGTGTTTTCTAAATTGTCATAGGCATGACTTTCCTATGTATACATGATTTTTCTTTGTTCACAGGTGACACTTTATAGACCAGGTTGTAAATTTCAGATTTTAAAAATTGTAAGATCAGGTCTGCGGATTTTTCTTGCTTGAAAATGAAGCATAAACGTAACACACACATCAAATTTGCACCATGTCCCTAAAACATCACTAAAAGTGTATGTTCTCAGTCATTTTTCACAATTATTAAACAAGAAATTCTTCCACGCAATCTACCTATAGTCAAATTTAGCTTTTAACATGTTTGGCTCTATAAGGTAGCTTACTACTTATCAAGTTTTAAATGAATAATTCTGTTCTAAACCATGCCAAGTTCTTTTTCCCACTTGCGAGCTTCCCACACGCACAAAAGCACAATTTGGTGCAGTCCAATAAGGACTACTAGAGGAAGTGAAGAAACTTGCACACAATCTAGCCACTTCCCTTTTAAGGAAAAGTGTGTTTGATTATAGTGTGTTGGATAGTACCGCGACAAAAGTGGTTGTCTCCCACTTGGGTCATTCCCTCTCACCGGCCTCATTAAGGCAATTTCTCAGGAGGTAGGCCCTTTAATGATCTATGCTAACTAGCATGTATATAAAACAAGAAAATGAACTTAGTGTAACAAGTTTGGGAATTTGGTTCACTTAAAAAGTGAAGAGCATATCCTATTGTCTTCCTTCGATCCAAACACTTTAAGCAATGATTGTTCTTTTTCAATCTCTTGACAAGGAGATTCTTAGAATTGAGGTGTTTGGTTAATTCCTTATTTTAATCAAGCTAGATTCAATGAGGGCCACAATCTAAGCAAGTAAAATATTGATTCAATGAATACCTTTTATTTTGTAGCTAGCAATGGCTAGGCACTTTTTTGTGATTTTTGCCTTTTATTTTGCTTTTACTCACCTAGTGGTGATAGTTCCTACTCCCTCCTCCAACAAGTTAGTCAACAAAGCCATTCAAAATGAGGGGAAACTAAAAGAACAAATTGAAATTGCAATTAAGTGTTATTGATAAGATTTTCCAATGAAGACTTCAACAACTTAACATAAGAAAATTTCAATCCAAACTAGGGAATTTATTTTTGTAAGCCTCTAACACTTTAACGTAATGAGCATACAATCTCTCTTCTAAGCCCAAACTTTCCAAAATTGTAGCACTATGAATCTCTTTTTCACGTTTGAGTTGGATTCTTACCTCTTTGCTTGGTTGTGTAACTCTGCTCTCTAGTTTCCTGACTTTTATGTGTTTGCTCATCTAGAGGAAAAAAACACAGGAAAAGAATAAGAAAACAAAATATATCAATTTGATAGTAATTTAAAGCAGAAAATAGTAGGTGTCATTATTCAGCTAATACGCATGACTTAAAGGCTAGCAGACAAAACTTTAAAAATAGCAGGCATCACTTTCCAGTGACACAAGCGACATTTAAGGTTCAACAAGCGTAGCACTTTATTTACTAGGCGTAAATAGTATTACAAATTGTGTAAAATAAAGTATGCAAAGCGACAATTAGCAAATACTAGGTGTCAGTTAAGAGATAATAGACGTGACAAGTCTTTGTAAATTGCATCACAAATTTTATCACAGGCGGTGAAAGACAACAAATACGTGGCACTTCTCAAGTCACAGGCATCGCTTTACGATCAAAGGCATAACACTTTATCTCACAGGCGTGAGAATTTATCTTGCAGGCAGCCAAAAATAAATTAAGACAGAATAGAAGGAATCGCACAGGTGTGAGTTAGCTCGTAGGTGTCATCAAAATGATTGTAGGCATCACTGAATCCTTCATAGGTGTCATTTCTCTTATTTTCTACAAAATACACAGAAAAGTGAAGACAAAAACACAGAAAATTTGATGTAAATGATAAAAATGAGGCTCAAAGCCCCACGGTGGGTGTCATTTGTGTGTGTATGTTTAACACCTTCATGAAATTAGGATCATTAACTAACAATTCAAAGCAAATACTATGCAAATTTAACTAAGAATTGAAACTAAAATCCATAACATCTCATGGTTCTCTAATTAGATGTGGTAAGTAGAGCTCTCGGCCTAATCTCCACTAGTGAGACTTCTAAAATGAGAAATATATGATGCTACTATGCTTAATCTAGCTCATAATTCTCCATTATGAAAAGATAAATTGAAATGCTAATGCTAAATGCTCTCAATTGCTATGAAAATGACTATAATAAGAATGTTTTTGCTCTTGAATTCTCTTCTCTATTTATGCTCTCAAAATGCCTCTTATTTATAGTAAATTCCCAAGGGTAGGGGGTAGAGTGAATTAATCATGATTTACCTTTAGTTGACTCAAAAACTTTGCAATGTTTTTAAATGGGGGGACAATTTAAATGTTTGTCTCAAAGCTTTGGACAAAAGGACAAAATTGAGTGGATGAGATTCAAAATTGGAAATGTGTGATTGAGATTCAATTCCTTTTGAGTGATTTATGTCTTTTTGTCCTCAATTCTCATTGGTTTCTCAATTTGTTGTTGAAAGATATTAGGATTAATTAAATTCCATCAATTAATTAAATTAGCCATGTAAGGGAATAGGTTTATTTTGATTTTTGATTTAACAACTATACTATTAATTGATTAAAGTCAATTATATATTGTTTTTGGTCCCTTTAAGCTTTGATTTAATTATCTAACATCATTATTTGATTTTTCCTTTGATTTAATTATTTTATCCAATTTGATTTAATAAATGTCCATTTAAATTGATTTGACCCTTTTTTATGAGAATTAGTGCATTTTGATGATATTTGCAATTTCATGACTTAAAAAACACTTGACCATTTTTTAGTGTCTACATTAAGTTTACATAATATTTTTTTTTCTTAAGAGTTTACAAACAGTATTGAATAACAAAGTGGAAGTAAAACATAAAGTCCATAAATACTCATATACACAATCTCAATTACAGATTATAAATCTCAAGGGTTCCTTGATGTAGAATTATGAATATACAATTTAATCTATTAAGTACAATAATCATCTAAGTCTTCTACATAGTACACCATCTCAAAGAATAAACAAATACATCTGAACCATAAAGTATACATGATAACCCACATCCACTACACAAGTCACAGAGTATGTAAATACAATTGAGTACAAAGTACAAATAAAGAAAGAATATGAATAAGTCTCCAATGAAGATAGGATAAGAAGAAACTTCAATAAGGGTCATTCAACACTGGTATAGGAACGTTAGAGTCTCAAATGGTAAAATAATCACTACCTCTTGACCTCATGGAAACCTATGGTTCCACTCCCACCTGTTGGAATGGAAAGATAAGCGATTGAGAGGGGAGGGGTGAATGAGTACCCTCAAAAACTTTTAACTAAATACTCAATCTGCAAATAGTAGTAACTAACTAACCAATAGAATCCATTGTATGCAACATTCATTCAAATGACTTTGTAAGTATAAAGTACATGAAATGAAACAATAGATCAATCATGAAATGTAACACATAACACCAATATTTTGGTTACACTGAAACCCTTATTCGAAGGTAAAAAATATAGTGGGGATGGTACCCACAAATTTTTCACTACTGCAGATAATAAAGTTTGTCGGTTAAGGCTACAAGTTTTGATCACTTCTAGTGATCTTACCCCTTTAGGAGTAACAATCAAATCAACTAGATCTACCTTGTGAAAGGATTTAAACAACACTACTTGAGTGTGCACTCGATTAAGAGATTTACAAACAGACTATTAAGTCTACTTTGTTAGGAGATTTTACAAACTCTATTACAATGATTAGAGAATAACAGAAAGGTATATGTAAATGACAACTAAACTTTGTCTGAATCAGATCTATGATATACTAAATAAATATCACCTTATTGTGTATTGTACTATCCTTTGTTCTGCTCAGTAGCCTTGACTATTTCTAAATAAACTAAATTGGATCTCTAATTACTTATCTTTCATGCAAACCTTGTCTGAATTTTGATGTCTTGAAGGTGGCTACCACTTCAAGATCTCCTTCTTTGCATATGCTTGATTCACTCCTATATCTCCAAAATGACATTAATTATAAATATATAGAAAAATGCTATGATTTCCATGACCTAATTAGGTTTATAATATCTTAGAAAACCTAAGATCTATGGTGTACAAAATTAACCTAAATCTGACTATTACATAGGAATCATCACTACATTTAATGATTACATCCATAATAAATAATCCTCGATCTTGGTAAAACATTTTATGAATCTGTATAATCATTTGCATAGATAAATGTGTCATTCTTGATTACTATGTCATTTCCTAAATAGCTTGGTAAACACAACCTTTTCTGGACAGTGAATACATTGGTGCTCGGTGTTTACTGATGCTTGGTGCTTAGTTTACTCTGATGCTTGGTAAATATACTTTGGTGCCTGGTTAAACCTGTTTCCTTTTAACTCTCGGTACTGCCTTGTGAATGTTTGGTATGAAGGCTTTTATATTCAACCGACTAGTATATTCTGCCTTGTTGTTCCTCCTTTTACCGACTGATCAGCTTAGATAACCGACTGATCCAATTTGATACTAATGACAACATCTAATGCTCAAATAGAGATAACAATCTCCCCCTTTGGCATTAGTATCAAAACTTGTAATGTATACAAATTGATATATCTCAAACTATTCTTACACTTCATATATACATGACAAAACTGACTCTTTACAAAATTACTCCCCCTCGGTGCATGCTCCTTGTGTACTACACTTAGCATATATTTATACATTTGGCATATACATTATTTCCCCCTTTTTGAGATTAATGCCAAAAATAAAAAACTTGTACTTACATCTTGTCAAAAATGTGTTTGTGGGTTTTCATGAGAGAATCTAAGAGGTTTTCTCATTCCTCTTTCAAGTTGGTGAGAGCAATGTGCTCAAGATCGACTTTTGCATACATGTCAAAGATGTTCTCCAACACTGAAATCTCAAGTGTTGTAACTAAGGCTTGTGCCTTGACAATGTGTCACTCAATTATTTTAAGGTGAGGAGGCAACTCTGCTTGAAGCTCGGTGACTTGGTCACATATCTTATCCTCCTGCTTTCTCAAGTCTTCTCTTAACCACCTGAGTTCTTGAACTTTGAGTATATGCTTATGAAAAGCATCTGGCTCGGTTAAGGATACATTTTCACTAGCTAGGATTTCAGTATCTAGCTTTTTAATCTTTTCATTGACCTCAGTAGTGAAATTCTCCATAGTGCATAACTTAAATAACATTTGAATTATTTTCTGAGTAATGGTTTGTAGGCTGGTGATTACCTCAGAAAGCTTGGCTTTATTTACTGCCACTTCTTGGCTAATTTTTTCTACTAATTTATTCTAAATCTTAGCTTCTACCCTTTCTCCAATTCTCTTTTCAACATCAATATCTGGGGCATTTATTTAATTGGAAAGGGTGGAAAGTTGTCCCAATATAGGTGTTTCTTCATTAATCTAAACCTTAGGTACAACTTATTGCAAGATGTCTCTCACATCTTTAAGTATCTGCTTGCTCTTGCTTTCTTTCTTCAACTTCTCCTGAGCTGTCTTCCTTGTGCATAACTCCCCATATTTTCTCAGTGCTTCAGGGTCCAAGGTCCTCGGATCACATTTAGGTATTTCTATTATTTCATCAAGTGTGATCGACCCTTTTCCATGCTTTTTCTTCTTCTTCTTAGGCTCTTAGGGTGATGATTTAACAAAAGGAACTATATCCTTTACCTCAACAATTGGCTTTTCCTACTCGGTAGACACTGTATCTTCCTTCTTTGGATCCTCAGTGACCTATGTCTCGATCAACTACGATGGAGCTTCAGATGTAGTGTATGTTTTCATGGTCTTGATAGGCTTGGGGGATTCTTATTCCTGTGTATATGCCTCTTTTTCCTTAGGCATTTCTGTCTCTGCAATTGTACTTGTTCCCTATTCCCCTGATGTATCCTTAGGTTGCTTAGGGATTGAACCTTCAGGTTCTTCTTGAGAAATTATCTCAACAACTTGCATCAAAATTGGAAGATCACTGGTATAGAGCTTACAAATAGCTCGGTAGAGGCTTTCTCTTCTAATTGAGCTCCAATAATTGTGACATCCTCATCATCTTTGATGTCATCAGGATCACCATTTGTGATGTCCTTAATGAGTACATCATATGAATCATTAATGATTCCTTGTATTTCTACCTACTCCAGTGAATCTTGGATTACACTTATTTCCTCGATGGCATCATTTGTATTAGGTGCCTCAGTATCTGATAACTCAATAGTATTCTATGGTGCCAAATCTTCATCATCAAAATGTATTCCTTTGCCTTTCCTCTTGATTTTCTTCTCGGATCTAATGGCCAAATCCAACTTTTCAAACTCAGCTTAGGCTTGAAGTATGGAAGTCCAAATCAACTGACTGCTCTCATCAATGTCTACCAAATTTTCATCAAGTATCTATAGTGCCCAACTCTTTACTAGAAAATTCTTGGAAAATGTTTTCATCAATTCCTCAACTTCAGGAATTGTCAGTGTCGGCATTGCCAAAACTAGAGATTGTTCCCTCATTCTCTTCTCGGTGTTCAATGCATATGTCCATATTTGTGAAATTTTTTCGTATAGTGGCTTAGGAACATACTTAAAAAATTCAATTGGTACCTTCTTGAATTTGATCATCATCTAAATTATAGCTTCTTCAATCTTATTCTAGTCTTCGGTTGACAAATGTTCAAACTAACCGATTTCAGGATTACTTAATTCTCCATTTTCTATTATGTCTTCAAATACTTCATTAATTGATCGATTTGTATTGCTATCTACCTTGAATTGATCATTATCATACTCATCATCATCTAAATCATCTTTCCCTCTAATTTATTTTCTTCTTTTCTTAGGGGCCTCGATAGTAATTTTTGTACCTCTCTTCTTGTAGATCTTTGTCAGTGAAGTTGCAATAGGCCTAGATATTTTTACAACTCCTTTCTTTGGTGGAGGTGAAGTTACAGTAAATGAACTTGTGTGTGCCCTTGTTTTCACTTCTGACTGCATCTTATTTGGAGTGGGGGAAGGTGAAACCAGTGTAGAATCTGCATCTTTATCAGACTCAGTTTCTTCATTATCATGTGGTTTGTCAGAAAGAAGTAACTGACCTTCGATTGCTACCTCAACTGGTATGCTCTCAGATTTTCCGACATCATCACCAAATTAGTCATCATTTTTATGGATTTCTTAGTTATTTTATTGATTACCTAGCCTATTTTTATCCTTGTCTTGGCCTCTTCAAAAGTACCAAACCTTTCATCTTTAGAGTCCTTGGGATCAGCCAATAAAGCTTTTATTGATTTTGAAGCAAAATCAATATCTAATTCATAACCCATTGGGGCTAGCCATATTGTCCTTGGCTCTAATACCTTAATCAAAGTGTGATCCGTGTCAACTAGAAAACAAATTTCATATTCATACTCTTCAACTAGTTGCCTTGGAATTCTGCTCCTTGAATTTATTTTCTCCTTGAATTGTTCAAATTAACTATCTACTAAACTATTAAAATTATCTCCCAAACTGTTTATCAAATCTGTAATCTAGAGTGTGATTGGTTTGTCAATTGACCAATCTATATTACCAATCAAAGGGAAAAACTTTTGCACATAAAATAATATGCAAAGTAATAGGGTTCCAAACTTACAAGTGTTGGACTTGGCCGATCGGATAGTCTTCATATTTTCCTCTACTTTCTTTAGTAGTAGCTCAGCAAGGTCCAACTGAAATCCCTTCTTAATAATCTTGTACGCAATGTCAACAGCTCCACATGGTACACTATTCCATTTGCTTGACTGAAATATCTTGTATCCGATGACATAAGCTCCAAATCTTGTCTCAAGATCTTTGATTGTACTTACTTTCAGTGCTCTTCCATCCCATTCAGCTCCAGTATTCTTTTCTATCTCAGTTCTGGGTGCATTCCTTATTGCCTTGACTTTATCAGTTGTAAGGTATCCAGTTACCGCTTTTATAATGTGATTTGTGATCTTAATGGGCTCATATAACCATAACTTTCCATCATGATATTGGCTCAACATGATCCTTATCTATTCATTCTTGAAGTTCTTCAAAAAATTTAGGGCATTAACCAGTCCTTTCACTTTCAGGTGCTCATATTCAGGTTTCAATTTTCCATCTTCACCACACAACTTTTGATAATTTGCAAACATATCAAAATCTATGATTTCCCCAATTTTGCAATGTATGTATGAACAAACGTCTTCTACCAATAGAACCCTAGGTGGTATGCATGAGAAATCTCCCATTTTATTGGTTTGAGATGCAAACTTCAAGATGGATTTTATATTTGTGCTCATTGCAAGTAGCATAAATGATTAGATTAACTTCCTCCTCCTTTGCATACTTGGACTTGTTCACATTTGATGTGAACGCCATAGTTCCTAATTTAGGGTTTTAGTAAGTAACAAATGAGCAACTTGGTGATGATAGTACTTACTTAGAATGATGATGAGATCACTAAGAATAGTTTGAATCTATGCTCAAATGCTCTAGAAAATCCTTTTCTCTGGTTCGCTCTAAAAATTCTCTACTCTCGTGATCACTGTATGAAGAAATTAGCTAAGTTCCTCACGCATATATAGCTTTTTCAAATTCTCGCTCAAACTTTTTTTCATAAATGCTTGACCTAATCACAGCTTGATGACACTTTCAAACTTGGTGTATATATACCGCAAAATACCATAAGCTCGGTTAGCATGTAAATCTTACTCGGTTAGTACTAGCACTCGGTTAACCTTGCATAATAGTTACTGACTGGCAACTTCTCACTCGGGCTAACATATACTAACTACAAACACTTAAATCTCAAAACTTGTAAAACCATTATGCATCTTAATTCATGCACATTTGGTATGTGCACATCTAATATAAGGAATTGTGTGATAGATATAACTAGTTTGATTTGTTAGTTCCATACATACCTTTTTAGCTTAGGTGGAGGTACCGATGTCACCCAATCCAATGGAAGAGGTTTCACTAACTTCATTACTTGACTCAGCATTATCATTTGATGTTTTTCTCCACATAGAGTTTCTTATCCTCATGATATCTTCAATTGTATTTCCATTTTCAAAAAATTGTGTTTTTGGTGCTCGATCTCTGCAATCTTTACTTAGGTGACCAACTTTGTGACAATGTAAGCATTCCATACCAGTGTTTGTCCAGCTATGATATCTACATCTCCATCTCTTCCTCATTCAGTTAGCTTCAATATGTCCATATCTTCCACATGTTGTGTATTTAACCCATGTGTTATAATCCCAAGTATAGGTATTACCTTGTCTTCTTGGTTGATAGGTTTTATTCTATCCTTTCGGTGTCCAGACTTTCTTCATCTTTTTTCTACATTCTTGTGAGGTGTGTCCATGCATGTTGAAAGTGTGACAATGTTTCTCCATGTAGGGTTTGTTAGGAGTCCTATTCAACTTAGATCTACATTCGTATGCTTCATGTCCATACTTGTTACAAATATAACAATGACCATTGAACTTAGGAGTGGTTTTATGTTTACCTTGTGCTTTGCTCCTACAAATATTTTAAGTGTGGCCCAGTTTACCACAGTGATAGTATGATAGTGTCTTGGGTCTTTGACTCTTGTAGTTATTCATCTATTTATCTTGCTTAGATGATTCTCCTTTCTTTGTGTAGCCTAATCCAGTAGTGCTTCCAAGTCCTCTTTGACTAATTAGAAATCATCAATTTTCTTGGAGCTATCTTCAACCTTTTTCATCATCTCATTATGTTGTTGCTTCAGTTTCACTTCATTTCTTAGTTTTTCATTTTCTTCCCTGAGTATACCAATGTCTTCAAGTTTCCTTGACAACTCATTATTTACTCGGTTGATTTCCTGGCTTACAACAACCATCTAATTGAATATCTCAAAGTGATGCTCGGTAAGTCTCAGTATCTTAGATTTCTTCACCTGTAACTGTTTAGTCATTTGTCTTTTGTCTTCAACAACCAAATTTCTCTCTTGTTCAACTTGTCTCACATTATTCATCACATCAATCATTCTTACCATTTGTGCTTCTTGACCAATCTGCAAGGCTTTCACTTGATCAGTCAAATGAAGATTTTTCTCAAATAAATCAAAAATTGCACTATCAGATATGTCAGATATACTGCCTAAACTGGATCAAATATTCTCAAATATATCATCAATTTCTTCTTCATGATAATCAATATCACATTGTCAAATAGCCATGTCCTTTCTCTGAGCCAGTAACTTTTTCAACTCATCCTTAGCTAGCTTGTATTGCTCAATGAAGATCTACATCTTAATCTTTTGATTTTTAATAGTCTTTTCTAGCTTGTATCTCTCCATCTCTCCATCTTTCCTCTTTAGTGGTTAAACTTTCAAATAAGAGATCTAGCTCTTATACCAATTGTTGGAATGGAAAGATAAGCGACTGAGAGGGGAGGGGTGAATCAGCACCCTCAAAAACTTTTAATTGAATACTCAATCTGCAAATAGTAGTAACTAACTAACCAACTGAATCCATTGTATGCAACATTCATTCAAATGAATTTGTAAGTGTAAAGTACATGAAATGAAACAATAGATCAATCATGAAATGTAATACATAACATCAATATTTAGGTTACACATAAACCCTTGTTAGAAGGTAAAAACTATGGTGGGGATGATACCCATAAATTCTTCACTACTACAAATAATAAAGTTTGTCAGTTAAAGCTACAAGTTTTGATCCCTTATGGTGATCTTACCTTGTTAGGAGTAACAATCAAATCGACTAGATCTACCTTGTGAAAGGATTTAAACAACACTACTTGAGTGCGCACTCAGTTAAGAGATTTACAAACAAACTGTTAAGTCTACTCTATTAGGAGATTTTACAAACTCTGTTACAATGATTAGAGAATAATAGAAAGGTATTTGTAAATGACAACTAAACTTTTTCTAAATCAGATCTATGATATACTGAATAAATATCACCTTAATGTGTATTGTACTGTCCTCTATTATGCTCAGTAGTCTTGACTATTTCTGAATAAACTGAATTGGATCTCTGATCATTGCTCTTTCATGCAAACCTTGTCTAAATTCTGACATCTTGAAGGTAGCTACTGCTTCAAGATCTCCTTCTTTATATTTTCTTGATTCACTCCTATATCTCCAAAATGACATCAATTACAAATATATAGAAAACTGCTATGATTGTCATGACCTAATTAGGTTTACAATATCTTAGAAAACCTAAGATCTATGGTGTACAAAATTAACCTAGATCTGACTATTACATAGGAATCATCACTACATTTAATGATTACATCCATAATAAATAATCCTCAATCTTGGTAAAATGTTTTATGAGTCAGTGTAACTATTTGCATAGATAAATGTGTCATTCTTGATTACTATGTCATTTCTTGAAAAGCTCAGTAAACACAACCTTTTCTGTCTGGTGAATACACTGGTGCTCGATGTGTATGTTGCTCGGTGTTTACTAATGCTCGGTGCTTGATTTACTCTAAAGCTCAGTAAATATGCTCTAGTGCCCGATTAAACATGTTTCCTTTTAACTCTTGGTACTGCCTTGTGATTGTTCGGTACGAAGGCGTGTATATTCAACCGACTAGTATATTATGTCTTATTGTTCCTCCTTTTACTAACTAATCAACTTAGATAACTGACTGATCCAATTTGATACTAATAACAACATCTAATGCTCAAATAGAGATAACATCACCATGCTAAGGAGATAACATTAGACCCCACTTGGATTAAAATACCAAAATCAATCATTACATACTAATCTAGAGGCAACCAACACACGTAGGAAAGCTAAGATGAAATCAAGGAAATGTCATCACATATGTCAACCCCTTGGAATGATCTCACTAGACTCTGACTCCCAAGTGAGATCATATGCAGAACCTAAAATCCTCTCATGTAGACAAGGATAACCAATCATGCTAGAACTCACTGCCACTACTAGATGAGTAGGCATCTTCTTTCACTCCCATCCTTAGCCTATGCTAGCACTCAATGCATGGGTAAGGAATCCATTATCTTATTAATTTATTTTAAAACCACATTCAATGTATTACATTATCCCTTATTTAAGTAACCTACTAAGGATATTCAAGTAGCCACTTCTAGACTCTGGCGCCACTAAAGCAAGCCACTTCCCCTTTAACACCTAGATAACCTACCCTAACTTCATAAATCCCAAAACATATCTCATAGATCATTACATTCTCAAATTAAATTCCAATACTAAGGAAATCAATGTATAATGTTATTCAAAATAAATTAATCCCAAATTTAATAATTACTAAAAATAATATAATTTCATAAAAATTGTCAATTTAGAAAATAAAATAAATTCCCTTAATTATTAACCAATAAAATATATTAATCAATAATTATTTATTTTTCTACATTATCCATTATAAGAATTATCAACTAATATAAAATAATCCTAATTATAAAATACTCAACAAGAAGTGTCTAAATATATATATATATATATATATATATATATATATATATATATATATATATATATATATATATATATATATATATATATATATATATATATATATATATATATATATATATATATATATATATATATATATATAATCAATATTTACTAATTTTCTTTTGTTATTTATTTATTTATTACTTATTATTTATTTATTTATTATTTTATTTTATTTTTATTTAATATATTAATTTTTATCATTTAAAACAAATACAATATTTTTTAAAAAAAAAGTTTTCCCCTTTGGGATTGTCATCGGCAGCCTTGGCTGCCGCAACAACTATGGATGTTGGGTGGGGGTGGAGGAATTACCCCACCTCTATCCAATGTAAATGTTTTTTTTTTTAATTTTTTTTATTATTATTTTTTATCAGAGAAATTATGATAAACAATAGCATCCCCTTTTTAAAATAAAATAAATAAAAGAGAATAATAACTTGAATAATAATGTATCTATGTATCTATGTATCTATGTGTGTGTGTGTGTGTGTGTGTATTTCCATAACTCAACTCAACTCCTGGAACTCAACTCAACTCCACAACTTTGTTTTTATCAATCTCTCTTTTGCATGATTTATTCAATTTTCTAATTAATAACTCCATGCACTTTTTGTAATTCTTGTTTATATTAGTTCACTTAACTAATAAGAATTACTTTATTTATTTAAATTGAACATGCAACTAATTGCATATCAATTTTAACTAAAAGAATATTATTTTAAATCACTTCATTATTGTTTTATTTAATTTACCTCAAAATTATATTTAATAATTATTTAAAAATCTTTAAGTCTCACCATTAGACTTTTAATTAAGTCTTCTTAATTAATAATATATTTAATTAATTTTCATTAACTAAATACCTTCACATTTAATTTCCTATATTTAATAAGTTTTTATTTTTTTATTTTTTTATCGGTAAAAGGTTGAAGCCAAAGTTATTTTATAAATTATTAAAAGTAAGATACATGATTCTCCATTCAGTGCGGACACTGGTAGGAAAGAATGGAGAAGAAAACCTCCAGTCTTGCCAGAGACATATGTCCAGTTCATCAATAGAAAGGCATTGCCTTATTACATAGTTATATAGATAGGGGCATTCCCTTATTTACATACAAGAAGGATAGAGGCATTCCCCTATTTACATAATACAATCAAAATATCTTCCTCCAATTGAGGACTACCAAAGATTACATAATATAGGGCCCATATCCTTTTGCAATGTATGATGTCTCGTCTAGACCACTCTTCATATTAATCCTAAAGAAATAGCCATTGCTTTATAAAAATATCTAAAGATCTTCAATCCAAGTTCCTACAAAATTATTTCCTGCACAAGATGCTATGTATATACTATATTTAATTGTTAGTGTAGTCTCTAGAATTATTACCCAACTATTATAACCTTTAGGATATCAAGAATCGACTATATCTATTCAATGTAAAAATTATATGAGTTGCCCCTTTCCTTTCATTTTGTTAGCTTATAAGGATTTAGTTTATTACCTTATGATGCTAAAATAAAACTTTTAAAACAACTTATGTATTAACATACAATCTATTTTTCATTTTGATAAGTGCTCTATTTAAGGAAATGGGTTAAAATACTCCTATTATCTTGAAATTTATTTAGAAGCTCAATTGAGTCCAGCTCTCGAACCTCCTTTTGAAGGTAATGCATCCCATTTTAATGATCCAAATTTTTGGTTTGTATGTTTGTACTTTATGCTAGACCTAAGGATTCCTAGATCTTAACTCCACCTATCCTATCATACTGTCAAATTACGATTACTAATTAAATAGAACTTCCATCACCAATATAAGAAACTTCAAAATCTACCAAATCAAACCATGATTGACTAAGCATATTATTGGAATATCAAATTTAGCTTCTTTAACTACGTTATTCTTAGCCCTTAGCTCATGATCAATCTATAATTATCAAGGGGATAGAGACCATTTCTGGAAGCTAAATATGATTAGTTTCTAAATCTTTGTGTGTGTGTGTGTGTGTGTAGAGAGAGAGAGAGAGAGATTTTCTATATTTATCCATACATATATATAAATTTGTATAT
Source organism: Chamaecyparis obtusa (assembly GCA_027943335.1). Lineage (NCBI taxonomy): Eukaryota > Viridiplantae > Streptophyta > Pinopsida > Cupressales > Cupressaceae > Chamaecyparis > Chamaecyparis obtusa. The sequence goes on along the minus strand of BSBK01001818.1, from coordinate 3,937 downwards.
AGTTGTATAAGTATGTCGTATGTTTAAATACATTATAAAAAACATTAGATATTCTCAACCTATGTGGTTCTGAATATAGCTTATCATTTCCTAGCGTTTAAGACTTGTAAGATTGACTGTATGCTTTTAAATTTAACTTCAGTTCTTTATTAACATTGCTTATAAATGCCAGGTGAAATTATGACAAACACATTTGCATCACAAACTCTTGAACAGAGATTGGAGCATGGTAAATGTGACCCTTTCTCCAAATTTACAGACATCAAGATGAGTTATTCTAATACTGATCCTTGCGGGGTAGTTTCAGTTTATTCAAATTTCATGGGAACTACCCAAGTCCCTATTCATCTTTAAGACTTTAGGCCATCTTTACTATATCACTCCTTTGACCAATTTCTCCCCTTACAGTAACTAGTCCTTATTCAAAAATAATATAGAAAATTAAATAGGGACACACCAGGTATTTATGTTATTCACTAATGACATTTTCCTAAATGATGATCCAAAGATTACATACATTGATAGCTTCTCATTAGAATTCTCAAGCCTCTGATGAGATGAAAGAAAATAATGAAAGAAAATTTAATAGAGCAACAATTTAGAAATCAACTAAGCTCTACCATGGCTACCTTTTGGTTTCTAATAGCTTTACTTATTGATTAGAATACATTTTAAAACAATCGTAACATTACGCTTTGCTTCTCCATCATGGACGTACATTTTTGGATATATAGTAATTCTGAGAAGCTTTGTCCTAAGTTTACTTTGTTGATTTCAAAGATGCTTATCCATCAATGTTTTCCAGAAATAAAGGGTCAATTCTTTGATTACCTAATTTTTCTTATCCCAGAATCGCTATAGCATAAAACAAGATATACATATAATCAAAATTTCTATTTAAAAGAAGTATGCCTTAGTTATTCCTTCTGCTTAACTCTTTTTGATAGCATGAATAAAATATCTAGTGTTTAGGATGTGATTCCTTTACCTTACCTATTTATTATTCTTATCTATTTTTTCATTCCATTTCTTTTTTAACCAAGAAGCAAACATAATTATCATAGTGTTTGATTAAGAAGAAGATCCTTTATTCTAATCCTTCATGCATCCCCCTTTATTTTGAAAATTAATGATTTAAAATTCTTATCAATATCTACTATAAAAGATGACTCAAAGCCTACTATCAATTCAATCATAGGACATACATCTTTAGATTCCCTTTTATCAAGGGTCTCATCAAACATCTTTACACTAATTTAGTGCATTAGTATGACAATATAATAGTCTAGTTAAGATGTACGATATAGGTTTCTAAACTGGATTTATATTTATTAATGTATTAATAGTAGCATCCTGGGTGAGTTCCATACAATTTGGCCTGGGAGTTTCTTATTTATTTACTCGTAGACGATATATTTCAGATAGATAGTAATTCAGAGGAGCTTTGTTCTGAGTTTATTTTGTTGATTTCAAAGACCCTTAACCCTCAATGCTAACCCAAAGATAATAAATCTATATTATGATTACCTTTTTCACTTATCACTAATATCATAGAGTTATCATAAAACTATACATATGCTCAAAATTGCTATTGGAGGAAAGTTGCCTTAGATTTTCCCACATATTTACTCTTTCTTATCACCACATAATTATTCGTAATATTGTTTCTACTATTAGATTCTAACTTTATCAGTCTGGTAATAACTTCTTTAAGAAAACCATAATTTCTGAATGTCTGGAGCTAGGAAGTACTTATAAGTCCATCTAAAAAAAGTATTTCCTACCAACTACTGTCTACTTTAGAAGAGTCTATATTATCAGAAGTACCTGGTATATTATATATTAAACCTTTCATAGCCTCATAATTAGAAGGGTTCCTTTTTCCCTTTTTGAAAACCATAATATCCTTATTCATTTAGATGAACTTCGTATCTCCTCCAGCTATTAATTAATCTAACTTTGTTACCTTGATTTCCAAAACATCACAGATCACACAGAGGAAAAATGAGACCATTTAATTTCTGAAAGATTTACCGATTTAAGTTACATTGAATAACAACTAATCTTGAATCAAACAGTTGTTAAAGGTATTTCCTCTAGCCCTTGGTTAAGTGATCCATCAAAAAAAAATTAAGACGATTCATCCATAGCTCTCAGATTTTTTGGAGAGGCTTCATTTTTCTTCCTCTTTTTAGTTACAACATCATGCTCAATCATGCTCTCAACCACTTCTTCATTTTCTGAATCACTATATAGCCTTCCCTATCTATGTTCCCTACATCATCTTCAAGCTAGTAATTGTAAAACCAATCTCCATCTTCTGGTGCCTTAACATGGAAATAGTAAAAATGAAAATCCAAATTCCTCCTTATGATAGGGCCTCTGGAAAGTAAAGTTGCTAGGTCCTCAATATTTATGATCGAAGATGTAGGGGCCAGTCTACCATTAATCAAAAGAGTGTTGTAGAATCTAGATTTCATTATGGTCAAATCTCCCCTTATATTGTGGATAACTAAATCCAGTCCTCCAAGATATTTACGCTTAAAAATGTGAGCACAAAGCCTACCAATATTTGTTTTCCCAGGATCAACCTAGATAGCTGAAGCAATAAACATCGATGGAATATCAAAGTTTACTCTATAATGGTCCTTGTTATTAATAAATTATTCCCCTAAGATCCTGCATACAACCCTCAGAGTGAGAGCATGGGTGTTGAGCATGACTGATTTTAGCCTATGCACATAGATTATATCAAAGGCTACCTTGAGGCTTGGACCCTTTTAGCTTGATGGGGGTAGTCATCCTTTTAGAGACGAAGAGCTTAAGTGTCAAGAAGACGTAAAGAGGGATTGGGAAGGTCTACTATTTATAAAGTTTCAAGCACCTATTCCTATTCTTGTATATCTCTCTTCCTGACTCTTGATCTTCAATAGCCCAAAAAGGACAACTAATGAGTGAATAGGAAATTTGATAACAGGGGAGTTGAAATCCATGGATGGTCATTCACGTTAATTAACCACTTTACCAATTAAAGAATGCAAAGCTAATAATATTTAGAGAATAATTTAAGATATAACAAATTAGTTGTAATTAATTAGAAAGCTATTCTTATCATGAATTCCAAGTCTAAGCGGGAACAAAATAGAGCATTGTTGTGTTATGAGTATATAATTATATATAAACTGCATAATCAATGTATTTATAAATATACATATATATATATATATATATATATATATATATATATATATATATATATATATATATATATATATATACAAATTACCACGAGTTTATATATATATATATATATAAAGATTGAGCTTGAGTACCTATATATATATAGATATATACATATCTATATATATCTATGTGTATACAGATATATATATTTAAATATTTCTATTGTATACATATATATATACATATATATACATATGTGTATATATATATACATATATATATATATACATATATACATATATATGTATATATATATATACCTATATATATATATGTATATATATATATATATACCTATATGTATATATGTATATATATATATATATATATATATATGTATATGTATATATATATATATATGTATATGTATATATATATGTATATGTATATATATATATGTGTGTGTGTGTGTGTGTATATACATATATATATATATAGATATAGATATATATACATATGTATACATATGTATATATATATATAGATATATATATATATGTATGTATATGTATGTATATATATATATATAGATATATATATATATAGATATATATATATATGTACATATATATATCTACATATATATATATATATCTATATATATATATATCTATATATATATGTATATATATATATATATGTATATATACATATATATATATATATACATATATATATATATATATGTATATAT